>VWZI01015885.1:511136-547370 GCA_013396835.1 Psilopogon haemacephalus | reverse complement strand
TTCCAGTATCTGAAGGGGGCCTACAGAAAAGCTGGGGAGGGACAGTTTACATTGTCGGATAGTGACAGGATTAGGGGGAATGGAGCAAAGCTGGAGGTGGGGAGATTCAGATTGGATGTGAGGAGGAAGTTGTTGAGCATGAGAGTGGTGAGAGCCTGGAATGGGTTGCCCAGGGAGGTGTTTGGGGCCAGATCCCTGGAGGTGTTTTTGGCCAGGCTGGCAGAGGCTGTGGTCAGCCTGATCTAGGGTAGGGTGTCCCTGGGCATGGCAGGGGGGTTGGAACTGGCTGATCCTTGTGGTCCCTTCCAACCCTGACTGATTCTATGATTTTAAAAATTTGCATACCATTTTGTCACTGTAATCTTTCCTGCATCACAGGACCATTATGTCACTAGCTGTGAAATAAATGACTGCTTTCATGTTGTACAGCCTAACTACATTTTTACATATAAAAAGAGAAATACAACTCCAAAAGAGGACTGCATTTAAAAATGTGTAGCAAGTACAACATCCCAGCTGGAAACTGGATTTGATGGTGAGTACCAGTGATGGACTATTTCCTGTGGAGGATATCACAACGTAATAGAGTAGCAGTTGAAACGAGGCTTTCAGTAGCACATTATACTGGCTTCATTTATCTGTTCAATGAATAGGAAATCTACTTAAGCCACAGTGCCAAGATATGATATTTCTTTTGCCTCGGATGCATTTTTCACATTGCCATAGCACTAATGGAAAATGTGTTATAAACAACCAAAAAAGCATTTTATCTTACAGAGTGCTTAATTCATGCGGTGAAGATTTTAACTGAAGTTTCTATCACTTTGGATATGGAGGAAGCTGCTTTTTTTTCCCCTTTTCCAAACTTCATGAGGACTTTGAAAATGCTGTAGTCAATATCAGTTAAAAATGCCTACATGCATCACATTTCTCTGTCAGCAGCACATAAGGTATGTAAAACGTCACTGCCTTCTATATGGGGCATCTCTCAGCAGCTTTTCAACTAGTGGTCAGCAGCAAAGGGCTACTCATCCATCTCTGCAGGCTCAAATTTCACTAGAGGCCAAGAGTACCTTTTTCCAAATTCAGTTGGAAAGGAACTCGTTCCCAGTGTACTGTGCTGCGACTCTTCTCAAGGTTCTGCATCTGGGTTCAGGCAGTCCCAAGCACAAATATAGGTTGGGCAGTGAGTGGCTGGAGAGCAGCCCTGAGGAGAGGGACTTGGGGGTGCTGGGGGATGAGAAGCTCAACATGAGCCAGCAGTGTGCACTTGCAGCCCAGAAAGCCAAGCAGAGGCTGGGCTGCATCAGGACAAGTGTGGCGAGCAGGGCCAGGGAGGTGATTCTCCCCCTCTAAGTCTGCTCTGCTGAGACCCCACCTGGAGTACTGCATCCAGTTCTGGAGCCCCTATTACAAGAGGGATGTGGACATGCTGGAGTGTGTCCAGAGAAGGGCCACGAGGATGCTCAGAGGGCTGCAGCACCTTTGCTATGTGGACAGACTGAAAGAGTTGGGGCTGTGCAGGCTGAAGAAGAGAAGGCTCCCAGGTGACCTTCTTGTGGCCTTCCAGTATCTGAAGGAGGCTACAAAAAAGTTGGGGAGGGAGTGACAGGACTAGAGGGAATGGAGAAAAGCTGAAGGTGGAAGCGATTCAGACTGGATGTGAGGAGGAATTTGTTGAGCATGAGAGTGGTGAGAGCCTGGAATGGGTTGCCCAGGAGGGTGGTCGGGACCACATCCCTGAAGGTGTTTGCAGCCAGGCTGCATGAGGCTGTGGCCAGGCTGATCTAGGGTAGGGTGTCCTTGCCCATGGCAGGGGTGTTGGAACTGGATGATCCTTGTGGTCCCTTCCAACCCTGAATCATTCTCTGGTTCTATTCTATGGTGAAGCATGGCTTCATGATTTCTGTTTTGACCAAAGCAGCATGACCTGAGTGGTGGCTGACTGCTGAGTAACAGGATACTGGAACAGACCCAAATCGTAGCTGTCCACTGTTGAACCAAACCAGAAGAACACACCAGGTGTCCTCACCACATAGTGGCTTCCAAGTCTTGTCAAGGATAAATAACAGCATTTCTTAAGATAAAATGAAACAGGATGGTACCCTAAATTCTATCACAAAAACTAGCATTTTTAAAATGTCACTACTATTCCATGTTTAAATGACACTTTTGGCCTAGACTCAGGACTACCTGCAACTGCAGGTATGTCCTCTCAAGTGACATAAAATGCAGAGTGCAGAAAGCAGTCTAATATGAATCCATACAAATAACTATTTAATGGCATTAATGTATCAAAAATGCTGAGCCAAATGAGCAATGACTTCCTAATTGGTAACCACTGAGTCATGTCAGGTCAGAGGCACCGTCTGTGGTGCTGCACATCATCATCACCACTTCTACTGCTTTATTTTTAGAGGGACAACAAAGGCAGATGAACAATATTTGCACTTTCTGAATTTGGCAGTCTATTTTCTGCCTGTTCAAAATCAAAGTACCAAAGCTCATGCGAGAGATGTCTCGTGTGATAGAAGGGAACCAATGAGAAATTCAGAGCTGGTGGAAATTTCCTGTGAGTGAAAGGTGTTGAAGGCAAGAGTAGCACTATATTTACTCCTCAAGTTTACTATCTGTTCAGCAGGCTCTCTTAAAAGACACACAGCTATAAAAGGCCTCTCTTCTATGCCACCACTTTCTACGTTATGCTCACTGATGATTTTGCGCCAGAACAAGGCAACATTGCTGGTACTGGTGTAGTAAGAAAATGATGAAAAATAGCATCATATTTTGTTGTTTAGGTTAATTGTTGATATTTAAAAAAAACCTGTTTGCAGTCTTTGAAGTTTGCTTGTTCTTCCAATTTCCCTCCTAATCAACAGGTTCAGGTGATGCAAGTAGCATCAGTCAAGCTTCTTAGAGTGAACATCTTAGACCTGCTGCCCCAATTCACATTAAATTGTTTTGTTTTCAGTGCTGCATGGCCGCACCTTTTGATAGCATGGAGCAGTATGAAATATTTTTTTTTTCTGATTTGTGAAGGGCACAGGCAATCAAACACAACTTTTATGTCATTACCACTGCATAAAAGCATATGTTGGCTATAATGTTCCAGAGCTATAGGAAAGGCCAAGTAAAAGAAAAACAATGTTTGATTGTTTACTCACTCCATTTATCCCACATTTATGTGAAATAAATTAAGGAGCTATAAAGGGGCTCCAGTGGCACACCACATTTAACTTTTGCTGTTGAAAAGACAAAGCATAACAGATAAATGCCAGAATATTTTTGAGAACTATTTCCTATTCCCTTTTCAACACAGCAGAAATGCAGAGAGGAAAATATTTAAGAATGTCTATTAAGATTATATGCAATTTTTAAAAATGCACATTCTTTTTCAGTCAGAAATCTGGCTTCTCTTAGGCAAATAACCACTGCTATGTGAATGTTTTGACAAATAACTCCAATTTGCTTTTTAGAGCTCTGGTCTATTGCAGTGGGAGGTGGGACTGTTTATCATCTGTGTTGACAACTGTCACAAACTGCCTGGAATTGTGCAGACTCCTTAGTTAAATGTGTACTTAATTGCACTTCTGAATTGCATTTGGTTACAGACAGCAGAGGAAAATGTGTAGTTACTAGAGAGGTATGGCACATATTTTCAAGTTTGTCGTAAAGATGACTTTTTTTTTTACTCCATAAAACTCAGTGGATAACGTGAGCAGCGGATACAATTTTTGACATGCACATCTTGACTTGGGATACACATTTACTGAGGAAGATTAGCAGGCTAAGTGTAATGGAAGGGCAATTAATTAATTTGAGCTGGTAATCTGAGCTACCTGCTCCATAATTTTTAGTAATAATTGGGTTCTTTAGGGTCATGGAAACATTATAGAAATAGAATAGACTAAGCCAGCTTGGAAGAGACCTCCAAGATCATCCAGTCCAACCTAGCATCCAGACAAAGAGACCTTCCCTGACTGGGAATCAAATGATAACATAGGATCTAGAATGTTTATGAAATAACTAGAAAAAATATAAGATTAACTCAATTGAAGTGGAAGAGAAGATTCTTGCAGCCAATATAGCACTCGTTCACTAGATAGGCTCAGGAAGGTCCTTTCTGCTTATGGCTCAAAGCCATCAGTGAATTACAAGAGGCTTTCAGTATTTATTCACAAATCTTAGTCTCCTGACTTGTGGGGTTAGCTACAGCTTCAAACAGTACCCAAACACTTTCTACTTTTTGGTTACTGTTTCAGCCATTACTGTTTCATCCAATCTGAATCTCCCCACCTGGAGCAAAGCTGGAGGTAGGGAGATTCAGAGTGGATGTGAGGAGGAAGTTGTTGAGCGTGAGAGTGGTGAGAGCCTGGAATGGGTTGCCCAGGGAGGCGTTTGGGGCCAGATCCCTGGAGGTGTTTTTGGCCAGGCTGGCAGAGGCTGTGGGCAGCCTGATCTAGGGTAGGGTGTGCCTGGGCATGGCAGGGGGGTTGGAACTGGCTGATCCTTGTAGTTTCTTCTAACCCTGACTGATTCTATCATTCTATTCTGTGGTGAAGCATGGCTTCATGATTTCTGTGCTTGACCAAAACAGCATGAGTGGTGGCTGACTGCTGAGTAACAGGATACTGGGACAGACTGATCTAGGGTAGAGTGCCCTTGCCCATGGCAGGAGGGTTGGAACTAGATGATCCTTTTGGTCCCTTCCAACCCTGATTGATTCTATGATTCTATTTCAATACAGTACTTTACCTTTCCACCAAAACTATTTATTAGCTTTGGCAAAGGATTTCTTTAAAGTATGTCCTCAGCCTGTTGCTTACTATTTGGAATAAAAAACAGCACATTTTTTCTTAAAGGCTTACCAGCTTCTTTGCATCAAACACAGATGTTTGCAAAATAGGGCTTTTAATCAGTCATCTGCAATTTAATATATATTCCTTAATCACTTAATGAAAATAACTGACAATAATTTAATCTTGATAAGACAACCACAAAGTTAAGATGTAGATAAAAAAAAAAAAAAAAAAAAGCCACANGGATGTGGTCCCAGCCACCTCCCTGGGCAACCCATTCCAGGCTGTCACCACTTTCATGCTCAACAACTTCCTCCTCATATCCAATCTGAATCTCCCCACCTCCAGCTTTGCTCCATTCCCCCTAGTCTTCTCACTATCTGATAGTCTAAAAAGTACCTCCCCAGGTTTTTGTAGGCCCCTTCAGGTACTGGAAGGCCACAATTAGGTCACCTGGGAGCCTCCTCTTCTCCAAACTGAACAGTCCCAACTCTTTCAGTCTGTCCTCACAGCAGAGGTGCTGCAGCCTCTGAGCATCCTCGTGGCCCTTCTCTGGACACACTCCAGCATGTCCAGGTTCACCTGAACCACAGTGTACATGTCTCCAGACTTTGGTTCAGGTGTCTGGAGATAATATAACCATGTTGCTAAGGTAACAAGTGTTCTTTTTTTTTTTTTTTGGCTTGGAAGAATATATAGGCATGTAAAACTACTATGAAATTGACAAGTAATATCTTGGTGCCCTAAGGGCTTTCCTAGTTTATATATGGCACTTTGCATACATGCGTGGTATTCATCTTTCACAGCTGATTACCCCTTTCCTTATTTAGAGCTTCCTTTAGAAACCAATTGTGTAGAATGGAGAAATCACTAAGGATTCAGAAGAAAGAGCAAGCTGGACTGGGAAGGCAGCATGACAGTTTTACTCAGCTGCTGCATCCACGACTGCGATGCTGAACATTTTTGTCTAAGGCACAGCAGAGAGAATGTCAGTGCAAAGCAGCTCATACATAAGGGACCTGTAAGTGATTGGATAAGGTAGCATTACAACTGTGAACATTACAAAAACCAACAAAAGGATCCGGTTCCATTTTCAAAGTGAATTACACTGGACTCTTTTCTCCTTTTATGTTTATCTTCCGTGAACTATGATATTTTATTTGCATGAATCTTCCTGAAAAAAAAAATTCGCATTACAAATTGCATTGTAATGGAAAAATCTCAGGGCTCAGGGGGAAAAAAAAAAAATGTTACCTTCAGCACCCTGTTCACTATCCTAATATTTTGTCAATTAAATTAACTAGATGAGTTTCAGCTATAAACATCTCACTTCACATGCTTAGACAATGCAGGTCTGGGATCAGAGCATGTTATACTGTAGCAGTATTTTTTACTGAAGCCTCAGGTTTTATTCAGATGGCCAAGACTGAACTACTAGAGCTTTCTGTTTTACTGAAGTGCAGCCACCCTTTTTTCCACTACAATCTTTTTCCTTCACTTGCTTTCTCCTATCCAGTGCCTTCTTTCTCCCAGAGGGAAAAAGAAAAAAAAAAAAAAAGAAAGCATTATTTTAGGATTCATAGAAACTTGAACAGATTACAGATTTGAACCAGACATTTATAGTAACCAATTTACCTTTAGCTCTGAGGTTTTTATTCCCTATAAATCTATTGTTTCCACTTCTGGGAAATGACCATCTTTCCATTTACTTTCAGGCAATCCAAAGTTATACCTTCTTTGGGATGTAAGGTCAAAGGCAGAAACAGAATGCTCAGTACCTCCAACCTGTCCACATGCATCATCACCATAAAAAGAAGAGTGCCTTTTAGTTTAACGAATGCTGCTCAGTGCTTTCCCAAGCTAATGAGCTCCATCAGGTCACATTTTCATACATCTTTTGCTCCCTGAGAAGTCCTTTTGGCCATGGTGGCCATTAGTAATGTGGCAACAGGAGAGGACAGTGTGAAATGTGGATAAAGGAGTGAGATACGATGGAAGTGGCAATATCTTACTGAGTTGGAGCAAAACAGAAGTTATATGAAAGGCTGGCATGGAAATGAATGAGTAACTGAATTGACCAGAGAAACTGGGAAATTAGATTATGAATTGGAAAGAGAAGTGGAAACCTCTGAGATGGGAAGAATGTACAGTTTAAGAAGAAAGGACAGGGACTGTTATACAGGTGGAAAAGGATTGGCAGGACATGAAATGGAAGATTGGTGAACTTGGCATTTTATCATAGAATTATAGAATGGTGTAGGTTGGAAGGGACCATGAAAATCAGCTAGTTTCAAGACTCCTGCTGGGGACAGGGACACCTCTTAATAGACCAGGTTGCTCAAGGCCCCAATCAATTAGGCCTTCAACACTTCCAGGTGAAACCCCCAAAAAAGCTGGAGAGGGACTTACTAGGTAGTGACAGGAGTAGGGGGAATGGAGCAAAGCTGGAGGTGGGCAGATTCAGATTGGATATGAGGAGGAAGTTGTTGAGCATGAGAGTGGTGAGAGCCTGGAATGGGTTGCCCCTGCAGGGAGGTGTTTGGGGCCAGATCCCTGAAGGTGTTTGCAGTCAGGCTGGATGAGGCTGTGGGCAGGCTGATGTAGGGTAGGGTGTCCCTGGGCGTGGCAGAGGAGTTGGAACTAGATGCTCCATTCCCCCTAGTTCTGTCACTTCCTGATAGCCAAAAAAGTCCCTCCCCATCTATTCTGTAGCCTCCTTCAGATACTGGAAGGCCACAAGAAGGTCACCTCGGAGCCTCCTCTTCTCCAGACTGAACAACCCTGACTCTTTCAGTCTGCCCTCATNGATACTGGAAGGCCACAAGAAGGTCACCTGGGAGCCTCCTCTTCTCCAGACTGCACAGCCCCAACTCTTTCAGTCTGTCCTCATAGCAGAGGTGCTGCAGCCCTCTGAGCATCCTCGTGGCCCTTCTCTGCACACCTCCAGCATGTCCACATCCCTCTTGTCTCAGGGGCTCCAGAACTGGATGCAGTACTACAGGTGAGGTCTCACCAGAGTGGAGTAGAGGGGGAGAATCACCTCTCTGGCCCTGCTGGCCACACTTGTTCTGATGCAGCCCAGGCTCTGCTTGGCTTTCTGGGCTGCAAGTGCACACTGCTGGCTCATTGCTGAGCTTCTCATCCACCAGCACCCCCAAGTCTCTCTCCTCATGGACTATAAGACGTTAAAATAATGCAGTACAACTTTTTTTCCTGAATACACCAGATGTTTAAAAAGTCAGATTAGTTTGGAGATTGTGTCTTCATAGAGCACACATTATTCTACATATAAAACCTCTACCACAGCAGCATGGTGGCATGCCCCTTCATTTATCAAGGAAGCCTTAAATTATAATAATTAACCTCAAATAACGTTTGCATGTAATAAACATTAGTTTGCACGCTTAAGATTGAACTTTTTGCATTCTAAATAGAATATATTTATTGTCAGCAAAAGTGCAATTGCTTATTCATCAGCAGCTAGCTGAGGTCTGTAACACACAAAGCTTTAGAGTACAGCACTTGGAGCTATTGCAGCCTTTTTGGTAACTAAACAAATGCTGTTCAAAATCGAGGTAGAACAATAAACCCCCCCAAAATATAATAATTTTCCAAATAACTGCCCACCATAGGTTGTTCAAGCAGAGAGCTACAGGTATTCTATTGTAATCCTGACAATTACTGCTATCATTTTTTGCTGTCCAATTATCATGCATTCAATAGTTGTTCTCAAGAAAACAAAGAAAGAACAAAACTTATCTGCAATAGCTTAAATAAAATGGCAGGTGTTCTGCATGTCACAGAGCTTCCTTAGAAGCTCTCAAAAACAGGACACTTTTTTTTTCCCTTCATATCTCAGAAGTAATCCTTTCACCTATCATACTGACTTCTTTGGTACCACCTGGATAATTCTTTTTTAATGGGTTTTAAAGAGAAAAACATTTGAAAGGACAATTAAATTAATTAATAACATTGATAACACCAAGTTCTCTGTTTCACGTTCAGAGGTTGGAATTGGTGAGAAGAGTTGCTTTTGTTTTAGAACCTCTAACTAACTCCAAAGCTTCACAACCAAGTTGAAACACCAATGGGAAGAACTTGTTGCTCTACAGGGATATATCAGCTGATTACTGTGACGTCTTTGGGAGCCAAAGGAAGTGGCAATTAGCAAACCAAACCAGTTCTGCATGCTTGCTCTCCTGTGTCTTGTCTTTTTCTGCTGTTACCTGGAGCATTCACATTGCAACTGTCCCTGCTTCCCTTCTGAAATCTTCAATTTCATTAATAATGGCTGAACTTCATGACCTTAAAGGTTTTTTGCCAACCAGCACAATTCAATGACTCCATTCTATTAGCAACCCTTTCTGATATCAAAGCATTGTAATTTAAGACTAGTAAAGTGTTACAGAAATATATGTATGCTTGTGAAACAAAATTACATCTATTCAAACCATTTCAACAGCTTTTCAACAGCTGCTGAAAATAACAAATATTCTAATTGGAGCACTGTGGATTCTCTTGACAAGTTTTGGAAGAATGAGAAGAAATCTTCCTGTTAGGGTGGTAGCACAGTATTTGTATGCTATGTTTATGGTGCTGTGTAGCACAGAAATACCTTTCCATACATTATTTCTGGAGTTGGAACTGGATGATCTTTGAGGTCTCTTCCAACCTAAACCATTCTATGATTCTATGATTTCTGCTCTCCTGTTGCATAAGGTCATAAGTTTATTAGAACAGATAGAGAGCTGACCTGTCCCTACAAGTACTTGTAAACCTCAGAGTAGTCACATCTATAAATCAGGATGGGTTAAACTTGTTGACCTGCTTTGAAAAATCTCACTGCTCAAAGATCTATGCATAGCCTGAAGACTTTTCCATGAGATTTAAAACCAGGTCTCCTGAGTTAGTGAGCATCTCACTGCAGGGTGAGCTATCAGCAGAGTGAATGATCAGTTTTACCCCTTGCACCTGGGCTTTGGCTAAAGATGCCACTGTAACTAGATGAGCCTTCTCCTACGAAATGAAGCAGGCTGGCTTGGAACAGTCCCAGTTTTCTAGAACGGATTGACTTGCTACAGGACAGGCTGAGGGAGTTGGGGCTTTTCAGCCTGGAGAAGAGAAGGCTTCCAGGAGACCTTAGAGCAATCTTCCAGTATCTGAAGGGGGCTACAGGAAGGCTGGGGAGGGACTGTTCACAAGGTCTTGTAATGACAGGATAAGGGGGAATGGAGATTTAAACGGGATGTTAGGAGAAAGTTCTTGACAGGGAGGGTGGCAAGACACTGGAACAGGTTGCCCAGGGAGGTTGTTGCTGCTCCCTCCCTGGAGGTGTTCAAGGCCAGGCTGGATGAGGTCTTGAGTGTCCTGATCTAGTGGGAGGTGTCCCTGCCTATGGCACAGGGGGCTTGGAACAGGATGATCTTTGAGGTCCCTTCCAACCTAAACCATTCTATGACTTCAGTTAGATGCATCTAATCACAGACATGTAAAAACACTAAAATGTCATTCCCTTCAGTCTTGAGGTTTAGAATAGAATCACAGAATCACAGAATGGTTTAGAGGAAAAGAAGTTCTAAATGTCCCATCTATCAAAACAGTAGGAGGATTCTAAATTTTGAGTAGTCCTGATGGAGACTGAAAGCAAGAAAACAGCCCTGTCTCAGGTTTGAGAAGAAGCATCACATTACCATCAAGTTGCTGACAAGAAGTGACAAACGTTTGCTTTGTCCTGTAAACTTGTTTAACAACCAGAAGGGGACAAAATGTAATGTGTCTATCACAGGACTGCTGATCAAGATTCAAGTGGTAACACACAATCTCCAATACAGAATGTTAAAATAAAAAACAA
This sequence comes from Psilopogon haemacephalus, assembly GCA_013396835.1. Lineage (NCBI taxonomy): Eukaryota > Metazoa > Chordata > Aves > Piciformes > Megalaimidae > Psilopogon > Psilopogon haemacephalus. The sequence goes on along the minus strand of VWZI01015885.1, from coordinate 536,720 downwards.
AAACAAAAAAACCCAACACAAACCCTGTGTGTCCATTCCTATTAAATGAGGGCAAGATGCAAACTCCTTGTCATAGCCCTGTCATCCAGTCTTATCCCCAGCTCCCCAAACTTGCACAAAGAATGTTGCAATCAGCTTCAGGACAGCACAAAATCTCCCAGACTTTGACAGGCATAATCCTTTGGTAAAATAGGCTTCTTTATCTGCAGTGCTATCACCTCTCTATGGAAGTGATGTGATGCCCCATTGGCAGCATACAATAGGAAGTGGGTACAGATTAGATATTTATTTATTTTATTTTTATAAAAGCTTTTGCAAGAGATAACCTGATTTAAAGATTTCTTACAAGTGCTGTCACTATTTGAAGTACTTACTACAAAATGGCATTAATTTGTCAGTAGAGCAAAGATAATTGCAAGGTGATGATCTTGGAGGTCTCTTCCAACCTGGCTTATTCTATTCTATTCTATTCTATTCTATTCTATTCTATTCTATTCTATTCTATTCTATTCTATTCTATTCTATTCTATCCTATTTTATTCTACCTATCCTATTCTATCCTATCCTATTTTATTTTACCTATCCTATCCTATCCTATCCTATCCTATCCTATCCTATCCTATCCTATCCTATCCTATCCTATCCTATCCTATCCTATCCTATCCTATCCTATCCTATCCTATCCTATCCTATCCTACCCTACCCTACCCTACCCTATACTATCCTATCCCATTCCATTTATTAGTCAAAATAATTGTAATGAAACCACTTTCTAGGTACTATTTAGGCAACCATAAAATGAGAATGGCAACACAGTTCAGTTACTGACATATAGAACTTTTGGAAGTATTTCAAATGTCTCCAGAAAAATGTAGATGGAGAATTTAATTTTTTTCTTCTGTTTTAATTCTGTTTTAACTTCTGGTACTGTTTTAATTTTTTGGTACCGTTTGCTTCCCGTGGAGCTATCACTGTAGAAAATGTCAAGCTCTGCACAAGATGCTCCATTAGTCTAATGTTGCTGTTCTGACCTGTGTGTCTTTCCGGAAGAGACAAACCACTCCTGCCAATTTTTTTTCTATCAACTTGAGTCCCTTCCTAGGTCTCAGAAGATTGTAAAATAGTATTGTCTAATGTGGTTTACAATTCTCTTCAGGATTTCTGGCTGCATATAACCATTATTTCCATGCACGCAGATTTTAAAGACAGAGTGCATTCATTCACAATCACCATGTTCAGTCTCCTGCTTTACACTGGATAGATTTAAAATATTAGAAATACATAGGTGACTGTTTTTTGTATTCTTGTTTCGTTTTACAAAAATCTGGGCTTGATTTAATGGCTGAATGAAGACTGAGAGGGGATTTAATAAATGTTTATCAATATCTGAGGGCTGGGGGTCAGGAGGGGAGGGACGGGCTCTGCTCACTTGCTCCGTGGGACAAGACAAGCAGCAACGGATGTAAGTTGCAGCACAGGAAGGTTCCACCTCAACACAAGGGGGAACTTCTTTAAGTGCCACAGAGCACTGGAACAGGCTCCCCAGAAGGGTTGTGGAGTCTCCTTCTCTGGACACTTTCAAAACCCACCTGGATGCATTCCTGTGTGACCTGAGCTAGATTGTCTGGTCCTGCTCTGGCAGAGGGGTTGGACTCAGTGAGCTTTTTGGGTCCCTTCCAACCCCTAACATGCTGTGAGCCTGTGACTTCAAGCATCAGCAACAACATCACATTCCCAAATAAACATCTGTTTTCTACTTCACCACAAGGCATGGCTGATTTCCTAGCATCACCTGAGTATCTCACCAACTTCCTTCTGCTGTCTAGCCGATTTGGTTGGGGATTAATCAGCCAAGGCAGGGATTATAAAAACAGAATTATTTTTATTTCCTGCCTCCAAACTATATACAGAACTGGTTAAGGTTTATTTACGGGTTCTAATTTGGCCAGAAAATCTTCACAAGGATTCTTATGGGCAAGTGTAGCAATTTAGGAAAGTCAGTAAATGGAAAAGGCTAAGCTACAAGACAGCTCTACCCCACTCATAAATCAGGCTGAGTAGAGAACCTAGGAAACAGCTTTTACTCACAGAGGTGAGGTAGGGATTTAGCAATGATCCCTGTTGAATTTCTCTGGGGCAGCCTCTGAAACTGCAAGTTATATCCAATTGTGGATCCACGTGACATTAAGTTCAAGGTGAATAAAACCTGCCAAAGTCCAAAGAGTCTGTAGACACAGCTTCCACGAGGCAAAGGTCATGGAGAGACACTGCTTTAGCAGCACTGGGGAAAAAAGCCAAACTGCTGCATGCTGCCCAGCTCAGGGTAGTGAGCAGCAAGTCAGGATATGGTGTGGTCCAGAAGAAGCCAGGTCCAAGTGCCACTGGCAGCTCTAAAATGGACCTGAGGACTTGCTGAATTTGCAGACTTGGTGGAGCGGCATGAGCTGTGCAAGAGGAGAACAAACTGCACAGAGTGATGTGAAAGCAGAAGCTGTGCAAAAGTGGGAATGGTCCAAGAATGTGAACTCTGTGTTTTTTCCTCACTCTATTTAAGGTTTCTCCTTGACAACGTGTCCATTTGCCATATATACTGGGCATGAAAATTCCAGTCAATCACCAGCCAATTCCAGAGCAGGCTTCTGCATGAGTCAGTACATGTGTGGAAAGAGCACCTTTGCTGTTCCCCCTTCAAGTCCAATCACACAAGGAAGAGGGAGGTAGCAGTTTTCATGCCTTCTTTCTTCCCCATTCAAAGTAGGGGAAAGAAGGCATTTGGAGTGCCTCACAACAGCAGCACAGCAGTGCTAGAGTGTGTCCAGAGAAGGGCCATGAGGATGCTCAGAGGGCTGGAACACCTCTGCTGTGAGGACAGACTGAAAGAGTTGTGGCTGTGCAGTTTGAAGAAGAGGAGGCTCACAGGTGACCTTCTTGTAGCCTTCCAGGATCTGAAGAGGGCTACAAAAGAGCTGGGGAGGGACTTTTTAGGCTATCAGGTAGTGACAGGACTAGGGGGAATGGAGCAAAGCTGGAGGTGAGGAGATTCAGATTGGAGGTGAGGAGATTCAGATTGGATGTGAGAAGGAAGTTCTTCACCTTAAGAGTGATGAGGCCCTGGAATGGGTTGCCCCATGTTCCAGTGTGTCACTTCACCAGAGTTTTATTGAGAAAGAAAAAAAATTGTTTTTAAGTGTTGTACCCAAAAAATTAGATATCAGATGGTTTCTGACCACTCTGGCTGTGGCTGCTCTTTGCATGGTCTCCTTTGTCCCTCTGTCTTTGTAGCTAATTCTCTGTAATTCTACTAACTACTTTCCTACTTCTAATCCCCCTGGCCCATCTACTTCAGCTTATCTGCAGCATCAACAGGTGGTGAGATAAGACGGGGGAAGGGGGGAAAGGTGGTAGGGGGTGGTTGGTTACCCTCTCTTGGGGATTTTGGTCTCTGAGAGGGGTGTGGTGTCTGTATTACCTTTTCACTGTATATATCTGTAAATATCTGTTATAGCTTGTAAATATTTGCTTGTATATTGTGCATTGCTGTAAATATAAAGCTTCATTTATCAACTTCCAGTGTTTCTGAGTCCTAGCCGGGGTTTATAAAAAGGTGGGGGGGCAGGTAACTGCTAAACCACTACCAAGGCTCACATATTCCTGTTCCACGTGAACAGGTTATATCAGACACACTGATCCAAACACAGCATTGCTTAACAGACCTTTAACATATTCAGATCATCTACTGAGCACACTTATTGAACCCTCACAGACCTGACGGACTCATGAGCCTGTCAAAGAAATATGGCCACCAGAATGCACCCTTGAACTTGGGAGGACAGGATGCAGTAGATCATTTTAATAGCCATTTGAGAGTCAACGTCTTTTGGTATTTTAGCAGTGCCGGCCAGTATTACAGCAAAAATAATGTGCTTGAACTTTGGAAAGTGCAGTCAAACGTGTGTGGCACCTTCAGAATTTTGTCCCTTAACCTAAAGCCTACTATAAGGGATGACTGATTTATCTCTTGATTGAGTTTTATAAAGCTATGGCAATTCTTTGCAGAGAAGAATGAGAATTATTCATTCCCCCAGACTTCATAATCCCGTTAACAAAACTTTTCTAGTTTGACTTTAATTTCAAAATATTCAGAGCCCCCTAGACCTGACATTCTTTAATCAGAGCAGAACTACCCTTTTAAGCTTTCCAACCAGCTCCTATTCTTGTTCTCCATATGAACTCTCTTGCAGGGGAAAAAAAAAAAAAAAAAAGATAAATATTTCCACAGTAGTATGCAAACAGAACAGACAGTACAAAGACAGAACAGAGATCAGGGATTGAATTCAAAGGTCTTATTTCCTACACTTGTACTCTTAGTTCTATGAGGATAGATCTCACCAACTGTCTTATGAAACCACTGCTTGGAAACTTAGGCTGTAGGTGCTCTTGCTATTTGCAGTGACCTCCAAGAACATGGCTAAAAGTGGCTGGATGCTGCTGGACCAAGCTGCTGATTGCCATAAGACTTGTAATAATTTGTACATCCTTAATTCAGTCGGAATTGGACAATGCTTGAGGAGAATAGCATGCCTGTACTCAGAAAATGTCACCCCAAATACTAAAGATCTCAGAGAGGGAACAACTTCTCTAGCTGAGAACCTTCCCCCTAAAACTTACTATGTAAAAGAAATCCTAAGAAGTAGCAACAGATTTAACCAGTGCAGCTGACTCAGGGAGGGTGAGTACAAAAGTTGAAGAGTTTAGACTTCTAAATCAGTACACAGAAGCAACCAAAGGCCTGAAATGCACATTCATTAAGTAAGCAACCACCTGCATTCTGCAAAAGCCAACGTTTCCAAATGGCATTACAATTCACATGCCTTAACACAATGACAAAAGAGTACACAGGTGACCATAGCACAGCCTGCACTAGCAAGGAAAATATTTGGGCTTTTGGTTGTTTTCTTTGTTTGTCTTTCAGTATAAGTACTTTTTTTTCCTTTCTTCCTCCTGTACATTTTTTTTTTTTTAAGCAACTTGCAAATCTATTGAGGTTGCTGTTGAAATATGCTTTATCTAGGGTTGGATAATAGGATTACAAGGGTGGATCAGCTGAAATAAATTTGTTTAGTCTCGGATGGGATAAATTCATAGGCCTCAGCTTTTGGTTCACCATCCTGGTCAACTCAGTAATGTTTTTTTTCTTTAAGAGAATCAATCTAGCATGAAGTGGTTTGAAGTAGGTCATTTACAGTATCTCAAAAGGAATGTATTTATTTATGTGTATTATCTATCAAGCAATAGGGGGAAAGGTGCAAGCGAAAACAAATAGGGAAAAAGGTGCAAGGAAAAGCAATAGAAGAATCAGTGAATGAAGCAAGCTAGCAACTAGATTTAGAAGGTCAAATACTCACTTTTTCTATGCAGGAAGTGAATGTGCAAACAATAGGAGAAATGCAAATAGTTCACTGTCCTAAACTGAATTGCCATAATTTCATTGTCATCTTTCAATCTTCCTTAAGCTCTTTGGGAACCTGTAAACAGCAGCAAACTCTCTTCTGCCCATGTCATTTTAGAGGAAGATCGATATACACTCTCCTTGCTCTAAATACAATGCTGAGATGTTGCAAACCTTTGTGGGGCCACAATTTAGAAAAAAAAGTAGTATAGAAACAGTGCTGTAATCACTTGAAATTACACTGAACTCTATAGTCCCCTATTACAGTAATTTTTCAATACAACATCCCATCCCTACTTTTAAAGCACAGTTGCACTCAGAAGATCATAACAGGGCTTGGATGATAGAAATAATACTGGTTATTGTAATCCCTCTGACACAAGCTTGCCTAGTGGTAGCCAGAGTATCCTCCCATTAACTTTCCATTATACTTAGCATCATTTTGCTACCGCTGTGCTATTACTCTCAACGTAGCTCACTGCAAAAATCTGTATTTTACAGTAAGGGATCAGCTAAACATCAAGAGCCAAAAAAAAAAAAAAAAAACCAAAAGCATGCTATGCTCAAATTTCCTTGTGAACAGCAAAGGGAGCGTGCAGGGAGCAGAAGGGTTAAAATGAATGAGTTGAGCATTGCAATTAGGAAGACAACAGGTAAGATGTGAAACAATGAATCTTCTGCCCGAAAACAATTCAAACCACTGACTCCCATCAAGCCGAGGAGCAGCTCCTCACCAGATGACTCTATTGCCTCTAATGCAGACACTGAATGAGCTTCCCTTTTGTTTTATTTTCATCTCCTGGTAACTGATTAGGTAAATGTTATGTGTTTTCAACCATAATAGGTTATAATCTCTGTTATTGACTCTGCTGAAAGCACTCATCAGTGCAGGGAATTAGTTCATCACTCCAGGTGTCACTACTGTCTACTATGACATGATAAAGTCCTTTTTTTCTGGTGACGATTTAGTGAGAGGAGCTCAGAAGCGCATCACATCTTTTCCTTATTGAAATTCACTTATTGTAACTCCAAATATTCTTTAAATAGGTGCTGGCTGATTGGTGAGTGTGTTTCATAAATAATGTGTATATGCTGGGTGTAACAACGACAAATGAACATGAGCCAGCAGTGTGCCCAGGTGGGCAGGAGAGCCAATGGCATCCTGGCCTGGATCAGGAACAGTGTGGCCAGCAGGAGCAGGGAGGTTATTCTGTCCATGTACTTGGCACTGGTCAGGCCACACCTTGAGTACTGTGTCCAATTCTGGTCCACTCAATTCAAGAGAAATATTGAGGTACTGGAATGTGTCCAGAGAAGGGCGACAAAGCTGGTGAGGAGCCTGGAGCACAGCCCTGTGAAGAGAGGCTGAGGGAGCTGGGGGTGTGCAGCCTGCAGAAGAGGAGGCTCAGGGGTGACCTCATTGCTTTCTACAAGTACCTGAAGGGAGGTTGTAGCCAGGTGGGGTTTGGCTCTTCTCCCAGCAATCAGCAACAGAACAAGGGGACACAGTGTCAAGTTGTGCTGGGGGAGGTATAGGCTGGATGTTAGGAGGAAGTTGTTGGCAGAGAGAGTGATTGGCATTGGAATGGGCTGCCCAGGAAGGTGGTGGAGTTGTCATCCCTGGAGGTGTTCAAGCAAAGCCTGGATGGGGCACTTAGTGCCATTGGGTAGGGCTGTGTGATAGGTTGGACTGGATGATCTCGGAGATCTCTTCCAACCTGGTTTATTCTACTCTATTCTAACTAGGAAAGAAATGGGGGCTAAATCTAATTTTGAGAAATATGTTTTGTTTTCCAATTTGCAAGGGTCATTGAGTTGCCTGTGAGGTTATGAGGTTTTTTTTTCTAACAAAACAAATCCAAAAAGAGTACTGAATGGGAATGCAAGAATGTAGCTTCTCATGTACTTTCATCCTCATAAACTTGCAGTTTTCATTAAAATCCAGATGGATTAGAAGGTGATAGATGCAACTTCTTGTTTCCTTTTCTCACGTTGCTGGCAATTGCTCACATTTTTGCGGGTAACAGAAACAGTAGAGTAGGAACTGAAATTTATTTCATAGCCCAAGAGGTCCACTAAAAAACATTTGACAAGGACTCATTCAACTTCATTCTTACACAATTTCCCTACACGGTCAGTCAAAGCTTACTAACACATTACTCCAGCACATGCCAACCTGATACAAGCATTTGCAGGTCCTCTGGCTCAGGGAACAATGACAATTTACACCAGCTGGCAAGGGGTTGACAGGAATGGGCATGGACTCATATGAAACCAAGCTATGTATAAATCACATTTGCAACTAAAGAGTATACAGGTTGAAAATGTGCATATGCTGAAGGAATAAGCTGTATTTATTCAGTCCATCACTCGGATGACAGCCTGAAGTATCTATTTACAATTATGTATTTCAAAATGGACACAGTATTATGGGTACATCATAATTTGTTGTCATTTATAAGATGCAAGTTCTTTAGGTCAAACATGTGTCCTCATTTTTGTACAAGACTTTGAATGTTATGGAAATCTGTATAATGATGAAAAATGAATTTTCCTTGCAAGAGACTTTAGGGGAAATGAATTGAGGAGTTTTGTGTATTTCTGGTCCTGGATAATCAGCTTTAGATGGCTGTGGCTCAACAGGGAGCTTGACAAGGTGACATCTAGAGGACCCTTCCAATCTCAACCATTCTGTGATTAGGTATACATAAAGCTGACTATATCTACAAAAATTACAGTAATTATTAAGATAACCACTCATATAGCCATATGGAGATAGGTTATGGGTAAAGATGAGACAAGTATTTCCTTAAAGAAAAACAGAATCATAGAATCAGTCAGGGTTTGAAGGGACCACAAAGATCATCTAGTTCCAACCCCCCTGCCATGCCCAGGGACACCCTACCCTAGATCAGGCTGTCCACAACCTCATCCAGCCTGGCTGCAAACACCTCCAGGGATGTGGCCCAAACACCTCCCTGAGCAACACATTCCAGGCTCTCACCACTCTCATGCTCAACAACTTCCTCCTCACGTCCAGTCTGAATCTCCCCACCTCCAGCTTTGCTCCATTCCCCCTATTCCTCTCACTGCCTCATAGGCTAAAAAGTCCCTCCCCAGCTTTTCTGTAGGTCCCCTTCAGATCCTGGAAGGTCACAAGAAGGTCACCTGGGAGCCTCCTCTTCTCCAGACTGAACAGCCCCAACTCTTTCAGTCTGTCCTCATAGCAGAGGTGCTGCAGCCCTCTGAGCATCCTTGTAGCCCTCACAGGTAGGCTGGAAGAGAGCCTGTTTACATTACCCACTCACATTGTGGCAATTCATTTCACATTTGCTTGTTCTATTTGTCCAATGCTCAGATCTATGGTGTCCCCCATCCAGGTTTATACTAGTCATTACACGATGGTATATAGTCACTTCAGTGTGGAGATATGAAAACCAGGAGCTTAAATTGGAAATAAAATGTTAAAAACCTTCTTCATATCTAAATTCCATCGTTCAATATGATAATTTGCTTCAGTCCATTCACCTTGCATGTGCCTCCCATTCCTCTCCCACTGCAATTACCTTCACTGTTTACAGCACAGAAGCCATTTCTATTACTAATCCACACTATTTCCATATGAGACAAAGGAAACACAGTAGCTGCTATTGATCTGTATTTCACTAAAGTAATGTCCCAAGGGAAAATATTAGCAACATAAGGTAGATCGAGAAATTATTTCAACCAGAAAAGCAGAAGGGAGTCACAAAAGAAAAAGCTGGGATTAGTAAAGGTTAGGAAGAGTTTGTTCCTCAAGGATACGTTTTGGACCCATCTGTAAAACACCCTGACTGCTGAGGAGAATTCTTTTCAATAAATGTAATATTCTTACCTAATCTGCTTATGAAACACAGTCAGAGGATTTTATCAATGCAGAAATAGCTCAGGATATCATACAAAAGAACTCTGTATCCTTGAGGAATGGAGCTCAGTAGTGCAAGAAGGGCAAGGCTAGGGAATTGCATACTATTAACAAAAGCATCTACTAGACTTGGAAGATCATGAAATAGAAAATATGAAAGAACAAAATGTTTAGTGTTACATGATTAGATGTGAGATGACCAAAAGCAATATTAGAGAGAGCAGTCGATGAGACTTGACTGAAAGAAGCTCACCAGCCATGTAGAAGTATTTGTGTTATTGAAGCTCTACTCCTCTGTATAATTCATCATTGCATTCAAGGAATAGTACCACAAACTGAGACTAGATTCAGAGATGGGTCCCCCAAATGACCAGGAAAATGGGTTCTTAGCATGAGCAAAGATGCCCAGACTTTCATTTTTACTCTAAAAACCCAAAGTCCAATGAGAAGGCAAAGGTTCACTTTGAAGGCAGTGTGGAATAGTAGAAACTGAAAGCACCACTGGGTTTCAGAGGCGAATTCAAGGGACACATTTTTACACAGTTTGGTTCTTGTAACAGAGATTTTCTGTCTCTGCTTATGGGAGTGGAAAGTAATTGCTGTTGAGGTACATGCTTGCAGATATGGAATATCTAATTGCAGAGAGCTTCATCAGCTATTTACATCAGCTAGCAAATGAAACCATTTCTACCACACATCTGTAAAGCAGAAACTTGGGACGCCTGATTCTTCCTTACGCTTCTTACTGTGTTGTTTTTCTAACACATCAAAGATCTCTCATTACAATTACACCAACAAAGAAGCCCATCACCATATCAGCTTATTACACCCAATTATAGAACCTGGGCTGCTTTGTTAAGGTGTTCATTAACCTTTTCAGAACTCACAATAAGAAATCTAATCAAAGGGAGGTGGTAGGGTGCATTCCAAAATGAGAACAGTTGTCATGTACAGTAAATTTTAATACACTGACTTTCCTTAAATTAGCTGGTTTTATTAAATTGAACGAGGTGCATTTCTTTTAATCAGCACTAGCTGTACAAAACAGGAATTATTCTGCACCATAAAAGTAATATATATTGTCTGGAATGGGAGTTACAGACTATTTTGACTTTTATTCAAATTAAAGGTGCAGCATTCGTTAAATTTATTCTTTTTAATTTTGTGCCAGGTGAGTTTGCATTCTTAAAGGAATTGCATAAGCAATTATAAATAGACCTAATTAATTTCCTGGGTATTTATCATTCTAGAAACACAAAACACGCTTAAAAACGAGTAGAGACTGAAATGGCAGACAGTTTGCAGAAGCAATTCTACCAAAATAATCAGTAGCTACCTCACTGTGCTGTGGTGCTAAATAGCCCTTGTGAGAGCAGATTAGATATGAGCTGAAGCCATCGAGTAGGAGAATGCTTTGCACCATCTGAGGCCTATAAACCTAGAAAAATTCAGCCACGAAAGACAGCCTGGTTAAGAAAGTTGAAGGAAGCTCTTGGAGAAGGACAGTTGAGTAAAACACAAATTGGATCAGCTTCCTGAAAGGTGAGACATCTGGGATCTGGTCTGTTTGCTAATGAAAATTTAAATATTCTGTGTGAAGTTGAGCAGTTTCATAAGGGAAAACAAAGAGACCTCAGAACCCTTCACAGCCTGACTCTTTGGAATTCTAGTCGGGAAAAGAAAGGAATCCTTTTGAACCCTTGCTCTGAAAGGCGTTGGGAGAATGTGGGCTCATTTCTGTCGTTTCCAAGAGGTGCATCCATATAGCTGTTTGAAAGCATTTTGTATTACTCCTCATTGTGGATCTGATCATAGAATCATGGAATGGTTGAGGTTGGAAGAGATCTCAAAGATCATCCAGTTCCAACCCCCTGCCAAAGGCAGGGACACCTCCCACTAGATCAAGTCACTCAAGACCTCATCCAATCTGGCCTTCAACACCTCCAGGGAGGGAGCAGCCACAACCTCCCTGGGCAACACATTCCACATTTCAGCCTTTATACAGTTGTTGTAATCACAAAGATTTTCTGTTCTGTCTGGATTTCACCTGTTCCTTTTACAGTTAGCATGTTAATTTTTAACTGTTTTTGGTGTTTTTTGTGGTTTTTTTTTTTTGTTGGAGGGATTATTGGTTTCAACAATAGAGAATTTAGTTCACACAGGATTCTCAATGCTGTTTGGAAGTTGCCTGGGGATTCTCAGAGAGCTTTTGCAACTGTGTTCTGTTGCACACTCTCAAACTGGTTTGAAAAGATTGTGCACAAAGCCACTAGATTACAATTTTCCAGCACAGTTCACAATCATCACTTAATTTTGTGCACTGACAAGAGGTTCTACTTTTTGAAGCTCGCTGGTACACTTTCAGCAAGACTCATTATAAATATGTAATTTTACCAATTTATTAAAATCACAATTAGAACTGTGCTTACTCTGTTGNTATATATATATATATAATGTTTACTTGCCATAAGCGCCAGTGAGTTGTTTTGTACCTCCTCCTATATCAAATCCTTATAACTTGTCTCAATGATAACAGCCAGTTAATCATCGCTAATTATTCAAGGGATTATTTCCCCTGCATAATTACAGTTTTTGGTTCACCAATTTCCTGTAAAATATTGGCCTATAAAAGCTCCTGTTAACCTGACCTTGCTGTAAAATATGCTATTAAATGACCAAAGCTATTAGCGAAGAGAACTAAAGGCCAAGGTGTGAAGGACAGAGGCAGCTACCTCTACATTTAAATATCTCTGTTACTACATGAAAGTCTATGTGAAGGCAAGATCAATTAACTGACTACAGCCTGACTCCCATCTGACATTTTCTTGGATAGCAACAATTTTAGAGTTGAATGAACATAAATTTGAATAAAATGGTAGAGTTTCCTTTAAAGTAAAAAATTGTGGAAACCAGTAACACATCCAAAATTGTATTTGTGCAACGTTCTCCCGAGGCTGTATTAAGAGACTGCTGAAAAATTCAGAGATACAAGAGGCTCTTTAAAAACTGGGAAGTGAAAGTGAGCAATGGAAAGTAAAAGAAATTATCGCTGCCCTAAATGTAACTGTAATAAGCATCTATTAGACATGGATTCAGTAAAACTCTCTTTCATAAAAGTCTGTATTTTGGTTACTTCTGCAGGATGAATGTGCACCAACTAAGCCAAGACATGAATATGGGAATCACAGGAGCGGTCACACTGTGATCTTCGAACCTCTCAGATTTAAAATTTATTCTCTGGTCTTAAACTAAGTCACCTGTGGCTAGATCTCAAAGGTCTTTAAAAAGAGAACAGCCCACCGAGCTTTTCAGGGGATATGCTAATCACAGGGATGCAGAAAAGTACACTTCTCCTAGAAAAAAAATGTGGATACCATCACAAAACACATTACTTGGAAAAATGCTATTGAAACACTAGCAGAGAATAACCATGTGTTCTTCACCAGGAGAGTGGTGAGGCCCTGGAATGGGTTGCCCAGGGGAGTGGTTGGGGTCACTTCCCTGGAGGTGTTTGCAGCCAGGCTGGATGAGGCTCTGTCCAGCTAGATCTAGGGTAGAGTGGGCAGGGGGTTTGGAACTAGATGATCATTGTGGTTCCTTCCAACCCTGACTGATTCTATGTGATCCCACAAAATTCTCCCTTCAGGTTGAGTTTTTCCATATATACAGAAACTTTTTTCTTAGCTCCTCACAGCATTATATTTGGTTATTTCTTTAAATATTTTAACTACCAATATCTGATAGAATTCACATTTTAAAAATGAAATTAATTTTTTTTTTTTTTTTAGCATACTGCTAAATTATTACTTTTAAGATATCTTATTTGCTTAGAGACTTGTCCAGGGAGGTTGTGGCTGCTCCCTTCCTGGAGGTGTTCAAGGCCAGGCTGGATGAAGCATTGAGTGACCTGTTCTAGTGGGAGGTGTCCCTGCCTATGGTAAGGGGTTGGAACTGGATGAATTTGAGGTCCCTTTTAACCCAAACCATTCTATGATTCTATGACCACATTTCAAGCGACATGTCTCTCTGTTTAACACTTATTAGACTGTATTTCAAATGCAGTGTCACATTTTGCACATCCCAGTATGAAAACATGTAGACATTAAAATAAGGTCCTGCAAGGAGCCACAAAGATAGTGGGTTGGATGGAGCACAAAATATAAGGGGAGAGATAAGAACTGTCTTTATTTAGCCTAGGAAAAGGAGATAAGGGAGGGACCTTATGACCATCTGCCAAAAACACATAGAATCAGTCAGGGTTGGAAGGGATCACAAGAATCACCTAGATCCAAGACCACTGCCATGGGCAGGGACACCCTACTGCCCACAGCCTCATCCAGCCTGGCCTTAAACACCTCCAGGGATGTGGCCTCAACCACCTCCCTGGGCAACCCATTCCAGTCTCTCACCACTCTCATGCTCAACAACTTCCTCCTCACATCCAAGGAGTGGATGTAGTGTGAGGATGCTGAGAAGATGGAGGTATTTGCTTCCTGGAGAGGCATACAGACAGTACAAGAGGCAAAACGGATGCTGGAATGAGGGAAACTCTCACAAAATGTAAGAAATAAATCTTTTCACAATGAAGGTGGCCTGAGACTTGAACAGGAACGCAGAGAAGCTGTGCAACCTCTTTCCCTCAAGTTACTCAAAACAACCACAAGAAGTTCTGAGCAAAAAGAATCAATTATATCCTGCCTTGAATGTAAGTCAGAACAACAAGGAGAGACAACAAGGAGTCTCTCTCAGCTAACTGCTTCTGTCTTTCTACGTCTCTAGGAGTCTTTTGGGGACTGGTACAAATCATTGCACTATTTTTATGGTCTACTGTAAATGGGTAGATCTTTCTGCCCTAAAGGCTTTTCTTCTGGTATTTGCCTAGCATGCAATTCTTGCATGGATAGGATTTTTACTAACACCAAGTTTCAGGAGTGCTGCTAAGCTGGTAAGAAGTATATATTACTGGTTTTATAAGCTTGGCTCCTGATGTGTGGCAATATTTGTTAATAGTAGACTCCAAAACTTTCAGCAGATGCTCACTTCATTTGTTTTCAAAGGTGCAGTTGTTATTTCTCTGCAATTGGGAACATTTAAAAAGAGCTACCCTGGATCAGTACAAGAGTGAAATGTAAGAATCTAGGCAAGCCTCCCATTTCTTCCAGCAATGCATTGCACTGGGTGCAGTTCTTGGTTTGGTGCTGTGTTACTGTTTGCTAGGGTGCAGATATTTATTTTTTTTTTTGCACACATTTAAGCATTTTTTTCGAGGTTATAAAAAATGAATAGCGAGAATGAAAGAAAAATAGGGAAAGTATGAAAAAGAAAATAACATCTGAAACATATGCCAAGTGCATAACCCCAAAGTGAATCAAAACAGGATAAAAGAGAGGATAATCTCAGGAAGCAACAAGGGGGAAAAAAAAACCTGTTTACACTGTTATGGTTTGTAATCATTTTGATTTTATGTGTAGTTCTGTTACTTCAAATACAGAGCCTCTGGGCAAAGAAAAAGCATTCCTCAAAGCATCCTTGTCTTCCCTTGTTCTCCCAACAAACTCTTTTCACTACATCAACAAACTCTTTTGACTACATCCTCCACTGAACAAATGCTCTGCAGTGTACAGCACCATCAAAAGGGAAACGAAAGACAGAGGTGAAATCCTCCCCTTTCAATGGATGTGAGCTGCAGCTCTGCTTGGGGAAGTTGTCAATTTCCTTCCATCTCACAGTGCTCTCTGCCTGCTGCCAAACTCTCACTCCTTCGCATCCAAAAGCTGTGGTACCAGTCCCTGGGGTTTTACACTGCTCCTCACCAGCTTGCTCTCTTCGATGAAATAAGGAAAGACTAAAAATTCACAGTGAGTTCACGTGTAGGAAGGAAACAGTTCAGTGTTGTTCTGATTCTTCTTACATGAAATACTGCAACTTTGTGATTTGAGTAGTTGACTAACTGAAAGAAGAAGTATCTCTACATAGATCAATTTGTTTCTTAGAGAAATGTTTTATACTGAATTTTAAAATGGAAAAATAATGCAAAACTTTTCATGTAATAGCCAAAGGGACAAAATGTATTTCCAAACTATCAAGGTTTTGGGTTCATTTTATTTTTCCTATTTTAAAAGAATAAAATTAAGTAGAGTAGCAGCATACACTTGGAGAGACTTAGGGATGACTTTTTATGACAGAAAAGTCGTGAAAAAAAATTATATTGTACAGTACTCATATTAATCATGATGTCTAAGGAACAGAAATTGCACTGAGTGGAGGTGCAGAGACAATTCAAAGACTGTATTTAAACAGCTTCTCTGTGACCTGAGACAGATTGGATGGTCCTGCTCTGGCAGGGGGGTTGGACTCAATGATCTCTTTGGGTTCCTTCCAATCTCTGACATCCTGTGAGCCTGTGAACGCAGTCTTGAAATTTGTATTTGCAACAATATGCTGATTGCAAAGCCTGCACAACTATCCCCTAGAATAGGTTGCCTGGGGGGGTGGTTGGGGCCACATCCCTGGAGGTGTTTAAGGCCAGGCTGGATGAGGCTGTGGCCAGGCTGATCTAGGGTAGGGTGTCCCTGGGCATGGCAGAGGGGTTGGAACTGGATGATCCTTGTGATCCCTTCCAACCCTGACTCATTCTCTGGTTCTATTCTATGGTGAAGCATGGCTTCATGACTTCTGTACTTGACCAAAGCAGCATGACCTGAGTGGTGGCTGACTGCTGAGTAACAGGATACTGGAACAGACCCAAATCGTAGCTGTCCACTGTTGAACCAAACCAGAAGAACACACCAGGTGTCGTTCATCTCATAGTGGCTTCCAAGTCTTGTCAAGGATAAATAACAGTATTTCTTAAGATAACATGAAACAAGATGGTATCCTAAATTCTATCACAAAAACTAGCATTTTAAAAATGTCACTACTATTCCACATTTAAATGACACTTTTGGCCTAGACTCAGGACTACCTGCAGCTGTGACAGGACTAAGAGGGAATGGAGCAAAGCTGGAGGTGGGGAGATTCAAATTGAATGTGAGGAGGAAGTTGTTGAGCATGAGAGTGGTGAGAGTCTGGAATGGGTTGCCCAGGAAGGTGGTTGGGGCCAGATCCCTGGAGGTGTTTGCAGCCAGGCTGGCTGAGGCTGTGGGCAGCCTGATCTAGGGTAGAGTGTCCCTGGGCATGGCAGGGAGGTTGGAACTGGATGATCCTTATGGTCCCTTCCAACCCTGACTGATTCTATCATTCTAATATATATTATCATGCACTAACATATAACCTGAAGTGACTTGTAAAAACTGCACATGGTTTATATCCACTCACAAACCACTAAGGCGATTGTCCAGTCTGAGAGAAAACAGACCACAGGGTATGAGAGCAGAATGGAAGTCTCAAGAGATTAAGGAAAAATAAAAAAATATCAATCTTACCCACCACAACAACACTTTCTTCTCTCCACTTCCTATCTTCCTTGATAAGACTCAAAAATTCCAAATCAACCTAACCTGATTTTATTTCAAACTCATTATATAAATTTGCTGACAAGGATCTGCTCAAAGCCCAAAAATTCGAGGGAATGGCATTTCTCTGCCTAATCCTAAACAATATATCCACATGAGCTTGAAATAGTGATTAACCAACAGCATTTAGGGGAACTGCATAGATCTAACTAACATCAGTGGAGCCAATATTTCAAAGGTCAGAAACCATCTTGCCACAAAACCATTCTAGCTTAACAATACTACTGCCCAGCCTTGTCCCTTCCAACCCTGATTGATTCTATGATTCTATGTCATACAAGTTGCAATGGGAGACTGTCATGAAAATTAGTCCTGCACTCATGAGGTAACTCAGAGTTAAAAAACATCTTACAGAAGAGCTGTCTCATCAGTTAGTTCCATATATCAAATTAACATTCATCTGTTCAGCTCAAATATACAACAGAAAGTTTCTCGGTGCCACAAACGATCTCCCACCAGCAATGCTGTGTCTTGTACAGCAAATGTGCTCCAGGAGAATAAGTAGATTATAAAAACTCTCCTCCCATCCCACAAAATAAAAAAAGCAACATTCTTTGCAACACATGATTTGGTTCATCTTTCCTGGTTATACCTGTCCAAATTCCTCACATAAAATTTAGTCCAGGCAATAATTTCTGTGAAAGGCAGGCTGCTAACTGAGTCCTGGGAGAGACAGAGCTCTGGGTAAGGGTTTTTTGTCTTCACAGATCAGCTATTTGCAAGTCAGCAGCTGGAGTGGGAGAATTGTCAATAAAATTACTTGGTAGATGAGCTCAAGTCAGAGCTGTCAGAGCACGGTGATGGTTTTTATGTTTGTGATAACTAACAAAAGTTAAGCAGGATCTGAAGAGGTACATTGGGAGCACAGGGGGAACATAATTGTGCACAGTACTGGCTTTTAATGTTTTACCTTATTAACTTAAAACATCTAAAGCCTCAATGGAAAATTGGAATTGAGGTCTGTTGCCATGGATGACAGTATGCATAAGATGTGCCATTTTAAAATGCTATAGAAACCAAAAGAGAGAACTACTCCAGTGCTTACAAATAAAGCAGAGGTCGAGGGTAATTTGTGCTTGGGTCGGCGCAATCCCAAGCACAGCTCCAGGCTGGGTGGTGAGTGGCTGGAGAGCAGCCCTGAGGAAAAGGGCCTGGGGGTCTGGGTAGATGAAAAGCTCAACATGAGCCAACAGTGTGCACACACAGCCCAGACAGCAACTGTGTGCTGGGCTGCATTAAGAGAAGCGTTGCCAGCAGGGCAAGGGAGGGGATTCTGCCCCTTTACTGTGCTCTCGTCAGACCCCACCTGGAGTACTGTGTGCAGTTCTGGAGCCCCCAGCACAGGAAGGACATGGAACTGTTGGAGAGAGTCCAACTGTAGATGCATTGGTAGATGCAGGACAGAAAGGTTTACTGCTCCTACTCTCTCTTTTGAAGAAGTAACCTCTCATCATTATTTAGTGGAATTACTTGTCCAGAGAAATGGACATGGCAGTTTCTTTATGCAGAAAGGTAAAGAGGAGAAATCTCCTTTAATTCCATCCATAAATGAATGAAGCTATCTGAGTGCTGTCACACTGAGTAATGCTCTTTGGCAATGAAACAAAGCAATTATTTCACCACCATTCGAATTTGTTTCTCACAGTCATGTTCTAGAGCACATGATGGTTTAGTTCTCTATTTTTAATGAGCTAAACATTTTGAAGAAAGGCATGTCACAATAACACAGGATAATTTTAATGCTGATGTATAGGTATAGAGCAGATGGGGCAGACCGTTCATAAGTAAATTAAGCTTTATTACTGTTTTTTTCCTTTGTATTTGCTTAAAGTGTATTTGTGAATTCATAAAAATAATTCCTCTGGCTAAATGCGCTTTTTAATTAGCTAATGCTCAGTGATACAAAGAAATGTAATATCTGTGACAAGACTGGTATCCAATTGCTCATGTAACTCAATATCTGTATTGTTGCTAGGGAATATGTTCACATCTCATCTGGCTTGTGCCATGCTAATACCGTTCCTAATGCTAATATTAAGGACACCATGTGCTTCAGATGACAGCAGGTTTATCTGCAGAGACTTGATGCAGGCTCATAACCTAATCTTAGACTCAAACTAGCCTGCAGTTGTGCAGTCTGTTATTATATTTGAAAAATCTGACTGTGTCTTTATCTAGAGGAATATATTTTGAGCTGAGCTCCTCAGGACACTCAGTGTTCTGATGGAGCTCATGGATTAACAAGCAATGGTACAATGTTGAATTTTTACTGCCTCAGAGGAGGACCATAAAGATGATCAGAGGGCTGGAGCAGCTCTGCTATGAGGACAGGATGAGAGAGTTGGGGCTCTGCAGCCTGGAGAAGAAAAGGCTTCAAGGAGACCTTATAGCAACCTTCCAGTATCTGAAGGGGGCCTACAGGAGGGCTGGGGAGGGACTGCTCACAAGGTCTTGTAATGACAGGACGAGGGGGAATGGGTTCAAACTGGCCGAGGGGAGATTGAAAGTGGATGTTAGGAGGAAGTTCTTCACAGTGAGGGTGGCAAGGCACTGGAACAGGTTGCCCAGGGAGGTTGTGGCTGCTCCTTCCCCGGAGGTGTTCAAGGCCAGGCTGGATGAGGTCTTGAGCTTCCTGATCTAGTGGGAGGTGTCCCTGCCTATGGCACAGGGGGGTTGGAACTGGGTGATCTTTGAGGTCTCTTCCAACCAAACAAAGGTCTAAAAGTGATAATACCTAAATGCTTTTTTGTGTGGTTTTTTGTTTGTTTGTTTGTTTTTTGTTGTTGTTTGGTTTGGTTTTCCTGAGTTTCCTCCAGTTCTTATGGTTTCCCCTTTTTTTTTTTTTTTATTATTTTAAAACTTTTTTTAAGAAGCCATTCAGATAGCAATATTTTGTATATAAGTAATAGAAACCAAAACCCGCAGGATAATTTAAACCTGAGGAAAGTCTCTGTGGAAGTAAGTAGTTATCTCAAAAGAATTATTTCATGCAAAGGTAATAAATCTATTCAGTAACCAAACAGAAGAAAATGAAACAATAAATGAGCCATGAGCACGCAAAGCAACAAAAATTTAGCAGAATTACCTGCCATCTCAGGCAGGTAAACAACTAACCACAGTGCATGAGAGAAAAAACCCACACTTACTATTACTATTAGGAGAATTTCAGCTGCTAATGGGTGTGATAAATGTTTTGGCTTGCTATGCAGAGAGCCATTTCGCTAGGGATGTACAATGAACACGCAGTTTGGAATACTGTGAAGTTCTCAAATGCTATTGGAGAGTTGATGCTCTTTACTTTTATTTTCAGAGACTGTCCTTTCATAGACTGTAGCTTCTACATTGTGGTGGTTTAGCAGCTATCTGCCCCCCCCACCCTTTGATATAACCCAGGCTAGGACTCAGCCGGCTGGAAGTTAATAAATGAAGATTTATATTTACAGCAGTGCACAATATACAAGCAGATATTTACAATGTATAACAGATATTTACAATGAAAAGGTAATACAGACACCACAGCCCTCCCAGAGATCAAAATCCCTAAGAGGGGTTTCTAACCACCCCTGCCACCTTTCCCCCCACTTCCCCAATCTTATCTCACCACTTGTTGATGCAGCAGACAGGCAAAGGTAGATGGGCTGGAGGGTTAGCAGTAGGAAAAGAAGTTAGTGGAATTACTGAGAATTAGCTACAAAAGGCAGGGACAAAGGAGCCATGCAAGAAGCAGCCACAGCCCAGAGAGATCTGAAACCATCTGACTTATCTATATTTGGGTTACAACTGTTAAAACATTTTTTTTTTCTTTCTCAGTAAAGCTGTGAGTGAAGTGACATCATGTGTTTTAATTTCCCAGCGTATAGCCTAATTTCTAATTCAAATCCTTCAATTAGCTCAAACCAGCACATACATACAGCATGAGTGGCATGATTATGGCATGACACTGCCATGGCATGACAATGCAACAAGTCATGGGAAGGATGTCAGGAGAAGGATGTAAATGAGCAGAAATGTCTTCCAGCAACAACAGGAAGGAGAATGCAAGTAGTGGCACTAGTGCCATCAATGGTAAAATATCAGTAAGTATTAAATTTGTGCCTCAGACAATGAGGCAATTTCACTTCTGCTTTGAAACAGTTGCCTTAGGTATTGGAGTGCAGGCGACACATAGTGTATCTACTGAAATATTTAAGGATAATAGCACAGGGCTAAAAATAAGCATTGGTCTGGACTGAATTACATGTTCATCATTAATGCAAATCAAGCTCAAATTTATAGTCTTTAAATGGACATTTAAAATGCACTAATATATAAAGGTGACTGAGTCTAATGCACTGAGATGGTCTGGATTCCTCACCTGCTTTCTGAGAGTTACTAGAAAGGTACTAACAATTTCAATCTGAGTGATGCACTGAAAATCAAGTTAATAATGTCTGTAATAGAAATATGTCTCAGAAATATATTCCATTAGTCTGAGAGTGCCACTTCATAGAAGACTTATTATATGGACTGAGAGATTTCATAGCGAAAGCGAGATGGATTATGCATTTTGGCAATAGACCAAGGTCACTGGAAGCAAAACAATAATGTGATGAATACACGACACAGGTAGCTTTCCTGCTAAAAAATGAACAGCAAGATTTCCTATTTNGATTTCCATTTTGTTCAGGAGTTACTGCTTTTTTGCCAGTTCAAAAAAAAAAAAAAAAAAAAAAAAAAAAAAAAAAAAAAGCCAGGGAACACTCCCATGTTCTACTGTACAAAACAGGGAAAGGCAGAAAACAAACCACTGAATCTACTACTAGCATTTACATTCAACGACACAAATGAAAAATTTAGTAACAGGAAAATGCCAAACTGTGAACATCTAAGAAGGAAAGGACTGAGAGTTCACCAGAGTCTCTAAGTTCTTCTCTAAGAAAAAAAACTCAGAACGCTAAAATTGAAAGAAGTGCAAATCTGGTGCTAAAGCACAACCTACCAAGGAACTCAAGATGGAGAAATGTGACCTGGAAATAAGGCACATATTTAAAGGATAATTAATCTTTGAAATAAGACACCAAAAAGTATGTCCAACTCCCTCCCAGCATAACCAGCTATTTTTTTCCTTTTGGGATCTTCAATTCTGATTCAGATTGAAGATGACCTCGGTAATATGTGCATTAAAAATAATAAAATAGAGACAAGAGTACAAGCATAAAATACATAAAATCCTGTGATATGCAGGAAGTTAAATTAGATTATAGAATCATAGAATGGTTTAGGTTGGAAGGGACCTCAAAGCTCACCCAGTTCCAACCCCCCTGTGCTATAGGCAGGGACACCTCCCACTAGAACAGGTTGCTCAAGGGCTCATCCAACCTGGCCTTCAAGAACTCCAGGGAGGGAGTAGCCACAGCCTCCCTAGGTAATCTGTGCTGGTGTCTCACCATCCTCACTGCAAAGAACTTCCTCCTAACATCCACTTTCAATCTCCCCTCTGCCAGTTTAAACCCTTTATTCCTCATCCTGTCATTACAAGACCTTGTGAATAGTCCCTCCCCAAACCTCCTGTAGGCCCCCTTCAGATACTGGTAGGCTACTCAGAGGTCTTATGGAAGCCTTCTCCAGGCTGCAGAGTCACAACTCTCTCAGCCTGTCCTCAGAGCAGAGCTGCTGCAGCCCTCTGAACATCTTGGTGGCCTCCTCTGGACTGGCTCCAACAGTTTCATGTCCTGCTTGTGCTGGGGGCTGCAGAGCTGCAGACAGTGCTGCAGGTGGGGTCTGAAGAGCAGAGCAAAGGGGCAGAATCCCCTCCCTTGCCCTGCTGGCCACATCTGCTCTTGCTGCAGCTTCTCGTGAAGCTTTTGTGCCTCAACCAGTGAATGTCCACTCTTAAACGAACAAAAAACTTTCCTATCTGACCAAATATTACCAAGTTGCACTATTCTACTGAGCAAAATTCAGTTATTTGCATTCTGCTTGACACTGTCCTATAACATATACACAGCTTAATAGTCAATGTCTACCACAATGAAAGGACAATTATCACATTCAAGGCAGAGCTCTTCAGATCCCAGAGCTTCTGTTGTCATGTGAGCCAGAACCAGAAAGCAAATGCACAATATTGATAGATCTGTGCTCTGAAATAAGTAGTATATTATCTAAAAATCATGCAAATGCTTATTGTTGACCATCTCTATTCCATTGTGTGTTATGTAAGAATGTCTCACAGCCAAATTAAGCAACTGTGAGATATTTAAATGCTTCGGAAATGCATTTTATTTTAAATCTGGTTTGTGTGTCAAGGCAGCTCTGTTGCGTTATTTGTTTTGCCATTATGAGTTGGGAATTTTTAGTGACAGTGGTTTAAGATTTTTTTTTTTTTCCCTGTTTGTTTTTTTCAAAGATGTTCGTTGAGAATGCTCTGTTGCTGCTATTGATGAAGTATCCTCTCTATTTCATTAAAAATTAAATAAAGACCCAGGGGGTTGAAGGAAAATGGATTTTTCATTTTTCTCCCTTTTGCTCTTGAGGATGATTTATGAAGTACAAGTGCATTCATAAACTAGATACTATACCCTGGAGAAAATAAACCAGATATTATTCAATTGTTAGTGGTTCATATTATAAATGGCCACCACCAATTTTTACATTGTTTTGTTGAAATAATTTTTAACCACCTAACTCTCACTCAAACCATGAAAAATTGGATGGCAATATGCCCCATTTATCACCCAGGCCAAAACTTAAACTCACACGTCTCTCTTCCATAGTTAAATCCTAAATTATATTGTCATGTTTTATTCTGTTCATTAAAAGTTATGAACATATTGGCACAATATGTTGTTACCAAAGCTGCTCATTTGCTTGGCTGTCAGACTTAGGGAGCACAAATAAATGTGCATGGTTACAACTACAAGACTCCAACTACATGAAAGGAGGTTCTGATGAAGCTGGTGCTGCCCTCTTCTCCCCAGTTACTAATGATAGGACAAGAGGAAATGGCCTCAAATTCTGTCAGAGGAGGTTTAGATTGGATGCTCAGAGGAAGTCCCTGGTGAGACCCCACCTGGAGTACTGCATCCAGTTCTGGAGTCCCTATTACAAGATGGATGTGGACATGCTGGAGTGTGTCCAGAAAAGGGCCACGAGGATGCTCAGAGGGCTGCAGCACCTCTGCTATGTGGACAGACTGAAAGAGTTGGGGCTGTTCAGTTTTAAGAAGAGGAGGCTCACAGGTGACCTTCTTGTGGCATTCCAGTATCTGCAAGGAGCCTACAAAAGAGCTGGGGCTTTTTAGGCTCTCAGGGAGTGAGAGGACTAAGGGGAATGGAGCAAAGCTGGAGGTGGGGAGATTCAGATTGGATGTGGGCAGGAAGCTGTTCAGCATGAGAGTGGTGAGAGTCTGGAATGGGTTACCCAGGGGATGTTTGGGGCCACATCCCTGGAGGTGTTTGCAGCCAGGCTGGCAGAGGCTGTAGGCAGCCTGATCTAGGGTAGGATGCCCCTGGGCATGGCAGGGGGGTTGGAACTAGATGATCCTTGTGGTCCCTTTAAACCCTGACTGATTCTATGATTCTAAGTTCTTTTCTGAGTGGGTAGTCAGGCGCTGGAATGGGCTGACCAGGGAAGTGGTGGAGTCACCATCCCTGGAGGTGTTTAAAAAAAGAATGGATGTGGCACTTGAGGCTATGGTCTAGTGATGAAGGATGCTGGGATAAAAGTTGGCCTGGATGATCCTGGTGGTCCTTTCCAACCACAGCGATTCATAGTGCTTAGATGTTGTGCTGAGGGATTTGGTTTAGTCAAGGACTTGTCAGTGTGAAACTAATGATTGGACTCGATGATCTTGAAGGTCTTTTTCAATCTAAGAAATTCTGTGATTCTTTGATTTCAGCTGTCAGTGTTATCCCACAGCTTTGAAATTCCACCTGCCTTCAACTAGCTTTCTTTCCTCTGCAGCGAATTTTAGCCTGAGTGGGTGTCACGGGACTGGGCTAATCAAACACAGTATCCCGTGGAAGGAGGGGGTCTTGGCACCCCCCTCACCGGTTCCTTGGGTTTCGGTCGGCAGAAATAGACGAACNGAGCGAGGAGAGTGAGGAAGAGCAACTAACGGTCGCTGTGCCCCCCCTTAAATACCCTCGGAAGCATGAGACTGAATGACAGGCACCGCTGGCCAATGGGTTTAAAGCTCCACGCCTGTGTGCTGTCCAGGGCATCCCTGGCTCCCGGAGGGGGGGGATCCGCATGGGATGCCCCCTTGGACGGTAGGGGGAGGAGAGAGCCCAGAGGTTGGACCAATTCTAGGGTATATGTCACCTCATACCGGGACAGTGGGACACAAAAGAATGGCATGAGAGATCCCTAATGGGCATCTCAGATCGGTTAGAGCTCTTTCCCTAATAGAGCAGGAGAGAAGCATCCCTGTATCAAGCAAGATTTCAGGTGCTCAATCTGAAAAGCAAGCCCTGTAAAATTGACTGTGCTGCTTTCACAGTTATAGGCACTTTTCCAACTGTCCTCCAAAAATCTGCAATAGGCTCATTCTTTTGAATGACCAGTGAAGCATCCATGAGGTAAATGTGAAGGGAAGGATAAAGATGGATCTTTAGACTTGCCTAAACTGACACTGATGATTTCTAAGGGGAGGGAGCAGGACTAACCTGCATGTTACAAAGGCAAACATGAGCTTTGTGTAGAAGGAATCTGCACCCTGGAAATATTCTCCAATTCTT
>VWZI01015885.1:453596-511031 GCA_013396835.1 Psilopogon haemacephalus | reverse complement strand
GAGATGATCTGCAGATTAGTTAATATTTATAAGTCATCTCCAAAAGAAAAATAGATGCTGCCATTTCACAACTGTAACATTTTAAACAGACATTGAATGAGGCTTTAGTTTTTACCAAGCTGCAGTCAAGTTAACACCCTGGATGTGAGCAAAGCCTTTGACACTGTCCCAAACCATATCCTGGTCTCCAAGCTGGTGACACATGGGTTTGATGGGTGGAGCACCAGATGGATAAAGAACTGGCTTGATGGCTGCACCCAAAGAGTGGCTGCCAATGGCTCCATGTCCAAGTGGAGACCAGTGACAAGTGGAGTCCCTCAGGCATCAGTCCTGGGACCAGTCTTATTCAACATCTTTGTGGGTGACATGGACAGAGGCATTGACTGCAGCCTCAGCAAGTTTGCTGATGACCCCGAGCTGTGTGGTGCAGCAGATAGGCTGGAGGGCAGGGATGGCATCCAGAAGGATCCTGGACAGGCTGCAGAGGTGGGCACAAGCCAACATCATGAGGTTCAACAAGGCCACGAGCAAGGACCCGCAAGGTCGAGGCAATGCCAAGCCCAAAGCCAGTCTGGGCAGTGACTGGCTGGAGATCAGCCCTGAGGAGAGGGACTTGGGGGTGCTGGGGGACAAGAAGATCAAAATGAGCCAGCAGTGTGCACTTGCAGCCCAGAAAGGCAACCAGATCCTAGGCTGCACCAGGAGCAGTGTGTCCAGCAGGTTGAGGGAGGTGATTCTCCCCCTCTACTCCGCCCTAGTGAGACCACACTTGGAGTACTGGGTCCAGTTTTGGAGCCTCTGGGCAAAGAGGGATGTGGACATGCTGGAATGTGTCCAGAGAAGGGCCATGAGAATGCTGAGAGGGCTGCAACACCTCTGCTGTGAGGACAGACTGAAAGAGTTGGGGCTGTGCAGTCTGGAGAGGAAGAGGCTCCCAGGTGACCTTCTTGTGGCCTTCCAGGATCTGAAGATGTCCTACAAAAAATCTGGGGAGGGACTTTTGAGGCTATCAGGGAGTGATAGGACTAGGGAGAATGGAGAAAAGCTGGAGGTGGGGAGATTCAGATTGGAGATGAGGAGGAAGTCGTTGAGCATGAGAGTGGTGAGAGCCTGGAATGGGTTGCTCAGGGAAGTGTTTGGGGCCACATCCCTGGAGGTGTTTTTGGCCAGGCTGGCAGAGGCTGTGGGCAGCCTGATCTAGGGTAGGGTGTCCCTGGGCATGGCAGGGGGATTGGAACTAGACGATCCTTGTGGTCCCTTCCAACCCTGACTGATTCTATGATTCTAATATAATCCTGGTCTTGTAATGGATCTCAGTTTGATAAACAAGTGAAAAAGTAGTTTTAATGATTTTAGGAAAAAAAAAACCCAAAACCAACATTTAAAACATAATGAAAGCCTGTGTTATCTTTCAATGCTTGACTTTTTTCTGTCTTGCCATCTCAGACAACACTACTGACAAGCAGCTACACTTGTATTTGAAGTTCAATAAATAGCCAGTGGCAGTACTATTGCAAGAACTGCATGTAAACACCGCTGCTGCAGCTCTTTTTCACTCCTTCCTAGTGGCAGAACTACAGGTACTGCAGCAAAGCCTTTGAATTCACTTCACATTTATTGCAGTTATGTTGAAGGAAAAAAAAAAATTACCCTACACAAGCTCTGTGTAAGAGTATCTCTGAAGTTTCATTAATGATCAGATGAGTGCATTAAGCACTCAATTTTGGGGGGGCAAAAAGTAATCCGAGCCCCATCACATAAATATTTGCTAGCTCCTGGAGCACGTGCAAGGAGCATAGATGGGAAAAATGATGAGATTTGACAAAGCTGCTTAACCTGGCCAAGGTTAGAGGTACTCCCAGCTTGAGAACGTTGGGGTTTCACTGAGCTGACACCTCTAGTAACTGTGGTTTAGTCGTCTTAGTTCCTAGACTCTGGTAGGTCTGGCAGACGTGAGGACAAAGTGTTCACTTAACATAAAGGTCTAAGGACACCTACTATGCCACACCAGCAAGGTAGTTCGAATGCAATGCAATTAGCTGTCTAGAGAAGTCACATTCCAGACAGGAGAAGAAATACCAGCAAGAGCTTATTTTCTCCTATTAACAAGACAAGTCCACAGAGAACCAATCAACCCTGCCACTGCAGAGCCTGTGTGGGGATCGTTCTGCACTAATAGACTGGAAGAAAGTAAATAATGACTTTTTAGTATTCTGAAGCTCTCTCTAAATCACAGAAGGCTCTAATAGCGTAGTCACACATTTAAAAGTAATATTCACGTTTCAGTAACACAAAATGCTGTGCATGATTCATAGAGTAGGTTTCAATGCCCTCCCATCCCCCACCACATCACAAAATAGCAAGAAGCTGTTACAGAAAATGCCTTTTTTTTGCTTTACAAACATGACAGCTTTTGTTTAGTGCCTCACCAGTTGGCCTTTAAACAATTACTGAAGAAGCATTTTTAAACTGAGCAATAAATTCAGCTAAGTATTTTAAGAAAGGCACTGAATTTGGGGAGGATGCAAATCACCCATTCAGATGGCTTGTATTTTTTCCTTAGTAGAAGCCTAGAAAAACCCCAGGCAAAAGTGAAGTGGGTGCTAGCACAGGGGTGGAGCAAGAATGGACCTCTGAAACATCTGTCTCATTCGGACCTCTAAAGAACATCAAACTTGAGCATCACTTTGCCAGAGCTCATTCTGCTGAATTTTGGTGGCATGCCAGCCATAAAAAATATGTAGGTGTGTTTTACAAGAAAGAGAGAAAGAGAGCACTTTTTAAGTAAGAGGAATCTGTGCAGAGTGTTGGATATATGGGTGATAATCTTGATTTACTTGTTACCACAGATTTGGTAGCATCTCCAGGAACTGAAGCTAGGTCCAAGACTACATCTCCAGTGGGACAGAAGATTGTTTTGCACAGAGCACACAGGAGAAAATGAAGGCTGCTTACCATAAGGAAAGGACAAAACAATACTTGGGAACTGGCTGAAAGCTTCCATGGCTAAATACAGTGGATACAGAATCATAAAATGGTTTAGGTTGGAAGAGACCTCAGAGATCATCAAGTTCTAACCCCCCACCATAGGCACGGACAATGCCTGCTAGAACAGGTCACTTAAGGCCTCATCCAACCTGGCCTTGAACACATCCAGGGAGGGGGAGCAGCCACAACCTCCCTGGGCAACCTGTGCCAGTGTCTCACCACCCTCACTGCAAACAACTTCCTCCTAACATTCCATTTAAATCTATCCTCTGCCAGCTTAAACCCATTACCTCTTATCTTGTCATTACAAGACCTTGTGAATAGTCCCTCCCCAGCCCTCCTGTAGGCCCTCTTCAGATACTGGAAGGCTGCTATAAGGTCTCCTGGAAGCTTTCTCTTCTCCAGGCTGAGAAGTCCCAACTCTTGTAGCCTGTCCTCATAGCAGAGGTGCTCCAGCCCTCTGATCATCTTCATGGCCCAAGCTAGCAGGCTTGCCTCTAGAGGGACAACATGCATTCATAAGCCTTTGAAGGCAAAACCTCATCAGATTCTATATAATAGCCATTTCCTCCGTGGTAGTTCCACAGCATAATGATCCATGCTGCACCAAAATTAAATGCATACTCAAATACTTCATTCAATTTTCTTTCTTCTCTTAAAGAATATAAAAAGCAGATATGGGATCCAATGAGCCAGTCTGCCCTAACAAAGCAGCCTCAGAGTATTAAGGGATTCTATGGCAGCTGTATCAAGACTTATCACAGTACTGAATCAACAGACTTAAAATGTTATGAACATCACTGGCTAGAGAATCAGAACTAGTTTGGTTGGAAGAGGCTCTTAAGATCATCAAGTCCAAGCAACAGCCTATCAGTATTGCTACCTAGTCATCACTAAACCACATCACTCAGCACCACATCTCCATGCCTTTTAAATCCCACCAGGGATGGGGACTCCACTACTTCCCTGGACAACACTTTCCAAGACTTTAGAATCCTTTTGGTGAAGAATTTTTATCCAACACCCAACCTAATCCTCGCAGGTGCAACTTCAGGTGATTTCCTCTTACAGTCCTGCTTGTTACTTGAGAGAAGCTACAGCCTCCTTTCAGGAAGTTGCAGAGTAATAAGGTCTCCTCTCAGCCTTCTTTTCTCCAGGCTAAACAAGCTCAGATCCCTCAGCTTCTCCTCATAAGACTTCTGTTCAACACCTCTCATCAGCTTTGTTTCCCATCTTTGGGCATAGTCTGTCACCTCTACCTGTCTTGTAGTGAGTGGCCCAAAGTTGTCACCTTCTAAGCAACAGCTTAAAACTAATTGTCTGTGTATTAAGCAATGACCATTTGGTGTTTGCTGGGTATGGTGGTTTGGCAGTTAGCTGCCCCACCCCCACACCTTGAAATAACCCAGGATAGGACTCAGTTGGTAGAAAGTTAAGGAATGAAGCTTTATATTTACAGCTTTGCACAATATTCAAGCAGATATTGACAATGTATAACAGATATTTACAGATATATACAGTGAAAAGGTAATACAGAAACACCACAGCCCTCCCAGAGATCAAAAATCCCTAAGAAGGGGTTTCTAACCACCCTACCACCTTCCCCCCTTCCTCAATCTTATCTCACCATCAGTTTCATGCAGCATATAGGCAAAGGTAGATGGGCCAGGGGGATTAACAGCAGGAAAGAAGTTAGTGAAATTATTCAGAATCAGCTACAAAAGGTGATGAGAAAGAGCCACGGAAGAGCCACAGGCAAAAGAGGTCTGAAGCAGTCTGACTTATCTATGTTTGGGTTACAACTCTTAAACATTTATTTTTTCTTTCTCAGTAAAGCTATGAGTAAAGTAGCATCATCACTTTTTTTGTTTAGTTTTTTCTTTTTCCCTTTCTCAGACCATAGTCTAATTTCTCATCCAAATCCTCCAATTAGTTCAAACCAGCACACTGGGTACGAAGTGCTCAGCAGCAGCATAATATGTCCTGCATGCAGCAGCCCCATCTGCTCTCTTCATGACTTGATCACAACATACAAGCAACAAGGCAGAAGCAGCAGAGCTACAGCAAGAACAAGGCTCGTAGTATCTGCCATCCTCAACAAGCAGGTTGGTGCCTAAGGGGTCTAATTGCTGGATTAGACCCTAAATCTCTATAATAGAGATGCATATTAGAGACCCCACCTGGAGTACTGCATCCAGTTCTGGAGCCCATGGGACAAGAGGGATGTAGACATGCTGAAGCGTGCCCAGAGAAGGGCCATAAGGATTCTCAGAGGGCTGCAGCACCTCTGCTAAGTGGGCAGACTGAAAGAGTTGGGGATGTTCAGTCTGGAGAAGAGGAGGCTCCCAGGTGACCTTCTTGTGGCCTTCCAGTATCTGAAGGGGGCCTACAGAAAAGCTGGGGAGGGACTTTTTAGGCTCTCAGGTATGACAGGACTAGAGGGAATGGAGCAAAGCTGGAGGTGGGGAGATTCAGACTGGATGTGAGGAGGAAGTTCTTCACCAGGATAGTAGTGAGGCCCTGTAATGGGTTTCCCAGGGAGGTGTTTGGGGCCACTTCCCTGGAGGTGTTTTTGGCCAGGCTGGCAGAGGCTGTGGGCAGCCTGATCTAGGGTAGGGTGTCCCCAGTCCTGGCAGGGGGTGTTGGAATTGGCTGATCCTTGTGGTCCCTTCCAACCCTGACTGAATCTATGATTCTATATTTCGTATGGTTTTCAAGACCGATGTGCATATCCAAGATAGGTAAAGGCATCTGAATAACTGGAGAATGATAATATCATATTATTATAAGCAAAACAGTGTTAACATTTTTAAGAAATAGGATACAAAATTTCGAGAGCGAGGAGGCCCACAATGTAGTTTTTAAGTACTACAGTACATGTACTTGAGAATTAAAAGCACACAGTTGATCTCTTTCACAAATAGCTTATTATCCAACAAGTTAGGATAAAGATTCAATAATGGAGTACGTGAATATGTAAGGAGGATTAGAGGTGACTCTAAGGAATGCTCCAAAGGGTTGGGGCAGAATATGGTAAATGACAGCAAATACAGAAGTGTGGAATAGTATGGGAAAAGAGGCAAAGCTGAAAGGTCAAATCCTAATTGGGGAAAATATGCAAAGGGTAAACAGGATAGATTAAATGAGCTAAGAGATAAAGACAAATTATATCAGGGCTCCAGAAGATGCTTTGACTGCTGGGATCAGATGCAGTAAAATTCAACAATGGTGAGGAGCTGCTCCAAGAGAAAAACTAATAATGTTTGGTGTTATGGGAATAGAAGATATCTCATTAGATCTCTACAAAACAATTACCAAGGAAGTTGAAGGTGAGAAGAAGAATAAAGAGAAGACAGAATTTAACTGTATTGTAAAACGAAAACTGTAAGGCTTAGGTAAAAAAATGGGTGTGGGGGCTGAAAAAGCAGGTAATAGTTGAACTCAAAAATGGTAAAGTGTGACCATGGGTGAAAATAAAGAAAAAAGTAATTGAAAAATACAGAGAAAACATGATGAGAAGGCTAGTTCTGAAAACACACCTGTGTGGCCGCATATTTATTTTCTTTTTTTGTTTGTTTGGTTTTTTTTCCTTTTCTTTCTTTTGTCTTGGTTTTAAAGCATCCTGTTTAGAGGGTTAGAGAGGAAGCATCACTCACATGATTCAGCTTTCGGAGTATTTATCAGGATGTTTTTTCCCCCTGTTATCTAAACAATTACCTTCCTGCATTAAAACAAATCATCAATACCTAACTGATGATATATTACGTCTCTGCCTGTACCAAGAGAAGCTCTACTGATTTTGCCCAATACTGTGTCAATAAAGGTTTTATCCACCCATCCCCCCCCTCTCCCTCCTCCATTTCATTTCTATGAGTGAGATTTTTTTTTTTTTTTTTCTGGTGCTGCACACTGCAAATACACACACTTTTGTACCAAACTGATACATTAACCTTTTCAGCATTCTTTTTAGGATATACAAGTCTAGTGCCTCTTCAGACACATTACGAAGTGATTGATTCTGAAAGAATACTCCTTTGTACTTTTGAACATGTTAATGACACAAAAATAAATTGAGTTTGGAACTTTCCATCCTTTCTCTCGCTTTTCTCTCTGAGGGGAACATTTTATATATATATATATATATTTTTTTTTTTTTTTTAATGTAGAAAGTACCTAGGAACNATCTCTCGAAAGAGAGGTGGGGGAAAGAAAAAAAAAAAGGCAATCATACTTCAACCATTAGTGTTCTCACTGAAATTGCAAAGCATCATACTAAATGTGCCAGCATTCCTTTGACAGACATATAAGAGCATTTGCTCACTAGTGTAATGGAAAAAGTTAGTGATTATATATACTAAAGTGATTGAGCCAACAGCAACTAATGGAGAGAAAAAACCTTGATTAATAACAAGTGTCACTAAAAGAACAGATTGTTTTATGAGGAATGAATCACAAATAATGTAGCAATACAGTGTGTCCTTGTCCATAGGCTGAGAACTGGTAAGAGAAGGAATAAAAAGACAAATGCCTTAAGAGCAGTAATAGCTTTGCTGGAAAGATTTTAAAACAAATGCCCTCCTCATCTCTTCCAATTCACAGGGTGCAGATGTATCAGAACAGGTATGACATGGCTATGAGTTTCTGGAAAACTCTTCCAGATTAACTATGCTGCTGTTTGAATCGTTTGTACTTGATGCATGTGAACTAAGGAAGATGCAGGCTGATTTACCACAAAGCACTGCTTTTGTGCAGTAAGTTAGCATACAGTTTTTAATAAACTATAAACTGCATTTACTCCTGAAAACCAAAATGTGCACACACACACACACACTCACAAATGCCTTTGGATAATGTTGATCCAGTTAACAACACGGGTCAGGAAAGCCTTCTCATCATTAAAGGCAGCAAAGCTTCAAGTTAGGCATACAACAACAGACATCTTTATGTGAGTGATGGTCAGTAGAGGAAAAAAACAATCAGTGTTTAAATGAATCAGAATCATAGAATCAGTCAGCATTGGAAGGGACCACAAGGATCATTCAGTTCCAACCCCCCTGCCATGTCCAGGGACACCCTACCCTAGATCAGGCTGCCCACAGCCTCTGCCAGCCTGGCTGCAAACACCTCCAGGAAAGTGGCCCAAACCACCCCCCTGGTTAACCCATTCCAGGCTCTCACCACTCTCATGCTGAACAACTTCCTCCTCACATCCAGTCTGAATCTCCCCACCTCCAGCTTTGCTCCATTACCCCTAGTCCAGTCACTACCTGACAGCCTCATAAGTCCCTCTCCAGCTTTTTTGTAGCCTCCTTCAGATACTAGAAGGCCACAAGAAGGTCACCTTGGAGCCTCCTCTTCTCCAGACTGAACAGCCCCAACTCTTTCAGTCTGTCCTCACAGCAGAGGTGCTGCAGCCCTCTGAGCATCCTCGTGGCCCTTCTCTGGACATGCTTCAGCATGTCCACATCCCTCTTGTCACAGGGGCTCCAGAATTGGATGCAGTACTCCAGGTGGGGTTTCACCAGTGTGGAGTAGAAGGGGAGAATCACCTCCCTCACCCTGCTGGCCACACTTCTCCTGATGCAGTCCAGGCTCTGCTTGGTCTTCTGGGCTGCAAGTGCACACTGCTGGCCCACATTGAGCTTCTCATCCCCCAGCACCCCCAGGTCCCTCTCCTCAGGGCTGCTCTCCAGCCAGTCACTGTCCAGCCTGGATTTGTGCTTGGGCTTGCCACGACCCAGCTGCAGGACCTTGCACTTGGTCTTGTTGAACCTCATGAGGTTGGCTTGTGCCCACCTCTTCAGCCTGCCCAGGTCCCTATGAATCGAATCATTTATTACAATCCCATTTTAAAAAATTCTACTTTTATTTAGGCAACCACCTTGATTTTTCTAAGATACAAAATATATTGGTTAAAAAAAACAAACAAAACAACAACATCTCAGAGCTATCGGAAATCTCTTGAGGCTGAGAACTGCCCAACCCAGCAAATCCCATGCAACCAGTAAAAATCTACACTGCACTCAGCGGAAGACTGTGAGAGGTTCTGCTGTGAATTGGCTTGCTCATTATTTAAAGCAAATTCCAGCAGACAGAGCCCGATAAAGATTTTCCAGTCAAAAAATGTTCGGCATCAGAACACTCCAGGGTTTTTTTGTTTTGTTTTGTTTACTTGTTTGTTTCCAGTTCTTGGTCTGTCTCCCGTTCGTGTGCCTGGACACTGCTTTATGCATTCAGCGCACATCCCTCGCTTCAAAATACATTCACAGCAGAAGTTTCCAAATTAGTTTCTCCAAAAGGTTGTGGAGCAGATGGGCTGTACACTTGTGCACCCGCATAGTAGATACTGTGATAGCCACGAGTAAGTCTGGCATCACCAGCTGCAGATTGTAATGGAAAAGTCACCCGTGTGGTTACAGTGTGCAGTTGCAGATAGGGACTTAAACCATTTCACTTTTTTTTAATCAATTCCATTCTTGTTAGAGTGCTTATACAAAATCATCATAGCAAGAAAGACTTACCCGATGCATGTGTATCATCTTCTCAGGGGAATGAACATACCTGCTTTTTTAAAAAGAACTACAACCCTAGCCTCTTTAGCAATAACAATAACCAGATACTGCCTTTTGGCCTGAATTAATAAAGATTTGTTCCTCTACAACAAATTGTTTCAGATGTAGCTTGAGAAACCTATTTGTTGAAAACAACAACAACAAAGAAAAAGGTGCATACAGATAATTAGGCCAACTTCACTAACTGATACTGTTATGAAAGCACCATTTGCAAACCAGTACCTCCGCACCTCTTGCGTGGACAAAGCTGATTTACTTATCAAGAACACAGCTGAAATTAATGACAGAACATTAAAGAAGTTGGTAAACAGACTGGAAACGGCATATTTCTGATGTGATAGGCTTTGCCTCTGCAGAGTGCTTGGATATTTTGGCTCTGAATCAGCAGAACACTTAAGTAAGTGTCTTAATAGGATAATTATGCCAGTAAGTATAAAAGTAATTCCATTGATTTTAGTGGTGCGACTCAAATCTAAGTGCAGGCAAACTTGAGGTATTTTTCTGCACAGTGACCTTCAGCACCTATCTAAATAGGAAGGCATGCTTAATTCTACACTTGTAGTTATTCCTGACCTCCAACTGAAGCTTTATATTCCATACCTAACTCCATATTTTATTTTGAAAATGAGGTAATAGGCTTCCTTTCACTGTTGTTTAAAACTGAGCTTCTTGCTGCTGCAATAAAGCAGAGCAATAGGCTCGGCGGAATAGAAATAGGAATTGGGCAAAATCCATATTGACGACACTGTATTATTAATAAATTACCTACTGTGAGCTTTCCATGAATTATTAAAGCAAACAAATGCTATTTTAAAGTGTCATAGATACTAGATAATTCATAAATATGAAATCATTGAATTGTAATTCAATCTTTTCCCCTGATCTCTCTCTGTATTTCCATTTCCAAATGGCTCTTTAAGTGTCCATGCAGTATTACTCGGTGTAGTTGTTTATATATGAAGTTGAATGCTCCTAGTTCAGTGCAGTGGTGTCAAGCTTGGTAGATACCTGCTGTACCACAGGTACCAGAAAAGGATAGTTGCTTACTTGGAATCTGTAGAGCAGTTCTTTGCACCACACATTTTAAAAGGACACACACACACATGCCGTTGTGCTGGTTTGAACTACTTGGAGAATTTGAGTGAGAAACTAGGCTATTGGCTGAGAAATGAAAACACAGTATGGCACTTCACCCAGAGCTTTACTGAGAAAGAAAAAACATTGTTTTAAGTATTGTAACCCAAACATAGATAATACAGACGGTTTCAGACCTCGCTGGGCTGTGGCTGTTTCTCTTGCATGGTTCTTTTTGTCTCTGTCTTTTGTAGCTGATTCTTAATAATTCTACTAACATTTTTCCTACTAATAATCCCCCTGGATGATCTACCTCAGCTTATCTGCAGCATCAACAGGTGGTGAGATAAGTTTGGGGAAGGGGGGAACGGTGGTAGGGGTGGTTGGTTACCCCTCTTGGGGATTTTGATCTCTGAGAGGGCTGTGGTGTTTCTGTATTAACTTTTCACTGTATATGTCTCTAAATATCTGTTATACCTTGTAAATATCTGCTTGTATATTGTGCATTGCTGTAAATATAAAGCTTCATTTATCAACTTCCAGTGTTCTGAGTCCTAGCCGGGGTTTATATCAAAAGGTGGAGGGGCAGGTAACTGCTAAAACACCACAGCCCTTCTAAACCAATACTTTGAGTTATTCCTGTCTCTCTCTCCTGGATAGGGAATGTGTAATTGTATTTTTATTAAAGAGACCGAGAGGGGAAAAAGGCAGGGAAAATGGGAAGGTGTATATTAAATACTCAAACAACATTAACTGGCAAGTAACATCTCTTCTGCAAGTTCACTTCTGCAGTCTAACTGCTGACAGCTCCCAGCAGTTCTGCCATCAGGTTTCTGGGAGAGAATCTCAAAGAGCTCTGAGCAAGCAGGGGCTGCAGACATGCCATGCCTAAGGCTAATATGGGGATTGCAGAGCACTGAGCAAAGGCATGGCTCAGTATCCAGCCTGCTGATTGCCTGGGTGCTGCTGCTGCTGCCTGAACCCTGGTAAACGGCACTAAGACAGTTTTCAAATTCTCCATTCCTACTTATAGATCCAATCTGTACATACACAGAGAGCCACTGGAGAAATGTGCAGAAACTGCCAATTTTATACATTCCACTGATGGAAACTAAGAGCTGGATGACTGTAATGAATCTGTATCTCTGCAGTTGCAAGAGTCTTCCTGGCACTGGGGGTACCAGGTAACGTAGATAAGCTCCAAGGGGGTTTCTGAAGATGTCAGGGGGAGCAATCTCCTGAAAAATGTAGATTTTGCTAAGCTTCCTTATACTATAGGTAAGAAGCCACCCTGCTAAAACAGTGTTGATATATCCAGTATTACTATCCTGATGGGATCTTTCTTTCTTTCTTTCTTTCTTTCTTTCTTTTCTTTTAATTGAAAATAAAATGTAAGATCTTCTAAAAGGAAGGAATGGAAAATACAAGGACAAGCTCTCGGTGCAATGGAATGATGCAATCTTATTCTGGCAAATGCAAATCAAAACAAATCTGTAGTAATTAAGAGCTTACACAGGCTCTTTTGGTTTGTTTTCATAAAGGCTTTTCCCTTACTTGCCACCTTTCAGCTCAGCCTAATGTGTACCACAGAGGATGGTATCACCAAGACAGCATTGTTACCACTGCTCATATTTTCCCACCTACGTAAGTCCTGACCTGCAGCACTTACTCTTTTCTTTCAAGTACTGAGCTACTTGGGTTAAGAGTGTGTAAATAATACTCTGACATGGCTGCAACTGTAATTTTAAGATTTAGAAGAATGTCTACCAAGGATTAGGATGAGATCAGTCTACTTACACCATTTTATCTAAATCTCCAGAGGCAGAACTTTAGCATACTAAGCCACAAAAATAGGTAACAATTAGTATCCAAGAAATTCTCCCTAACAATTTTTCTGGGAACAGAAGGAAAAGAGAGATACTTGGATTATTTTTGTGTGTGTGTGTGTGTGTCTTTTTATCTTAACTGTTAAAAAAAAAAAAAAAAGGCACTGTTATACATAGTCTTGAGGGAAGTTGAAAATGCAGAGAGTGTTTTAGTGATCAGATGCTGTTGAGGAACAAGGAAATGCTGTGCTCTTCTGTCTCTTTGTCCCACCTTTAGAATGCAGTGAGGCTCAGACAGGTGCACAAACATGCCTGGCAGTTCCAGCAAAAGATTTTGAAACTACCACTTTGCTGCAAGCCTGTGGTAGGATTTCACCATGGTAAGAGGCATTTCTGAGCCCTTGTGTGTAAAATGATTTGAGTTCATCTAGCACCTTGGTACTTTGAGCCTTACTGTTCAATGACAGCATAAGGACAATTCAGTGCTGATTTCCTTCCAGGCAAGGCAGCAAAATCATAGAATTCACAGAATCAGTCAGGGTTGGAAGGGACCACAAGGATCATCTATATCAACCCCCCTGCCATGCCCAGGGACACCCTACCCTAGATCAGGCTGGCCATAGCCTCAGCCAGCCTGGCTGCAAACACCTCCAGGGATCTGGCCCCAACCACCCCCCTGAGCAACCCATTCCAGGCTCTCATCACTCTCATGCTCAACAACTTCCTCCTTACATCTAGTCTCAATCTCCCCATCTCCAGCTTTGCTCCATTCCCCCTAGTGTTGTCACTCCCTCACAGCCTAAAAAGTCCCTCCCCAGGCGTTTTGTAGGCCCCCCTCAGATCCTGGAAGGCAACAACAATGTCACCTGGGAGCCTCCTCTTCTCCAAACTGAACAGCCCCACCTCTCTCAGTCTGTCCTCATAGCAGAGGTGCTGCAGCCCTCTGAGCATCCTCGTGGCCCTTCTATGGACACACTCCAGCATGTCCACATCCCTCTTCTAATAGGGGTTCCAAACTGTTTAATCCAAATGGTGTTCAAAAGTCTGAGAATTGCTATTTCCAGCTCCCTTGTGCTGGAAAGCATTAACAGTCAAAAGATAAAAAGAACAGCATATGACAACTTCTGTGGAAGTGTAACTGAAATATGTCAGGAAGAAGATACCTGGAGGTGTTTGCAGCCAGGCTGGATGAGGCTGTGGGCAGGCTGATGTAGGGTAGGGTGTCCCTGGGCATGGCAAGGGAGTTGGAATTGGATGATCATTGTGGTTCCTTCCTACCCTGACTGATTCTATGATTCTACATTTATAGATACAGTATACAGTGATCAGCTTTATTTACTCCAGAACGCATTTCATCTGTAAAATTATGGTCCATGGGCAAAACCCCAAAAAATATATTAACAGTGTAAGTATCACTGGTCTTCAGTCAGCATTGTTCTTTTTAATTATTCATTTTATCTTTCCTGTTACTGATTCATCAATTTATAGAAGATGTTGAAAGAAATAAAATACATCACCACATATGTTCTTTTGCCAGGCTAAACTCAGGCAGATGATTAAGCTGAGTTAATACATCAGTGATTTGTAAAATGGGACTTTAAAGATTGGAAAATAATTTGAATAACCTAAGAATACATTAATCTTAAAGGACAGAACTCTGGAATCTTGCAACAGTCTCCATGGTGAATTACTGAGAAATTGCATTGCTGGAATTCTACAGCAGCTTCTAGGGTTTTTATTTTATGTACATAATTAAAGAAGCAATGACTTTTCACTGCTTCATAGTTCAGGTTTTCTCTAAGAAATCCTTTAATTCTATCCTTCAAACCTCTGTTTCAAGTAGAAACCAGAAGAGTATAGGAAATCACGTCCAAAATGGTAGCATACGTGTACATGTGATTTACAGTACCAGACAATGTGTAAAATATCACCTTTGTGTCGTGGGTTGCCATTGATAGCAGAAGCAGTTTCTGTGGCATAAAAGAATAAAGTGTACTGTTGTCTATTTTGCTATCTCTGTAACTTACACTGTCACTGTAAATGCATCTTGAAATTGCTACAAAATATATCACTAATGCATTTTTAGCCTGTGAAAGTAGGAATGAGATTCCAGCGAGACCAGTTAATGACATGAGCGTAATTTGCCAGGCACTTTCTGACAATGGATTATTCAGTAGTCTCCACCCTACATTAAGTCATCTTGGCTAAGACTAGTAAATAGAGAGTGAAAGTTTTACATTCATATACAGA
Organism: Psilopogon haemacephalus; assembly: GCA_013396835.1. NCBI lineage: Eukaryota > Metazoa > Chordata > Aves > Piciformes > Megalaimidae > Psilopogon > Psilopogon haemacephalus. The sequence continues at coordinate 496,321 of VWZI01015885.1, read as the reverse complement.
ACACAGTGCATGATTTAAACAAACAGTTCATGGAGGTACAGGAAAGGAAGAAAGACATTGTAAAAAGGCAACATCAAAAGCCTGTCAAAGACAGCCAGGGCTTGGAGATTTGATGTTTGACTAGCTGGCTGTTCCTCCTCATCTCTCATTGCTGGGGCTAGCCTTTGGACAGTGTAAAATGGATTGAGCGTTGAACACAATCATTCTAAGTAGGAAAGTTTCTGTACCTAGGCAAGGTGAATACTGCTGTCAGAATGCCGATTTCATTCTCACGAGAGTCAATGAACCTATATTTCTACTCCAGTTGGTGTCTTTGGTTCCTTTTCATTATTTGGACATTTTCAAAATCTAGGTCAAGTTAATAAAAAGGTCAAGACGGACCTTCCAGTGGCCTTCCAGTACATGAAGGGGGCCTACAAAAAAGCTGGGAAGGGACTTTTTAGGCCATCAGGTAGAGACAGGACTAGGGAGAATGGAGCAAAGCTGGAGGTGGGAAGATTCAGATTGGACATGAGGAGGAAGTTGTTGAGCATGAGAGTGGTGAGAGCCTGGAATGAGTTGCCCAGGGAGGTGGTTGGGGCCAGATCCCTGGAGGTGTTTGCAGCCAGGCTGGCTGAGGCTGTGGGCAGCCTGATCTAGGGTAGGGTGTCCCTGGGCGTGGCAAGGGGGTTGGAACTGGCTGATTCTTGTGGTCCCTTCCAACCCTGACTGATTCTATGATTCTAAATGCTCACTGAGTTCTAGCTTTAGGACCTTATTGCAGTGCATTAGTACTGTTTGTCATTTGCTTTCACACAAAAAAAAGTGAGAGTGAAAAGGACAGAACCCTTGCAAAACATTTTTCACTGCCTGGAGATTCCCAGCAGTCAGTCTCCTATTTCACTACAGCAGCATTAACAGGGAATCTCTGATATGAGAAACAACTGTTTAAGATCCAGTAGAAACAAATGTTTAAGATCCTCCGAGCAAGCCATTCACTGGATGCAGGAGAAGCCTCAAGCATTTCAAATGGCACTCTCCCCAAAATAGAAACTGCAAAGCGTGCTTTATCTTTCGTAGCTTGTGAATCCAAATACCTCTTGAAAAACAACCCAAAGACGCATTATACAAATTATCCAGGAAATCACTTGAAGGCCTGTAATGCCATCAAGACTTGGCAATGGCTGGGAGCCATGTGTTGACATATATTGCATCTGCTTAGAGGGCTTCACTGCAGAACCCTTCCCTGGTTGTACGAGCTAAGAGGAACTTACAAAATAGCAACGTAAGAGATGCTTTATGAGAGCGATATCTAATCGCATACCTTACTGCACTTAATAACACAGATAAATCAAACTCTTTCATCCGTAGCACAAGGTTTGTAACTGTTCAATAAGAACAATAAGCTGTCCCATAAGCAAAACAGATGTTTTTTTTCCCGTGTTTACAGTTGAAACTGTGAATATAACAAACCGTAAAGCGCAGTGCCTGCCAGCCGCTCCTACAGTAATGGGTTTTGGTTTTAAGCACAAGAGCAATAACCTGAAAGTACTGCTGCAAAGCTGAGCCACTGCTTGTGATACCAAATTTCAGCATCCTGTAAGGAAATGGGATAGATGTGCCACGAGGAAGAGGGAGATGTTCAGAGCACACAAGGAAGAAGGCAATCTGGTATTCTGAGCAGAACCCTAGGACAATTCTCCTGGCATTCATAAACTTCCTATGTGCTCTTCCCTGTTTAAAAGATGCAGGTCCTGTCTGAAACACCTCTCCAAGCTTGGCGCATTTATTAGGTCTCTTTCTATTGTATAATCTTTTGGAGAGGCTTACACCATGGCCTTCCCTTAGGGCATTTTACAAATCCTGGTCTGTTTTTTGTTTTTTTTTTTTTTTCATTCCTGCAAACTCTTGTTTTTAATTTAGAGTATTTGGAATGTAATTTTCTTTCCAAACTCGATCTTCCTGTTAATGTCAATTCTTGGGCTGAAAAAGCTCTAGTGACAGTCAAGAGGCTAAAAATTACCGGAGGATACGGAAACACAGAAATCCCACTCATACATATACATTACTGTAACCATATAAGCTTTATTTTCCTTAGAAACCACAACAAAACTGAGTGTTTTCAGTATCAGTAGGAGTCCCAATTAAACTGCAGACTTACTTAGCACATTACTCATTTTAGGCACCAATTCGGTGTAAGAGGATTTTTTTTTTTCATGTCATCCATGCTCCTCATAATGAGGTAATTATGCTTCCAAGACACTAATAATTCCTAAGTTTATCTGTTTTAAGTTGTTAATGCACCTCACTAGTGAGGTTTTGAAGAAGCAGGAATCTTCAAGTGAAAAACTGATTTTTTTTTTAAATGAGAAACAAATCAGAGAACTTTTAAAGCATTAAATTTGAGATATCTATCTAGTGAAAGAATAGCTTTGAAATGCAATTACAAGGCACCGAAAAAAAGTTGAAGAGCTACAGAGAAATTGTGGTGGTTTGTTTTTTTTTTCCAAATCCTATTAAAAGTAATTAATTTAAAGTTTAATTAACATTTTATTGAAGATGGACCCTGTTGGTAACTAATTCTATTAAAGCACCTCATCTTGATTCCGCAGGCAATGCTAGGAAGTATTTTTTATTAAATTATACAAATGTTTATTGTTTTATCAACTTGTCCAGTCTCAGAGGCAATACAATGAGATCTGAATGGATTATTCTATTAAATTCTGAAGATAAATGCCAGTTAACATTGTTCCTGCAAATGGCCCTGGGCAGCCTGATCTGCTTAGAGGTGTCCCTGCTTACTGCAGAGGGGTTGGGCAAGATGACCTTTGAGGGTCCCTTTGAACCTGATGCAATCTATGAATCTGTGAAATGTCCCCAGCTTTTAGCAGAAAGGATGCCCTAGATAGGTAAGACAAGGGACAGCCATGCTGTAAACCGCAGTTACAGTAAGGCACTATTTAGAAACCATGAAGTTCTTTGACGTGCCTCAAGAATTCACATAGCATATCCAACCATTAGCATCTGTAAGAGTAGTTTCTGACAACAATTCCAGAAAATAGTTTTGGAGTGCTTGTACCAGTCAGTTATGAATACTATCAACTCTGGGTCTGTAGGTACAACTCTTCCACAGCAACACATTTGCTTTGCAAATTCACTTAATAAACCTGCTTCTACTTGTTGCTGACAACTACTACCAACTATCTTTATACAGCAGGAGAAGCAAAATTATAAAGAGCATTCTTGAGAGAGATGCTAGATACGATGCACACTTAACAGTCCCAGCATAAATATCTTATAGTATACATTGATAAAGTGAGAAGGCAACAAGCTTCCTAGCCTGCTGGTTTTCATATGAGGGGGTTGAGGCTAAACAAGAGTCACTGGGCCTGATCTGCACCAGCTAATATTAGATTGAACCCGACCCTTGGCAGAAGTCTGAGAATGTAGAAAAAAAAAAGAGTGAACAGGAAAAATATGAACTAAGATACCAATATTCTCATCTCAGCAGTGACTATGGAGGTGTCCAGTGCATGCTATGCTTTTCCAACTCAAAAGAGGCTCATATTTTCCAAACCATGTCTGCCTTACATGTTTATCCCATCAAGGTCAAATCACTGAACTACTTTTCTCTGTCCCAGTTAGTTATGCCTGCTTTGTTTATTATTGCAATCCTAAGTGACACAACAAAAGTCAATTCCAGGTATTTTAGAAAGATTTGTTATCAACAGAAAAGGATAGCAGAGTTCTACGTGCTGGAACGGGTTAAGCCTTTTAATATAGTATTTAATGTTACATTATGCATGCATGGAGAATATAAAACTAGGCTGACCTCAGATTGCATTTTAAACAACTTCAGAGACGTTAATTATATTCCTAAGCTCACCATCAAGATGTCAGACAATCTTCCAAAGTACTCCAAAGTATAGAAAAGTGCATTTAGCAATTCCAGAGCTCCTATTCCTATCGGTCATTTGTATCCCGTGGCTTTCTCATCAGTAACTCTCTTAAACACAAGGAACTAAACCCTCAGTGTATGCAAGAACACAACAGTAATTACAGATCCCTTAGAATTAAGATGCTTAACATGAACACAGTTAGTGCTTGGCAAGTAATTTTTTAATGTCATTGATCCCGAATATTTTTTAAAGCTACTTTCTGTTCCTTTGACAGATGTGCTATGCTGCATTTCATTACTTTCACTTCTTACCTCGTTCTTCTTTTGTTTTGGATAAGTGATGAGGCTTTCGGAGAAGATTAAGCACTGGCAGGCAAAGCAATGGCCCAAACACAGTTTTAATTGGAACCTCAAATCCTGTGGAAAAAAAAAAGAAATTAAATCATTAATAATTTAGTTATAGTAGCAAACGAAGTGAGTTCTTGTATCCTGATTTAGGCAGACTTTACCATTTTTTCTTCATATTTGATTCCAACAGGTACACAATCCATTAGAGGATGTTAAATACAATTATTAGCACAAAATATCAGAGAATTATGCATAGCCTCCCATAACTGCTAGTGCCAGTACTTCTCATCTAGAGAAGTCCACTTATTACTGGTGTGCTAGTTTGATCTAATTGGAGGATTTGAATTAGAAATCAGGCTATAGGCTGAGAGAGGAAAACAGATGATGCTACTCCACTCAGAGCTCTACTAAGAAAGAGTTGTAACCCAAATATAGATAAGCCAGACAGTTTCAGACTTCTCTGGGCTGAGGCTGCCTCTTGCATGGCTCCTTTTCCCTGCCTTTTGTAGCTGATTCTTAATAATTCTACTAACTTCTTTCCTACTGCTAACCTGCCTGGCTAATCTACCTTCGTCTGTCTGCTGCATAAACAGATAGGTGAGATAAGATTGGGGAAGGGAGGAAAGGTGATAGGGGTGGTTAGAAACCCCTTTTAGGGATTTTGATCTCTGAGAGGGCTATGGTGTTTCTGTATTACCTTTTCACAGCATATATCTGTAAATATCTGTTATACATTGTAAATATCTGCTTGTATATTGTGCAAATCTGTAAAAATAAAGCTTCATTTATCAACTTCCAGTGTTCTGAGTCCTAGCTGGGGTTATATCAAAGGGTGGAGGGACAGGTAACTGCTAAACCACCACAACTGGTAAGAAAGTCAGACTTTACTTGATTATGCATTAAATAATAATAAAAAAGCTTTCTCCTGACAAATCTAAAAGCCTTCTCATTGCTGTATAACATCCACAGCATTGTTTTCTTACGCTGCTGCGGCGCGCTCTTTGCCCCACGATCACTTGATAGAGTACAACCATTATATAGCAATACGCCTCTAAGACACAATGCTAAACAATTCAGGTTTCAAGACAAAGGACAGAGAAAGAAATTTCATTTCTCTTGAGACTGGCAAAGGTTCTAAACATAAATACCTCCATAAAAGAAAACGATAAAAGCAATTTTTTAGAGAGTCAGAGGTTATATGTTGTAGTATTGGGCAAGCGGCAATCAGATAACCAACAAAATAGACCAACTCAGTGTATGAGCAACTTGCTTACTTCTCAGAGTAAAAAATATTTGCATTAGGAATTTTTATTCAGATATGCAGTGCAAAAAAAAAAAAATTTCAGATACACCACAATATAGCTCTAATTTTTTTTTTTTTTTTCCCCCCAGGGAATTTAATTCTGTATTTCAAAGGACTATAGACAGTAAACAGCATTGGTACTATTATTTCAATGGCCTGGCAGTTAATTTCTACAAGGGCCACGAGGATGATCAGAGGGCTGGAGCACCTCTCCTATGAGGACAGATTGAAAGAATTGGGTCTGTTCAGGCTGGAGAAGAGGAGGCTCCCAGGTGACCTTCTTGTGGCTCTTCCAGGATCTGGAAGGGGCCTACAGAAAAGCTGGGGAGGGACTTTTTAGGCTCTCAGTGAGTGACAGGACTAGGGGGAAGAGAGCAAAGCTGGAGGTGGGGAAATTCAGATTGGACATGAGGAGGAAGTTGTTGAGCATGAGAGTGGAGAGAGCCTGGAATGGGTTGCCCAGGGAGGTGGTTTGGGCCACAACCTTGGAGGTGTTTGCAGCCAGGCTGGCAGAGGCTGTGGGCAGCCTGATCAAGGGTAGGGCGTCTGTGGGCATGGCAGGGGGGTTGGAACTAGATGATCCTTGTGGTCTCTCCCAACCCTGACTGATTCTATGATTCTACAAGTGACTCATCTGATCAAACGAAATGAAATTTTCCACGTTCTCACAGCTGTGTCGGAGAGGAGGCTCCGTGCTTCTTGTTCTTACTTTGCTGTTATAGTACACCAAATGTATGTATGTTTAATTTGGGATTACACTCAAATTTATGTACCATGACTTCAGTCACACTAGGCTGCTGGAATGCAATAGAGATTTGGTAGTAGGCAACTAGTTATCAGTAAAGTGTGTTCAATTACATGTATTGCTGTTGCTTAATGCAGCAAATATATCTAATGCCCATGCAAAAGGTGGCATTTGGAACTGCTAGAAGACCATATATTTCCAGAAGCTCTTTTCATAATGATGGTTTGTATGGGTAGTGAATTTATTTGTTATCATTTGTTAATTGAGGGCTGCAGGATGCTGTGGGAACTTTGGAGGCAGATGTTTAGGACAAGATTGGGAGGCATTCTTTTTTTCATTACACCTTCTCTCCTGGAGAAGGAATTTGCTGAAATGTTTCTCTAAACATCCCATCAGAAGCATTTATTAGGATGAGGATACGATTTCTGGTCAAAGTGAGGAAAAAACAGAAATGGAAAACCTAAGTTCAAGCCTCTAGGCTGGTCACTGTTGAGAAACCTTAAAATCTTTTCCTGAAGAACATTTTCCTCAATGAATTATATTTATCCTGGTATCTGGTTATTTAGTCTATAGTTTCCTTTCATGAACTGATAACTAAATGTTATCACATAGGCACAACAATGTGTATATTACTGTCTGCTGTGCAAAAGCTCTGAGGAGACCTTATTGTGGCCTTCAAGTGTCTGAAGTGGCCTACAGAAAAGCTGGGGAGGGACTTTTTAGGGGGGTAAGTAGTGATAGGACTAGGGGGAATGGTGCAGAACTGTAAGTGGGTCGATTTAGAATGGATATTAGGAAGAAGTTTTTCACCATGAGGGTGGTGAGACACTGGCCCAGGTTGCCCAGGGAATCAGTGGAACCCTCATCCCTGGAGATGTTTAAAGCCAGGCTGGATAAGGCTCTGAGCAATCTGAGCTAGTGTGAGGTGTCCCTGACTGTGGTAGGCAGGTTGGAACTAGGTGATCCTTGTTGTGCTTTCCAACCCTGACAATTCTGTGATTCCATGACCCTATATAGAGACTAGATGAAAGGTGGCATGGGTATTAGGAATGAATTTTAATATATAGAGAGCTGGAAACAAAGCAGAGGCAGCCTGCACTGCCAGATTCAAAGCAAAAATCCTAACACCCAGATAATGGCATATTTGTGGCTTTCCAACGTACCATAAAAATGAAAGAACTGATGCCCAACACTGGCAACTCGCCCTTAGAAAATTTGAGACGTTTATAACACCAGTTTTTCTCCCGAAATTCAGAAATGAGCTTGAGGGGAAAACAGGCTATTTCTTGCAGAAAACAATTTGTTGTCCAAATATCACTCTTTCACTTACTTCTCCATCAATAAATAATTTTAAATGCAACTACTGGGCTTCTCTGTATACATTTCAGAAATGTCTCGCAAGCTCTCCTAGCATCATTGCTCCTTTCAGCACAAAGAAACACTGAAGTCAGTCATTCAATACGCAGCCATTCAAAGACATTACTGAAGTTTCACAGGAGGCAATTTCAGAGCCTGGGTGTTCTAAATGAGACCCAGATACTAAGTACCTATCTAGTTGGTTTTGTTTTTTTTTTTAATGTATTTATTTGCCTATGGAGCTATAAAAACAACAAAAACAAAAATAACAACCATAATAGCCATCATTATAGTTTTGTATCAAAGCTTGCCAGAAACAAAAAGGACAATATCTTATCCCGAGCAGTAAAAGCAGGACAGAAGAGCTGTTAGGCCCCCTCTGGAAATCCATGAACCCTTGAGGGACTCAAATTTTGTGTTGTATGTGAGAAAAAAAGAACACTGTGGTTGGGATCTATGAGAACAGTAATAAAAAAAAAAAAAAAAGCTGTTGAATTTCTTGACTATAAATGGACTAGTTGATGCTATAGGCATAGAAAACCCAATAAAGTGTTGAAGTACAGAGTAAAACTAAATAAAAATGTCCTCGCAATGGTTTTCAAATTAATTCACATTCGTGACAATATCATCAAGAAAATTTTAAGAGAGTGGAACAAACTCCATCTGACTAACAAACCCAATATTTCTTTGGACAGTAACTGCACTGCTTGATTTATTGCCAGGATGTCCTTTACTGCTTTAGCTGTTGTTTCACATCCAGCCACAGGTTCAGCATTTGGAAGAGAACCACACCTCAACAAACTGCAATTTACAATGATACCAAATTTCTGGTAAGTTTACCTTACGAAGATGAATGTGTGCTTGGAGAAGAAATTACAGCATCTCCTATTTGTGCAAGAACATACTTGAAAGAAAGAGCATGTGAGAACTCGACATGTCCTTGGGGTATGGTTAAAAGCTCCTGAAATAAAATACTTCAGAAAAGACAGCTCTGACTTTAACCACCACTGGGGACAAGAGATCTTTCACAGGAGATGTGTCAGTCACTCACAGGTATAACTGAAATCATACAGAAGGCATATATCAAAGCTTGGGTGATTTCAGTACAAACTCCAAATGAGAGAGACCCTGTAAGCAACATTAAAATGGCACAAAGTTTAACTGGAATTTCATTTTTCATAATAGTACACCAAAGTTTAGAAACACATTTCATTTTTTATTGGTAACACTGAATGAAAAATTACAATTTAGGAGCAAAAAACCACCAAAGAAACAAACAAAAGAAAGCAGAAAAATAGTCCCAGAGATAAAAACCCATATAGAATGTGAGTCTTTAGTAAAGAAGAAATCTTTTCCCCCAGGCTATTTTCTATCTAATGCCACATCTGGGCCATACTAAGTCAATTCCATAGCAAAGGTCTGAGTTTATGGAAAGCTAATAAGATTTGTAACCTAGGCTATTTTATGTCTAATATAATGCTGCCTTTAAAGATGGTGTATTTCATTAAAGTCATTCTCTCCTAACCTTCAAAGTCTGTTCCAGTGTTGTGAATTCCCTTGACTTCTTTTCTGACAGTGCTACAATTACCCATCTACAGAGACACAAAACCAGCTGTAACTTGTATTATAACATATGTGTACAAACATATAAATACATAGAATCATAGAATCAGTCAGGATTGGAAGACACCACAAGCATCATCCAGTTCCAACTCCCCTGCCATGCCCAGGGCCACCCTACCCTAGATCAGGCTGCCCACAGCCTCTGCCAGCCTGGCCAAAAACACCTCCAGGGATCTGGCCCCAAACACCTCCCTGGGCAACCCATTCCAGGCTCTCACCACTCTCATGCTCAACAACTTCCTCCTCATATCCACTCTGAATCTCCCCACCTCCAGCTTTGCTCCATTCCCCCGAGTCCTGTCACTACCTGATAGCCTCAGAAGTCCCTCTCCAGCTTTTTTGTAGCCCACTTCAGATAGTAGAATGGCCACAATAAGGTCACCTGGGAGCCTCCTTTTCTCCAGACTGAACAGCCCCAACTCTTTCAGTCTGTCCTCATAGCAGAGGTGCTGCAGCCCTCTGAGCATCCTCGTGGCCCTTCTCTGGACACGCTCCAGCATGTCCACATCCCTCTTTTAATAGGGCTCCAGGACCGGATGCGGCCCTTGACCCCTCATCTCATCTCATCTCATCTCATCTCATCCAAACATATTTTCAACTATTTCTTTTTTAAAAATGATAATGAGGTTCACACAATTGTGAGACCGTAGTAGTTGGAATGTGAAACATCTCTCTCTATGAACAGCAGAAAAATGAAGTCTGCTTCATACTCTACATTTTCTCTTCTGTGTGGGTGCTTTGGCATCCAAGTAGTTCCACACTGAAGTGAAAATTTTCCAAGTGCAAACACTGATTGTGTTTCTCTCCTGTGTGCAACAGACAGTGTCTAATACAGAGCACACTCACACTACAGCCTCAATGGGAGCATACATAAAAGCTGCTGAAAGGGGCTCAGCCTCAGAAAGCTTGACTGTTGACAACTAACTGCCTTGAGGACTGCCAGTTTGGAGGAACTAACTGCCTTTGAGACCTCCATCTCTCTGTGAAATGTGCTTCAAAATAGTATCAAAAGTTAACAGGGGAAAATCATGTAAGGCATAAACCATGTTTCCTTACCAAAGAAAAAAAAGAAAAAGAAAAGAAAAGCACACATATATTGCATCTTGGACTTCTTTGACACGAATGAATAAAATAAAATGCTGTCATAGAGGGTAATTAATTGATGCAAGATGGTGCTTTTTGTTCCCCCAAATTCATATTTTTCATTAATTTTGGTATTCAGGATTCTTGCTGCCTGCCCAGTGATTTTTTAATAATAATTGGTTCTGTGCAGTGGTTGTGGAAACATTACACAAAGTAATAACTGGATCTAAAACAAGTAACTAGCAATAATACAACAACAAACTCAACAGAAGTTCTTGCAATCAATGTACTGCTTGCCCACTAGGTGGACTCAAGAAGCTCCTTTCTATTTAAGGCAGAAGGTGAGGACTCAAATTCAATTACAGAGTGTGTAGTTTGAACTAACTGGAGGATTTGAATGAGAAATTAGACTATAGGCTGGGAAAGGAAAACACTGATGATGATACTTCACTCATAGCTTTACTGAGAAAGAAAAAATAATGTTTAAGAGCTGTAACACAAATATAGATATGTCAGACCAGAGACTGGGCGAGAAGCAGACAATCTTTGACCTGGTTCTGGTTCCTCTTGGCTCCAGACTCAGCAGGGAGGCTTGCAAAGGGGCAGGCAGGATGTCTTGCAGATGTGCAATCTTAGCACGATGTCAGACTGGCTTTCCAAGCCTATTGCATGGAGGCATTTGGTGCCTATTCCTGGTAAACTCAAAGCAGTTTCCAGGCAGACAAGCCCAAAGTATACAGATTTGTTATTTTGTGAAAGAGATAGTCTAAAACAAAGCATGACAGGATGCAACAAGTCAGCAGCACTGCCAGAAGCAGAGAGAAAAATAAGGCAGAAAGCAATGGTGAAGTCAGGGCTTGCTTTTACCTTTTAGGGCAGAACACAAACAAGTGTGTAAACACGTTTGGGACCCTGTAAACAAGTTTGGACAGACATGGTGACACCAGGGCCCTTTCTCTTCCTTTCCCATGGTTGCATCTCTCAGCAACAGAAAGAGAGAGAGCAGAAAAACATGTCTAGGCAAGACAGGACACGTTCAGCCCTATTCGGGTCCACTCAGGACTTCCATGAACAAAGACCAATCAGAAATCTGCATTAAACTCATCTTCTCTGTTAGAACGTGCTTATGTGTGAGAGGGAAGTCCTAATCCACTTGAAGTTAAAAGAAATTTAGATGCTGACTTTAGCAGAGTACTGCTCATAGTTAGAGTTTTGCTTTGGTCCTATATGCCTAAATATTTGGACTATAGCATTGCAGCAGCTTTTAGATGTGGACATTCATACTCTTCTGGAAAAATGCCACCTTTTAGAGACTTCTCCCTGTTTATAATAAAATTGCTCCTCCTTTTGGAGGAGAGGTCTGAAGTCAAGATTATTTGTGTACTTGTTTATGTAAATACATCTTAGGTTATCAATATTGAGATACAATGAGTAGATCACTCTTGCTGCTCCCCAATAGCAATTGTGTAATAAGGCTTAAATTTGAATCAAAGATCCCAGAGGCTTTACCTTATTATTAAAAAGGTAATCTCCATGTGTAACAATTTTTTAAAGAGAATACTCAACCCTATTTATTCTCAGTGATATTTACTTTTTCTACAAGACAGCTTCTAGGTTGCATTTAGCAGGTACTAGATTTGTTTCTGTGGCTGAATCATTTAAACAAATATTAAAGAAAACAGATTTGTTGTCTGCTTCCTTTTGTATGTTTGTGTCTTTTGAAATTAGCTCTAGCAGTGCCTTTGTATTAATAACAAGCCCATTAGTAACAGACTAAAGTGATTAGGAGATGCTTTTTTTTTTTTTTTCATCTATCAAGCGTGGATGTCAGCTGAAACTGTACATAGCAGTTCAAATTACATTCTCTAGTGTGGAGAGTGTCATAATTTTGACAAGCCTAAATATGCACGGCTTCCTGACAGAAATGAAAACTCCAAATGCTAGCAGCTTTCTCCAGCTGAGGAAAGGTGTTTAAAGACAAGAAATTTAACACTAATGAAGCCGTTAAAGCTCTGAAACCATTTTCCTAACCAACAAACTCTGGATTTGCTACACACTCTTCTCTCACGTCTTTTCTTGAAAGACTTTAATTTGTTCTGAAATCTTCTACATCCAGTTTCAGCCCATAATAGGTCTTCAAAGAGCTTAAGACACATTTTCTCTGTCCTTAAGGACAAAGTCCTTAGTGCCATGCTATTGAGATTTCCTATCAAATTTCCAGCCTAGATCAAATCCAGCTTTCACAAGCCCTCACAGCAGTCTCCAAATTCTGAATGCTTATTCCTGAGCAAACGCAAGGATTGGTTTTTGAACACCAATCCTTCTTTTAATGTATTAAAGGCTGTCTGACAGCCTGCTTCATGACTTTTTCATTACTGCAGAAAAAGTGATACTCCCTTCCCTTTCTATTTGCTTACATCTTTCTGCCTTCGAAAGAGTCAGATCTTATTACTGCCAATAAATAAGTTGCCTTCGGTAAAAACCATTCAATTCATTCAATTTTGCTTAGACTTTTTTTGTAAAACAAACTTCCAACAAATAAATGGATTTTATTAGTTAGTTATTCCACTGTTATTTGCTATTAGGGCAATCTAAGGGCACAGTTCTACTACTGTCTACCCAAAAGGTCTCAGCAATACCATGTAATTACTTAGTTAAGCTTCTAATTCATTTGTTGTTAGTTTTGTTCCTTTGAAATTTCCTCATTAAGTTATGGCAGGGAGCTGTGTTTGCACAGCAAAAGAGAAAAATGCAAGCTCTATTGCATTCTTTTAATCCCCCTTTTATCTTTAAACTAGCTAATTAGCATATTAATTAAGTAGATACAGTACTCACAATCCTACAATTGACTGTGGGTACCACATTCTACTGATACAGTGTAACATCATTTGTACTTGCATCATGCTAACATCTTCACTTATCTTTGCTTCTATATGTCAAGTATTTAAAAATTAAAACAATTACTGTTGTAATATATCTTGTTAAGGGTAAGTAGCCAAGGGAACTTTTTCATACTTCACCAAAACTTTCCAGTCCCAGCCAATAAATGCACAAAGCTTATTAATCACAGAAGAAATGAAACTCCATCGGTCTCACATATGAAAATAAAAGTGATTTCTCAGCTATTTTCACCATCAAATCTTCTGTTTGGTGTTTTCCGACTCAGCTGCTTTCCTTGCCAACTTCCAAAATTCCACTAGAAGTAAAATGAGCATGTACTAGGAACAACTCAGCAAAAACCTAAGTGAGCAAAAGCATTTCCTGCTACTGTGGTAGTCAAGATCTATGTTTTCAGAAGAATTGGACAAATATTTATAGCACAAATCTGATAGTCTGAACACAAAATGCATATCTAAACAGCTCTGTACTAACTTCAGTAAGGATATTACAAGACTGAAGACTACATAGGTGACCACACAGTACTTTGACACTGCAGTTGTTCCTGACAGCTTCTGTCAGGACGCCCTGTTTCTACACGGTGTGCTAAGCGGTCTGTGGTGCTCCTTTCCTCCCCTGTGCTATAAGTCTCCTCAGGCCTTTTGGACTTGGGCAAAAGGCCAAAGCAATTTTAAAAAATGAAAATATAAATTACAGGTTGCTCACTTGACATATTTCTATCTTTGCGATGGCCGTTGTGGTTTTTAAAGAGCTGACAGAATGAGACTCTTTCAAACGAATTGGAGAGAAATGCAGAATGGTATTGGAAAGGAAAGATACAGAGGAAAATTACAGAGCATATACAAGATAGGACAGGATGGGGCACTTAGTGCCATGGTCTAGTTGATTGGAAGGGCTGGGTGATAGGCTAGACTGGATGAGCTTGGAGGTCTCTACCAACCTGACCTATGCTATGCTATGCTATGCTATGCTATGCTATTCCATTCCATACCATTCCATTCCATACCATTCCATTCCATACCATTCTATTCCATACCATTCTATTGATACATAGCAACCCCCTTGAATTTTCCCCCAACCCTAAACTAATTTTCAATCCCTGGTGCTCCAATCCTCCCGTCACAGTGCCTCTGCCACCCACAAGCCCAAGAAAAGCCTGTGAAGGTCCCACATAGGCACCCTACTCCCAATAAGCAGCTCCTGCCAGGCACAGCAGGCAAGAGGGAAAGGAAAGGAGAGCGAGTTGGCCTTGCCATCAGTTTATGGAGAGATAGCAGAATTATGGGATTGAGTAACAATTTCACACTTTTCTGTGTCCACCTCTGGACTCCTCTAGTCCCTAGAGGATTTTCAACCCTATCATTCCCAACCTGCAAAAATGGCCAAGTGATATTAACAAGTGTTTATGAAGTCACATACACAAGACTGCAGTATTTCATCTGGTTGTGGCCTTTTAAGAATGTACACACTGACATTGTAGTTTTGTATTTGAGAAAGTTAGCAGACCTGGACATTTTTTATTCAGTTTCATATAGACATTGATGGGTTGGGTGATTTACAGTGTGTGTGCTTTGCATTTGTTTCCAACATCTCTGAATTTGTGATCTAAAGATTTTTTTTTTTTTTTTTTATGATATAATTATGAGCTGGAGGCTGAATTTTTAAAAGTGAATTTGGTGGTAGATTTGCAATTCAAAGAAGTTACTTAAATTAACAAAAATGCCCTAAAAGAACAGCTGTCTACCTGACTGATCCAAGAAAATGAACGCTGAAAATAAACAGCTGCCCTGTAGAAGACTATGTGATAAAACTAATCACCCTTTGCATAATGTATTTATTTTCCCCTGTGCTTATTACGAACTTTGCGAACCTTCAAAGCTATAAATATTTAAATGTAACAGACATTCTGGGCATGTGAGTTCAAATGAAAGCAAGATTTCGGTAGCCTGACTACAGCAAATGCAGCTCCCTTAAAGAAATCAGTTCAGATCATTATATAACACCCCAAAATGTTTTTTTTTAATTTTGCTTTGTTATACCAACAAACACTGTTTCAAAGGACTCTTCTAGTGAATTCTGATTGCTCTCCAAACAACACAAGGCTCACTCTCTGGACAAAGCTACATTCTTGCTACCATCATCACACCACATTACAAAGGGATGGGATGGGATGGAATGGAATGGAATGGAATGGAATGGAATGGAATGGAATGGAATGGAATAGAGCAGAGCCAGGTTGGAAGAGATCACCAAGATCATCCAGTCCAACCTAGCACCCAACCCTAGTCAATGGCACTAAGTGCCCCATCCAGGCTTTTCTTCAACACCTCCAGGGATGACGACTCCACCACCTCCCTGGGCAGCCCATTCCAATGCCAATCACTCTCTCTGGCAACAACTTCCTCCTAATATCCAGCCTATACCTCTCCTGGCACAGCTTGAGACTGTGTCCCCTTATTGTTGCCGGTTGTGTGGGAGAAGAGACCAACCCCACATGGCTATGACCTTGTTGAGAAAAAACACCGTATGACAAATGAAATAAAGTGCTTGAAAACAAACTGATTTCCCCCTTATCATGTCCATGTGTGGAAGGAAGTGGAGGGATGTCCTTTCCTTCAGACACTTTTTCACTCTGACAATTGCCAAACCATGCTGTTCTCTCACTCCTTCAGCAGAGCCTACTGGGATAGTCCAAAGCCAGCAAGCTCAGTTATGGCAAAGGACGTGAGAAAACAATCAAATCAGAGCTAAGTCTGCTATTGATCACCTGCTTTGTGGCCATTAAGTATAGCTTGCTCTGATATTTGTGAGGAAATCCATGGTTTAAAAGTCTCTTTTAGAGAGCAGGATTTGAGGTGCTGCCAGCAGCACTGAAGCAGCCAGAAAGCTGTAAGGTCTGTGGATAGGATCTCTGTACTCAATGTACCCTTTATAGTTTCAGCCACCCCAACAGTCCCTACTGTATGCAGTGTTCTGCCCTAAAGACCTTCCAGCTTCCAGGTCTCCCGAGTCCTGTCAACCCTGTTGCATGATTTGCAAGATAAACACATTTTTTTCATTCTCAGGAATAGAATAAGATTTTCTCTCTCCAAGGGCTCAGCTTCATTCAGCAGCCGAGATGAAGGAATCAGGCCTGAATCTCACACACAGCCTCCTAAAAGTAATGCACAGTCCCTAGAGAGTCAACTGAACAACTGAGCCATTTGTCAGACTTAGCCTTTGACTTGTGTTTACTTTTACATAGGTGTTTATCAGAACTGCTCATGAACAGCTGAAGAAAGACCACGAGAAGCAAACATATAACATTTACCATACTTGAATTTCTAAACTGCACAGATTCAGTTGATGCCAATTTATTAAGGTGAAGATCTGCCTATTATTAAATTAGTTAATTGTCTCTCTCAAATCCATCCATTAAAACAAATGTGATTGCGATTTGCCCAGGTGCCCCAAAGGAGGAAGATGCAGGAGGCAGTCTTCTTTTTGGTCTGCCATGAGGGGTATGATTTCAGAATAACCCCCATGAAAAGCAAGGAAAATAGATAAAGATGTTTCAATTGATCAGCAGAGCCTGGAGAGTACAAAACATGGATTCATAGAATCATAGGATGGTTTAGATTGGAAGAGACCTCAAAGATCATCCAGTTCCAACCCCCCTGTGCCATAGGCATGGACACCTCCCACTAGAACAGGTCGCTCAAGACCTCATGAAGCCTGGCCTTGAACACCTCCAGGGAGGGAGCAGCCACAATCTCTCTGGGCAACCCGTGCTAGTGTCTCACCACCCTCACTGTGAAGAACTTCCTCCTAACAGTTTGCCCTTGAAGACTCCAACAGACATTTGTCTTTATGAGGCAGGCATTACTTCCTTTACCCCTGCAAAAGTGAAGATCCACTCCTACCCAAGTCAACAAGAATCATTCCACTGATTTTGATGGCAGCTGGAGATTGTGGTGTGGGCCCTTCAATGAGGACAGCATTCCTTTCTTTCCTTTCCTTTCTAATTCAAAAATTGCCTCGCACAGACTGTCTGGCAGGATGTAAAGAAGATTAACAATATTCTGAACTAGCTTAACCCAAAAAGGATATAGTTATTCTAAAAGGTCTCAGCACGCTCGGATGTACTACGTGTTATGAATATTCATTGCAGCCCCCCCACCTCCAATAGCCATTTGTTGCAAGACTATTTTTACTAAAAGCCATTTTGATGTGACATACAGAAAAGATACGACTTTTAACACAAAATAGGATTCACTGGAAATACTTCCTAATGAAATTTTTATACTATGTAAGCTAGCCTGCTTGCACGCTTTCAGCTCTTCTCCATTTGATGCTACAACGCATTCAACTGTAGAGCACATTAGAAGGACCAGTATGGTGCAGAGAGGAGATTTAAATGGGATGTTAGGAGGAAGTTCTTCACAGTGAGGGTGGTGAGACACTGGAGTGGGTTGCCCAGGGAGGTCATTGCTGCTCCCTCCCTGGAGCTGTTCAAGGCCAGGCTGGTTGAGGCCTTGAATGACCTAATCTAGTGGGAGGTGTCTCTGCCTATGGCAGGGGGGTGGAACTGGATGAGCTCTGAGGTCTCTTCCAACCTAAACCATTCTATGATTCTATGGCCACCCTTGAGCCTATCTATGTGAATATAGTATTACCAAGAGGAATTTCTCAAGAGTAAAACCCTCGCATTATACACCCGCCCTGTGCCATCACATTCGTTACACTTCCTTTAAAATTAATAACAAAAATACATCTTAAGAGACCATTAATAAACAAGCAGGAGAGAGAGGGATTTTAAATGGCTCATGTTAATTGTGTTTATCTCAGTGTGAAGCCATGTCAAAAAGCCTGCAGCAAATGTATTTTGTTAAAAGTACCACTTACACAGCAGGCATTAAACATTAGAAAGCAGCTTGTCATTAGTGGGCTACAACTGAAAAGGCTACTAAAGCTCAACTGAATTATTAATGCCATATCTTAAAAATGTGAGACGGAGAATTAAACTCCTTTTACACAGTCTGTGATTTTAACGCTACTTTTTCATTGTCTTATTCCATTAATAATGTTGCAGCTTATACAACCTGAGGACCGGAGCCTCCTGCCAACCTAGGTTTACGTTCTTCAGCGAGGGAAATCTCCTCCTCTGCTTCTGGGGGCTCCCATATTTTACTTCTGTCCTTATCCAAATGGAGTTGACAGTTGTGCTTATTTTCTCAAGTTATTTATACAGTTAATGAAGTATAAAAGATGAAGGGGCTGAAAATTTAACTCCATTATGGCGTTTCAGATCCCTGGTATTTCTGCAGATGCAGTTTCAGGCTGCATCTAAGCCAGTTTATCACTGAGCTTAACACTGGAAGGGTAATACTGCTCTTCCTTGCTAATTCAAGTCTGACTGAGAGTTGAGTCAGTTGGCTTAGGAAAAGAAACATTTGGCTCTTTCAGGACTGTTTTTCAGTTGGATCAGCCACACCAGCCATATGAAGAAAGGGAAGCATGAGGAAGAACCAAGGTGCAATATAGGAAGCAGGTGGTGACTTCAGGCAGTAATCTGCCTTTGAATTAGTTCCATTTAACATGGTGTGAAATAACTAAATCTGATTATTTAAAGAAAGAGATTGAAATCTGGAAAGCATCAGTGTCTACTACTAAATACATGCACAGGATAACTCCACATATGTAATGAGCTATGTATTGAATAGTCTGTTTCAAGTTTTGTTTGGTTTTGTAATTCGTTCATCACTCTCCAGCACAAACAGGCAATACATAGGCAGATTGCAACATTTCTTCCCGTTGGTCTTTGAAATCTGACAGAGAATAAGAAAGAGGAGAAATAGAAGAGATCCCTTAGCAACACAGCTATGATCAGAAATTGTGTTGCTCTAAAGCATGAGCAGGCTCTCACCTCAGCAGGCTGTACTCTCAACCACCAGCTGCATGGGTCAGTGCACACATTCACCTACCATGCTGAGAACAGAACTTCTGTGAGGGTTGGAAGTTGATTTTTGTTTGCTTTATTCATTACTTGCAGAGATTCCCTATCATTCTATAGATTACTTTTAGTCACAAAAGCATTCTGAAAAGACAATGGAAGCCAAATCACACAATCCTATCCGAATCCTACAGTTGAAAACAAGGTACCAAAGGTTAGGTACTCTGACATCATCAAGGTTTACAAAACAAAAGCTTTACAAAACGAATATTCTATTCAAAATCCAAGTATTAGCTCCAAGTGCTTTTAGCAAAGCAGTTTGTTTCCAGCTTCAGAGAGGATGAGATGAAACGAGATGAAATAACATGAAGAAACATATGAGTAGAAAATGTGTGGGTGTCAAGGCTCTCATTTCCAGATTACTTGAGAAACCACAGGAGAAGAGTAGCTGGTATTGAGGTGTGCCCTCACTGTTGTCAGAGATCAGATGTGCTGTTCAGCATGCTTTGGATGAAGGTGTGAGCCCAGCATGACTTTTTGCTAGTGGTGCAGAAGATTACATCTGATACCAATGAGGTGCTCTGGGAGTCCAGAAATCTTTCCTCAAGCTATAGGTCACCTGCTTAGTACAGATGTCTTGGGGAGCAAAGGAATGTGCTCCTTCCCAAACTTCATCTTAAGAATGAAAGGTTGCTCAGACTTTTTCTTGAACATTAATACCCTATGTGTCAGTCATACAAAGTTTGATGAATGGCTTCTAGATGTAAGCCTGAATTATACCACAAATGTTATATATTTTTTTTTTCTAAATAAGTCTAATATTAAAGAAAAAAAAAAGTTTTAAAATTGTTCTCTCCCTGCTCAGGCAGCCTGTCATCTTAACCCACAATGAATAGTCAGACAAGGACAACATACAAGCACCACCATAAGCCAGGTAAGAGTCCCCTTGCAGTTCTCTTTCTGCTAAATGAAGCTTGAGGTCTTTCATTTTACTCATACATTCTTAATATCTAGGTTCCTTTCTATTTGAGGAATCACACTCACTGGAAGACATAGTATTAAGGGAAGTATTCAAGCATGAAAGTCTTTTCAGTTTAAGAGACTAATGTCAAGATATTATCCATCACACAAACTCCACATTACAATGTGTTCCTTCTCTCTGCTTCACTGAAAAAAAATATGGGTTGCTGGTGGTATAAGACAACACTGATTTAATCGAAAATTTGGACTGATGACCAGCTATATTCAGCTAAAAGGATGGAGAGCAGCTAGAAGAGTCAACTGAAAGAGTAAAATTGAGCAGCAGGAAATAATGATATCTGATACTTCAGCCGAAAATTGAACTTCAACAAACAACTGAATAGTTCCTCAACTAAAGCAGCTTCCTGAAAGTTGCCTAGGCAAACTGCCCTGGGAGCTTTATCAGAGCCCAATGCTGCACTGAGTTGAATACTTCTGCAGCAGTGACATAGGGCCAAGGAACCACATCTCCAAGCTCCTCTGGAAATCTGCATAGTCAAACTAAAATATTTTGAGCCAAACAAATATCATCTCCTAGCCATCTCCAGCCACAACTCACTTTGAGCTGATGCAACCAAATCGATTTCATATGTTTAATTGCTGAACAAAATTTAAAACTTTTTATTCCCTAATAACTTCAATTCTTTAGGAAAGCGTGCTTGGAGTTTTTCTAATTTATTTAGAAACACAAATCCAAACAAATGAGGGAGAGGCAGCTGACTGCACAAAACTGTCTAACAGAACTAACAAGAAAGAAGACCAGTTGAGTTTTCCTTGCTTAGCCCTTCCTCATCTAATAATAGATGCTATTCAAACGCTTCTGCTTTCAGATTCTATTCAGTCACACAGAGAGCTATTAAGAAACACTAACACTGGTTATTCTACTCTCCATTTTATTAAAAAAAAAAAAAATTTAAATAGCTTTGTCACAACCATCTGCCACTCTGCTATTCCCCCATTTTACATATAAATATCAGCATTTTTGACTACAATAAACTCTGTAAGTGCAGCAATTTTTCAGCCTTCTTGAGCAGCTTTATCAATCATTGACTTTCTAATAGGGAGGATCCCAAACATTTATATCAATGTTATATGGTTGACAGATTAAGCCAAGAATAAATAAAGCTTGCACATTGTTGAGGCAAAGATGCAGTCAACGTCGTGTGAAATGAGGTGGTCTCCCTGTTCTGAATTGCTTTAGGAGACTGAGAAGCACACAGCCATCATTTCGAGGGCAGCCAAGGCCCACTTAACATCAACATTTAGAAACACATAAATAAACCCCAATAAGACCAAAAGATGGCTGAAGAGCCAGGTTAATTGCCCGTTTATTGGGTGTTTAGGTTCTATGCTTTTTTATCTTTAGAGTGAAGTAGCAATGTAAAAACAAAACGGTATTTGCAACGGTCTCATCTCACAAAATTGCATATCGTGCTTAAACTAAGGCTGATGACACTTCAGACATTTCTGTCCCACCTTCGCAGTCTTTGAAGCTTCAGCTTGACAAAAGTGTGATTACAGATTATTAAACACCAGCAGCACCCTCGTCTGTGTTTACCTCTGTTGTGGTAACTAAAGGCAGTTCCTATCACAACAGCAATAGTAGGGAACTGTTGATTCTTCGGTAGTTTGACAAGCCACGAGCAAGAGGTGAAATTTCAGGACAGAAAATCAGAAGTCAGGCAATTTTTTCTCACTTCATGAAGGTTTTTGGGTTTTTTTTGGCATTGTGCTGAATGAATGGCTCACACTACGATGCTTTATGCCATGTTACAGTGTCAGTTGCACTCCATGCTTGTGGGGGAATCAGCTGCAGCGGGGTAATGTTTAAGTCTCTCTTTCAATTAACGGTTAAGCACAAAGAAGAAAATCACTGCAAGCACTAGCTTTTTACACACAGACGTTCTTTTGCACTAATCACCTTCTTTTTTTTCCATTTCATTCCTGGTTAATATGGAGACAGGGACTTTGTGTGTCACATCTGCCAAACAGTTAGGCTCTGACCTACTTTACTACTATGATAAGGACAGTATTCCAACCAAAGAGCACTGCAATCAAAATTTTAAAAGTGGGGACAACAGTAACAGTTTTCAATAAAAGGAAATATCTTTTGATAGGAAAATTGATTATTTTCTGTTTTGTATCTCAACTTAGAGAAAGCACCCCAAAGAGACGCTCCGAAAGCTACATTAAGCCGTGGTCTAATGTAATATTCCCAAATATTTATTTGCCTAAAACAGGTAGAAAAGCTTAAAAAGGTAGACGGGTGCAATGACAGTTTCTTGACAGATTCATAATCTTCCCGTTCCCAAAACTTTAGCGTTCAATAACATTTCATTAGGAAGCTCTAGTGTATTTATTACTATGTATTATTAATACAGATGTGTGCCGGGGAGATGTACAGTTGGTAATTATTTTCCCTTTCACAATATAATAGCTTCACACTGGTTTCGTTGCAGCTACAATATTTCATCTCTGAATGCTCCTTCAAACATTCTAAGGCTGTGACGGAAATTTGTATTTGAACAGAAAAGCTGTCAAGAAGGTGCTGTTGTGTTATCCATCACATTTTTAATCCTGACCAGACTCAGCTGCTAGTGAAGCTATCTGCCCAGGACATTAAACAAAGACTGAAATTATGCCTTCTTTTTCTTACACATCAAAGTGACAAAGTTAGACTGAATTCAGCGGGCCTGAATTACGCTTCCTATTAGTTCTCAGCCGTGCAAAATCCAGCCACAGTGTCACTGGGGTTTAGACATGCAACCTGCATTTCAGCATAAAAAAGTGGATAGGGCCTGTCACTTCTCATAATTTTACAGAAGGTTCTGCACATGTAAATCCTTTTTCATCCTGTCATGCTTTTATGTCTTTAATGAGTTTGCTCACCAACAATGTGGAATCTTAATTCCACATTCAGAAAATTCTAAGTTACTGTAACTTTAAGCATCTTTTAGATCCTGGGCTGCATCGGGAGAAGTGTGGCCAGCAGGGCCAGGGAGATGATTCTTTCCCTCTACTCAGCCCTGATGAGACCCCACCTGGAGTACTGCATCCAGTTCTGGAGCCCCTAGGACAAGAGGGATGTGGACATGCTGGAGTGTGTCCAGAGAAGGGCCACGAGGATGCTCAGAGGGCTGCAGCACCTCTGCTATGAGCACAGACTGAAAGAGTTGGGGCTGTTCAGTTTTGAGAAGAGGAGGCTCCCAGGTGACATTCTTGTTGCCTTCCAGGATCTGAAGGGGACCTACAGATAAAAAGCTGGGGATGGACTTTTTAGGCTATCAGGTAGTAACAGGATTAGGGAGAATGGAGCAAAGCTGGAGGTGGGGAGATTCAGATTGGACATGAGGAGGAAGTTGTTGAGCATGAGAGAGGTGAGAGCCTGGAATGGGTTACCCAGGGAGGTGTTTGTGGCCACATCCCTGGAGGTGTTTGCAGTCAGGCTGGCAGAGGCTGTGGGCAGCCTGATCTAGGGTAGGGTGTCCCTGGGTGTGGCAAGGGGGTTGGAACTAGATGATCCTTGTGGTCCCTTACAACCCTGACTGATTCTATGATTCTATGAAGTAGCTGCTCAATTAAAGCATAATTTATATATTATACTTAGTTTTACAAAAAGCAGTGACACTTAGGGTTTCCATTTTCTTTCTTTTTCCTTCTCTCCCATTTTTGTATGTTAACATTCCAAGGAAAAAAAAGTTGCAGTTAAAAACTGAGCTAGAGATTCTAAACCAAAATCTTTAACCAGGAGCACATTATGTAGTATAAAGCGATTCCTTAGCAGTTAAAATCCAACGTTTGTAAAAACAAATGGCATGCACTTGACAGGCAAATTACACATGGATCACCATTTGTTAAAATTTCATCAGAGAAAATAGTTTAACTATTGTGGATACGAGCCAAGATCAGCCTGACAAGTGCTTTACATGAAAGATTAGCATATTCTCTTCCAGAGGTTTATGCTTAATTTAGATGCATCGACTTTTTGCCACCATTGCTGACCTTTATGTCTAATCAAAGTCCCTTTGAATCTAAATCCCCAACCTTTTATCTCTCCTGACAGCTTTTAATTTGAAGACTTGTAATAAAGTCTATTAAAATTCAAAATGTATCAGTGTTCAAACTTCACTTTGCTGGATTTTCAGATACGAAACTTCAAATGGGCTGGTTACAGAGACTCCAAACTTTTCATTTTAAGCTTTACACCAGGCTGAACAAGGTCTTCGGAGAAAGATATTAGATTTTTAAGTTATAATGCACAGAGGCTGCATGTGGCATAATTATAAACTATGAGTATCTGTAAATACATAAACATTAGGCAAGTTAGGACTGCAGTTGCTTCTGTGCCAGTCCTGTTTCCGTGGTTCATTTTAAATTGCATTTCATGCACAGGAGCATGAGTTTACAGATGGGTTAGGACTACATAAATTAGTACTACATAAGTTAGGACTGCAGTTGCTTCTGTCCCAGTCCTGTATTTAAAATTGCATTTAAAATACACAGGAGAATGAGTTTACAGATGAGTTAGGACTACATAAGTTAGTTAGGACTACTTGAGTTAGGACTGCAGTTGCTTCTGTTCTAGTCCTGTATCTGTGGTTCATTTTAAATTGCATTTCATGCACAGGAGCATGAGTTTACAGATGAGTTAGGACTACATAAGTTAGGACTGCAGTTGCTTCTGTCCCAGTCCTGTATTTAAAATTGCATTTAAAATACACAGGAGAATGAGTTTACAGATGAGTTAGGACTACATAAGTTAGTTAGGACTACTTGAGTTAGGACTGCAGTTGCTTCTGTTCTAGTCCTGTATCTGTGGTTCATTTTAAATTGCATTTCATGCACAGGAGCATGAGTTTACAGATGAGTTAGGACTACATAAGCTAGGACTGGAGTTGCTTCTGTGCCACTCCTGTTTCTGTGGTTCATTTTAGATTGCATTTCATGCACAGGAGCATGAGTTTACATATGAGAGAGCACAGATTCCATGCAACAATCTCCAAGTAAACAGCCAGTGCTGCTGCACCCACAGCAGCTCTCCACAGTGCCAGGTGAAGGAAAACACAGCCTCTTCCTCTGGGTCACTGGAACTGCCAGTTTACAGAAGAATAAGGCAATCAACTTTCTCTTTCTAATTAAGATAATTACTTCCAAAATAGTAAAGTAATTGGGAGCAAAACATTACCAAACTGCTGAAACTTGTGATTCAAAGGCCTTTTTCCTCTTTAAAATCCTCCTCCTCCTGTTCAAGCGTGCTGCTTCTTCAAGTGGAATTTTTCTATTCTCTCGCCAGAGCAGGTACAAATCCAAACATTATAGATCTGATTATCACATAATCCTACTGTCTCGTTGGGCATGTACTATCATCAGAGAAGCTGGAGATATGAAAAGGGGATTAAAAAGTAGCCTAAACCAAGTGGATGTTACAAATTGTTTTCAAGGAGAAATAGATCTGAAGCCTACACTGCAATAGGAACACAGATGAGTTCTTTATCTTTGCGTGGGTATCCCTTATAAAGCAATGGGGAATAAAACAACCCTGTGCACTACTGTTCCTATAAAGAGCACAGGTTAGCTCACAAGAGGTCAAAGATGCCTCTGTATGGATTCTATAGCAAGATAAAAGACTTGATTTCCTTCTAGGGGAGATAAAACCCCACACACCTAGATTTTGGGGTGAACGTAGTTCAATCCGGTTGGTGGCCAGTCACATTCCCCAGGGCTCAGTGTTGTGGCCAGTTCTCTGTAATATCTGGGCACCCTCAAAAGGTTTGCAGATGACAGCAAGTTAGGTGAGAGCACTGATCTACTTGAAAATAGAGAGGCCCTACAGAAAGACCTAGACAGGCTGGATCAATGGGCTAAGTCCAACTGCAGGAGCTTCAACAAAGCCAAGTGCCAGGTTACAACCCCATGCAGTGTTACAGGCTTGGTGAAGAGTGTCTGGAAAGCTGCCAAGCGGAAATGGATTTGTTGGTTCTCCTGAATGCAAGCCAGCAGTGTGCCCAGGTGGTCAATAAGTCCAACAGCAACCTGTATCAGAAGCAGTGTGGCCAGAAGGACCAGGAAGGTGGTAATCAGTGGTAATCACTCATGCTGAGTGGTACTCAGCACTGGTGAGGTTTGTATTCATTTTGGGCCCCTCAGTACATGGAAGACATCAAGGTGCTGGAGTACATCAGACAAGAGCAATGAAGTTTGTGAAGGTTTTGGAAGATGAGTCTCTTACAAGAAGTGGCTGAGAAAACTGGGGTTGTTTAGCAAGGAGAAAAATAGGCTGAGGGGAGACATTTCTGTTCTCTACAACAACTTGAAATGAGGCTGTAGTAAGGTGGAGGTTGGTCTCTTCTCCCAAGCAACAATAGGTAGAATGAGAAAAAACAATTTTAAGTTTCACCAGAGGATGTTTAGGTTGCATATCAAGAAATACATCTACACCAAAAAAGCTGTCAGTCCCTGGAAGAGGCTGCCTAGGGAAATGGTGGAGTCACCATTCCTGGAAGGATTTAAAAGATGTGTAAATGTGATTAGGGCCATGGTTTTATGGTGGACTTGGCAATGCTGGGTTAACAGTTTGACTCAATGATCTTAAAGATCTTTTCTAACCTAAGCAATCCTATGATTCTATTGTTAGAATATTGTTATTCTATTCTATATAAGATTTAGAACCGCAGAATCAGTCAGGGTTGGAAGGGACCACAAGGATCATCTAGTTCTAACACCCGTGCCATGGGACACCCTACCCTAGATCAGGCTGCCCACAGCCTCTGCCAGCCTGGCTGCAAACACCTCCAGCAATGTGGCTCCAAACACATGCACGGGCAACTCATTCCAGGCTTTCACTACTCTCATGCTCAACAACTTCCTCCTCACATCCAGGCTCAATCTCTCCACCTCCAGCTTTTCTGTAGGCTCCCTTCAGATACTGGAAGGCCACAAGAAGGTCACAAGAATGTCACCTGGGAGCCTTCTCCTCTCCAGACTGAACAGCCCCAACTCTTTCAGGCTGTGCTCACAGCAGAGGTGCTGCAGCCCTCTGAGCATCCTCGTGGCCCTTCTCTAGACACACTCCAGCATGTCCACATCCCTCTTATCCTAGGGGCTCCAGAACTGGATGCAATACTCCAGATGAGGTCTCACCAGGGCAGAGTAGAGGGAGAGAATCACCTCTCTCAACCTGCTGGCCACACTTCTCCTGATGCAGCCCAGGCTCTGCTTGGCTTTCTGGGCTGCAAGTGCACACTGCTTGAAACACTTGAATGTGTTACAGCAGTGTAGTTCAAAATACTATGTTCCTTCATTGCCCCAGAGCACAGCTGGGTTTAAATCATGGCTTTACAATGATACTGCAGTGTAATACTTTACAGCTACTTTTACTTTATTGCAAAAAAGCAAAATATGTCACATCTAATTAACTCAATCTCTAATTCCAGCCCAACCAATTAAGTATCACCCTCATCCCATGCAAGTGAAACGCCAGATGATACAAGGAACTTCTTACACATAGAATCTAAGACATCAGTTCCAAGGATGCACTGGAGAAGCCAGAAAGCTTATTTGTAAAATGAACCTAAATAACTGTACAGAAGAGGAATGTCTGCACTCACTTCTCTAGTACTGAAATCACTAGGAGGCTGCAGGTGCAAGCATAGCCATGCTGCAGCAATGGGCATTTGTCTTTCCTTTATTTCTTCCTGTTGTTCATTTCTACAGTCCTCTTTATGACTTTCTCCATTCCAGAAGCTGATAACTAAAAAACAAAAAAAACCAGCTGAATATCTTTTATTGCTTCAGCTGTTTTCAAAATACTATCAGAAGGTTTCTGAACAGTGCCTCCAGACAGATGTTCCCCATGTCCCAGTGCCATTTCCTGGCACTTCAGTGGAGCGTGCAGCAAGTATAATCAATGTTGCCACAAGTTTAGAAACAGATGCTATATCATCCTAGAACTTATCAACTAGCTTTGTTTTGGCCTCATTAAAGATTTATTTATACTGTGTCTTTATAGCAGAGCACCCTACAGGACAAGGGAGGTTATTCTTTCCCCGTATATGGCACTGGGCAGGCCACATCTTGAGTACTGTGTCCAGTTCTGATCCTCTCAATTCAAGAGAAATATTGAGGTACTGGAACATGTCTGGAGAAGGGCAATGAAGCTGGTGAGGGGCCTGGAACACAGACCTGTGAGGAGAGGCTGAGGGAGCTGGGGGTGTGCAGCCTGGAGAAGAGGAGGCTCAGGGGTGACCTCATTGCTGTCTACAACTACCTGAAGGGAGGTTGTAGCCAGGTGGGGTTGGGCTCTTCTCCCAGGCAACCAGCAACAGAAGGAGGGGACACAGTCTCAAGTTGTGCCAGGGGAGGTCTAGGCTGGATGTTAGGAGGAAGTTCTTGCCAGAGAGAGTGATTGGCATTGGAATGGTCTGCCCAGGGAGGTGGTGGAGTCACCATCCCTGGAGGTGTTGAAGCAAAGCCTGGATGAGGCACTTAGTGCCATTGTCTAGGGCTGGGTGCTAGGTTGGACTGGATGATCTTGGAGGTCTCTTCCAACCTGGCCTATTCTATTCTATTCTATTCTATTCTATTCTATTCTATTCTATTCTATTCTATTCTATTCTATTCTACTCTATTCTACTCTATTCTACTCTATTCTATTCTCTATCCTTCTGTACACCTCTGACTAACAGGAAAGTGAGATTTTTTTCTGAACTTGAATCAAGCTTTAGAGTTTCTCTTACTCTAACGCTTTGTTAAATGATGCTTAAAATTTTCCTTATAATAACATTTTTTAAAAAATTAGATCTACTAAAATACTCTTTTCTTTTTCCTGTTACCAGTAGTTGTGCCTGGTTTTGATACATAGGATCCTTATATTTCAGTCTTTGACTAAGGTGTGTTTTATTAAAGCAGGTAAAGATTTTGCCTACAGATAAATAATCAAATAACAAAAAGTTCCATTTCAACTTTCAAAGATTTGTCCCACAAAACCAGTTAGCAAATATGATTATACTAAACAATGAAAAGAGCTTCATAATAA
Source organism: Psilopogon haemacephalus (assembly GCA_013396835.1). Taxonomy (NCBI): domain Eukaryota; kingdom Metazoa; phylum Chordata; class Aves; order Piciformes; family Megalaimidae; genus Psilopogon; species Psilopogon haemacephalus. Next base: position 467,102 of record VWZI01015885.1, on the reverse strand, counting down.
ACACAGTCACTTATTACAGTCTAAGCATTTTTAATGATAAAAAAATCTTTAAAATCTAATAACAGTTTATTTATCTAGAGAGAGAAATAATTCCTCAAATGTTACAAAAAAATAACCCAAGAACCTCAAACCAAAAACAACCAACCAAAAAAACTTATAAAAAGACAGAAAAGAATCCTGCAGCTCTGGAGTAAGAATTTGCAAGGGTTTAAGTAGATATTAAAAAACCAACCAGCATAAGCTAAATGGCTCTGGCCACCAAACACTGATTGGTCTTTACAAATGACTAATCATGCCATTGGACCTTGTGGTGCTTTAGCAGTTATCTGCCTCCCCCACACTTTGAAATAACCCAGGCTAGGACTCAGTCAGCTAGAAGTTAATAAATGAAGCTTTCTATTTACAGCTATGCACAACATACAAGCAGATATTTACAATGTATAATAGATATTTACAGATATATACAGTAAAAATGTAATACAGAAACACCACACCTCCTGGACATCAAAATCCCTAAGAGGGGTTTCTAACCACCCCTACCACCTTCCACCTTCCCCCTTCCCCAATCTTATCTCACCATCTGTTTCATGCAGCAGATAGTGAAGGTAGATGGGCCAAGGGGATTAGCAGCAGGAAAAGAAGTTAGTGGAATTATTCAGATTCAGCTAAAAAAGGAGAAAGCCCTGCAGGAGCAGCTACAGCCCAGAGTGGTCAGAAACCATCTGACTTATCTACATTTGGGTTACAGCTCTTAAACATGGTTTTTTTTTCTTTTTCAGTAGAGCTATGATTGAAGTAGTATCATTAGTGTTTTCATTTCTTAGCCTATAGTCTAATTTCTCATTCAAATCCTCCAATTAGTTCAAACCAGCACAGACCTGGATTTCCTGCGTTGTTTGCAAGCATTTATGAAAAAGCTCTTACTGCAATCTCTACACAGAAAGATGAAAAACAAGACTAGAAGATGAGACCTGGTGGAGATCATCAATGTTCTAGGAATGCATTGTTCCTCTGCCATTTTTATGCTGTTTTCTCACTGCTTTCTGTCAATGTTTGTGTATTAACATTAGCAAGAAAGCCCTACTGCCCATTCTCACTGCAGTTTTAAAGCAGCTTGTGTATTAACTGTTTACATAGATATGTGCAAAACATTACTGCCTAATTTACCAAATGGTCTTCTATTAGTAATCTCTTCCTGCGTAGAGGAAAAGGAGCACCTCCATCCTGTGTTCCATCAGACAGGAGGTGTGGTTAAGTGCTGAAGTAGTTTTTAATATTGAATTTTTTTTTTTCATTTCACTTTTGCATGTAATTTGCATGCATCAATTTAGTTTTTTTTCCTCAGAGTTATAAGTTACATAATTGCTAGTTAATCTCATTACACAGATTCAACTTTTAAAGTTCATTCCTCTGAAGGGAATGAAAAGAGGCCAGCATTATTTTATTTTTTTTTTTTTTTAATCAAGTGTACTAAATTATTTCAGGATGAAACTCTAGTCTTTTTGGGTCAAAAGGATGATGTTTCAGAAAACAATGCATTCTAAGAGCAGTATTGAAAATGTGAAGTCTTTGGAGACCTCAGCTCCAGTTGTTATCACATATAGACTAAATTTGCTTCCGGGGACCCATCATCTGATTTGCTACTCAGCCCTTGCTTTGAAGAGAACTGGAAGAATTCCTTCCCCATTTCTTGCAATGTTCTTGCTAATCAAAGGATAATTTTCCTAACATCCCCAGGTTGATGAAGCAGCTATCTTATTGCCATTTTATGGATGAGGCACGATAAACATCAAGTACACAAGAAGTCTGTTCATTTCAGATGCAGAATGTGAGAAGGTAGGACCTCATTGTTTGAACAAGAGTGCTCTCTGTTCCAGCATGATATTTTCAAAGCACAGCTCCCAATGCACAAGGTGTCAGTGCTCAGCATCTCTGTAAATCAGACCCTGATTAACTTAGACAGTGACAAAATGAAAAACAGACAGCTGGTGACTATCTGTGAAACCCTTTTTTGCTTGTGTGACATAAGAGCCGTGTGGCAGAGGTCAGGACATAACCAGTCCTGCAGCACAGCCTTCAGCTGCATTGCAGGAGATTCTTTTTCTTACAATTCTCTGCATTGTTCCCTTAACATACTGCATCTTCTGCAACTAACAGTTTGAGGGCAATACAGAGGAGACAAACCCGTACAAAACAACCCATCTCAATACTAACCTTCTTGCTTCTATTCAGACAGCTTGGCAAACATGAGCATTACCTCATTAACCTGTGATTCCCATCAGAGTACTGTCCTGGAAGGCTAATAGGCCTATTAGATGTCCTGGCTTGCCCCATCCTTCTGCTGATGGGGGAAGCAAGGGCAGGAGTTAAAAAAAGGCTTGGGCCATTATGCCCTCTCCCAAAGTGATAAACAGGTACCCACAAGTGTTTAGGTACTTGTGAGTGTCTTGCCCAAATAAGAGTAAGCAAGGCCTGGGTTCACCTAATATGGTCAGCATTGCAAATGCCATTCTGGTTGGTGAATCTTTATGGCCAAAGGAGCAATTGCACTCGAGCAAATAATATAAATGGAGGTAAGTTGCAAGCAGTTGTGTTGCTCTGTGATGCCTCTGTCTCATTGTGTGCTGCTCTGCTCTACAGACTGCTCAGTTTGGACAATGTGGTCTGCCCTCATGCTTCAGACCAGCTTAGACCTGATGTTTGACCTTGAAAAACCTGGAAACTGAAGTGCCTCAAGTCTCGCAGGAGAAGGCATTAAGTGCCTCACAACGTGGTGAGAAGTGCCACTGACATTGAGCTCTCTGCACATCTGCAAGAGATCCTGAATGCACCTCTGCAAACCTTCATGCCAAGAGGAACCAGAATCAGGTCAGAGCTTGTCTGCCTCTCTCCCAGCAGCCTGCTAGAGTCAGGGAAGATCTGGAAGCCTCTCGATTGCTATCAAGACACCAAGCAATTCCAACACTGCCACAAAGGAGCCAGGGACTATCTCAGAATTCTACCCCACTGCCATGAGTAAAATAGATTTTCCCTAGGGCTCCAGGCTGCCTATTTATAAGTGTGGCAAAGCCGTTTAGTGGCAAAACTTTTCCAATATTCTGATTCTCCTAAATTAATGATTTGTCCATAAGCATCCTTGTGAAGATTTTCCTGACTTAATTAGAACCCAAATTTAAGTAGTTTGTACATAGTTTGGGGGCGGGGCTTTTGGGAAATAAAAATAACTACATATTTTATAATTCTTGCCTCTTTCATTACCTACAATCAACTCAAGTACCTGAGCAAAGCTGGAGGTGAGGAGATTCAGACTGGATGTGAGGAGGAAGTTCTTCAGCATGAGACTGGTGAGAGCCTGGAATGGGTTGCCCAGGGGAGTGGTTGGGGGCCCATCCCTGGAAGTGTTTGCAGCCAGGCTGGCAGAGGCTGTGGGCAGCCTGATCTAGGGTACGGTGTCCCTGCCCATGGCAGTGAGGTTGGAACTGGCTGATCCTTGTGGTCCCTTCCAACCCTAACTGATTCCCCTGGCTCCAGTGGGAAAAGGAAGAGATCTCATCCCAGACTCTTGTCCTTGTTTTGGTTCTGGACAATAGCTCAGTTTTCTAAAGGATGCCAGAAGTAATAGGGACATAAACATACATGGAGTGAGTATTATGACTCTGCAAGTGCTACCACAACTTTCAAAACATGCTTCAGAAGAAAACTTAAGAGTTTTGCAATATGTCACCAGTCTAAGCAAAAATTAAATCAATATAATTACTCATACTTTGGGGAGATACTATAATTTCAGCTAATTAAGTCAAAATGTCAGTGAAGACAAAGGAAATGAAACTTTTTTCATGCAAGATCTACAGAATCTCAGGGGATAATTTCAAAAACTCCAAAGCAATATTCAGTGAAATATTCGGCACAGTTGAGGACAGAAAGTTTAATATTCAAAGTAGACAGACAATTTTCCATTAAAAACTGGTTTATGTAAAAGACTAATCAAAATATTAATTTCTTGTTTGTAACTTAATCCCACATCAATTAAACTGCAAAGACATAAAACACGTCTAATAGTTCAGCAGCAATCAAATACTTAGTGAGTCAAACGATACTTTCTAATGCCACTGACTCCTGATTTGCATTGGGTGGGTGGGAAGGAATAAACCATGAAAAAACCCTGTTCCAGTTTGGGCCATGAGCCCTGTTCTGAAGAACAGAATCAACTCTTACCCCTTTTCAAGAGTAAGAATCTGTTGGAGGATAGAAGGGCCCAGCAGAAGGACCTGGACAGGCTGGATGGGTGGGCAGAGGCCAACAGGATGAGATTGAGCAAGGCTAAGTGCAAGGTTCTACACTTTGGCCACAACAACCCCAAGTAATGCCACAGGCTGGGGACAGAGTGGCTGAGAGCAGACAGGCAGAGAGGGACTTGGGGTGGCTGGGAGATAGGAGCTGAACATGAGCCAGCAGTGTGCCCAGGTGAGCCAATGGCATCCTGGGCTGGAGCAGGAACAGTGTGGCCAATCTATCCTCACTTATCTGGCATGGAAGACAGTGAGATAAGATTGGGTAATGGGGGGAAGGTGGTAGGGTGGTTGGAAACCCCTCTTAGGGATACTGATCTCTGGCAGGGCTGTGGTGCTTCTGTATTACCTTTTTACTGTAAATATCTGTTATATTTTGTAAATATCTGCTTGTGTATTGTAGTAAGTATAAAGTAAGCATAAAGCTTCATCTCCTTAACTTCCAGCCGACAGAGTCTAGCCTGGGTGATTTCACAGTGTGAGGGGGCAGGGAGCTCCCAAAACACCACAGATACCAGAAAGGGAATAGAATATTCCCTTTATCCTGGGACAAGGAGGTCCAGCTCCCTGGCATGGGCCTTTGTCCCTATGGTTTTGTGTAACTGGGACCTGGGACCCCTCAAACTACCACAACTTCTACCACAAGTTGGATTCTATTTTCAGGCAAAATATCACTTCTCTGCCAGGACGAAGAAGATGTTGAGCTGTCTTATGTAGTCTGCAGAGCCGTACAAGAGCACTCCCTTGTTTTTCTGGGTGGGAGCGAGAGATAGCAACTAAAGCTGTAGTAAAAAAAGACTGCTAGGGCAGCTGCTGGAAAATAATTCCTTGAATCTCATAGCTGTAGAACTGAGATGTGAGCTGGGCCTAGTAATTCTAAACCAGATCACAGAAATGCCAATTCCTTGATTCCCCATATCCACATCTCCCTAATGGGGGTAGCCCTGTCTGTGGATAATGCCTGTATACTGGGGAAGGTTTTCCAGGACCATTGCACTTGAAGTAATGTTTCCTGCTTATGAGCACTCAAATAGCATCAAAGTAGCAGCAGAACAAGAAGTGAACTACTTACACTCTTGGATTAGGACTCTGTAATGAAAGGTTTAGCAGGCACCTACCCCTAGTCTCCATCTGCCACTCTTTAATTAACAGCAAAAAGCCTATAAAGCAGCCCCTGGAAGACATATGCAGGAGGCACAATATCCAAGACACTATTAAAATAATGAAGACAGGACCTGATGAGAGTTCCTATATATTGTCAGAGATGTCTTTTGTCAGTACTGGAGGCTACTTTAAAGAAAATAGCTTTTCAGCTTTTCATTACTGGTCTGAGGCTTTGCCAACTAAAGAGCCTGCACCATCTCATTTCTTAAATAAGACTTGGAATGACCACTGGGAGTAAGGTCTGCTAAAAGAGGTAATTATCTAATTTATCTACAGGAGACTTTCAGGACACCAAATAATAATAATATTATATGTTAAAACATCTCATTTGATTATCTCTAGCCCACAGGCTTCTAAGGGGAGAATGCTGTCACAAGTAACACAAGGACCTGGAGCAATGACCCAAAATCCTGAAAACCTTTGAAGTTTGAATTCCAGAATAATCAAATCCTACTGGAAAATGAAATCAGGTTATTGGTTTGGCCTTCTTAAGCAAACCCTTTGTACAGGTCTTGAAAAGCAGCTTTTAATTCTACCACATTAAAAAAAAAATAAAAAAAAAATCCAACATCTGATTATCTACCTAAGAGATTCTCTTATGTTCCTGATTATGGCAACTCTGTGCCACAGGGCAGGGATGGATTAGTTCAGCATGAGCTAATTCCACAATCATAATGGCTGAAGAGCACACTACAGAGACACCCATGGGAATTTACTGGTTCAGGTTGGTCTAAGCTAAGAGGTTATTGGCTTGTATTTCATTACAACATGCAGTTATGCCAGAGGCTATCTTTATGGAGAATTTGTGTTGATGGTTTTCCCAAGCTGATCATGAGGAAGAGGTCAAATTATTCTCCTTCAACATTTACACTGCATTTGTCACCATCTAATTTTGGCTCGCATACAAATATAAGGCTCCTCTTTAGTGTAAGCTCCAGGAGCACTGTTGCTATTGCACGACTCTGAAAATGAGAAAGGAAGTTTTCTCAGAGGAGGTAGGTCATAACTACGTCCCCTACCATCTGGTTCTTGAAACCCAGTAAGGAAGGATGACTATATTGCATTCCAGCAAACCCCACGGACAGATCATCCCTCAAGGATTGTAACTAACTGATGAAATTTGGAACAACCTCCAAACTTCGCTAAGCGCCACTAGAGTTACAAAAGTCTTGCACTGGTTGACTCAATAGAAAACTGTAACCATCTAATTCATCTGCTTCCCCTTTTACTATAGCTAATCTGCATGTGTTTGCATTCAGAAGGTATTCATACCTGAGTCTTGACTATTTTTTTTCATGTAATCCTCTTAATCAGCGACAGCGCATTTATATATTTAATTGTAGACTACATCTGACGGCGGTTAATACTTTAATTAGCTATTTACACATGGTAAAAATTACAGAAGTAATTAAGGATATTCAGATTAATTAAAAGCATTAGGTGGTATTAAATGTGAGAGAACAGATTTTAATTAAATCTTTCAAGTTTGTTTTTTTTTTTTTTTATAATCTCTTCTGTTGAGAAATAAACTATGGGGACACAATTACATCCAAATCAGATAGCTTTGTGCTATCATCACCATAATGTTAAAAAAAAAATTAAAAAAAAAAAAGCCAAAAGCAGTGCATGAACTTATTCTGTTTATTAAAAAAACCCTATCCATACAGATTAACTTCCTTTTCTCTCCTCCTATTTGTTTTACCAGAAATGATACAGAATGACTGGCAGCAAACTGAATTGATCGAAATGCAATCTTGGCCTCATTGTAACTTGTTTGTAAAGTGTTTGAGAGATACACATTATATCCTGTCTGGAAAACACTTTTCAGACAAAGATCTCTCCTTTGCCTAGTTAAAGCTAAGCATGATCCAGAGGGCTGTAGATATTCTGTGGGTTCCAGCATCACTGCTCAGGCACTCCAGGCAAACCCTGTTGTCAGAATGACTGGTAGCAAACTGAATTAATTGAAATGCAGACCTGGCCTCACTGTAGCTTGTTTGTAAAGTGTTTGAGAGATACACATTTTATCCTGTCTGGAAAACACTTTTCAGAAAAAGATCTCGCCTTTGCCTAGTTAAAGCTAAGCATAATCCAGAGGGCTGTAGCTATTCTGTGGGTTCCAGCTCAGGCACTCCAGGCAAACCTTGTTGTCACAATTGTGTTACTGGGTTTATGGGTCCTAAGCACGTCTGCGTGGATGGAGCAGTACTGAGTGCACCATGCAGCAGCTGTGCTTTGGCAGCTGCTGTCTAGGGGTTCTGTACCAACATGCTCTGCTGCCCAGCACAGACCTGCCAATAAGGCTGCCAGCCTTTCCCTACACTGGAATCACTACTTGTGGGCTGAAAAATAATCATGTAAAACACATGAAAACACTGAGGTGAAACAACAGCTTTTGTGGTTATCTACACTGTGCCACAAAGGATGAAGCCTGCTTAGCAACAGTGGACTCAGATAGCCAAGAGGAGAAAAGCAACAGGGCTAAGACCTGGATTCTGGCAAAATAAAAGCAAAATATTTGTGTGCAAGAAAATCTGGCATTGTGGTTGGTGAACACCTCCACCAGTGCAATTCCTCTGCTGCTTCCTTGCTTAAATTACCAGGAATAAGATCATAAAACAAGTATCACAGGGTCATCTATGTTGAACAGCTCAGGATGTTGGAGTATACACAGAAGCAAATGGCCCAACTGTTTACATTTAGGCTACCAGTAAGATGTGTGCAGATAAATCACATAACTCTTTCCAAAGATGGCAATGAAAGCTAAATGACTTTTAAATTCAGTGTTCCTGCTGTACATATGCAAGCCAGAGTAAGATATTTAAGTTCTTTTACTCACAAATGAATCATCCACACAAATGCCAGTGCTGTTTGTTCCATTCCCATATGTTCCAGAATACTATTTTGTCCTACTTTTGTCTGTATACAAAATTAGAAGTCTAAGTTGCATCAATTTTAATCTTTAAATTGGTTTTCTTTACAACCTCTAAAGTTTCTTGATTATTTCTAGTAACATTTGCATCAATGTTTGCTTAAATTATTCATGACATTTCAGTTATATCATTGGGTGCTTCAAAGCGAAACTCAAAGTAACTTTTCTTTCCTGAGAACAAAGATACACTTTCCTTGCTCTCAAGCAGAAATTCACAGGAAGATGAAAGAAATGCCAAGAATTGTTAATAAACAAATTTGTGGAGTAAATTATAAACAGAAATACGAAAATATTCCCAGTAGAAATAGGAAAGTATCTCTAAAAATGCCTCCAAACACCAATTAAGTCTATCCAATTAGGGTAAATTTTTATTTATCTAGGTCAGGACGGCAGAAATTTTTTTGCTGCCTAAGTGGCATCTGAATTACACATCCTCCTTGCATAGGACATGTGACCACAGGAAATTGTACTGCCACGAGCCAGACCCAGAGGAGAAGAGAGCAGCTTGGAGACCCACAGAGTGCTGCAGAGTTGCTGATGTAGTCTGTCACGGAACTACACATGGAATGGGAGAGGTTGGAAAGGGCCTCTGGGGCTCACCTAGTCCACACTCCTTGCTGGCACAGGTTTGCCCAGATTAGGTTGCACAGGAACGTGCTCAAGTGGGTTTTGAAAATGCCCAGAGAAAGAAATGCTACAACCTCTCTGGGCAGCCTGTTCCAATGCTCCATCACCCTCCATTTCCAGAGCATTAAGGGAAGATGCTTTAGGCTGTGGCATTGCTCTCATCCACTCCAGCCTTGTAGCTCAGGCCTGAGGGTGCAGGAACTACAACCTCTTTCATATTTCTGCTGCCTTCCTCCCTTCTCCCTCCCAAAATAGACAGAATCTTTTCCTTCAATATATTTAAGAAACACAGCTATACAAAAGCATGTACCAATGGCATCAGCATGCATTTCCTTAAACTCCTTGAAAACGTAAAGCAAGTTTCAGAACAGATTTCATTCACCACAAACGTATTTTCCTGTTCTGACACCAAGGAAAAACATCACATTTGAACATCACAACGAAAGAGCAGGCTACTATGAAGCTTCTGATTCAAAGCTTTCAATTAATGCTTTAAATCAAAAGCTTTTCTTCTTTCAGGAAATACATATAATGACAATGTTCGGTGACTGTAAGCAAGGCTATTTATGAATGAAATGTAGCTTCACAGTAAACAGTTCAATTTCATATTATGAAACCGGTGGTAATNNNNAGCAGAGGGGAGATTTAAATGGGATGTTAGGAGGAAGTTATTCACAGTGAGGGTGGTGAGACACTATAACAAGTTGCCCGGGTAGGTTGTGGCTGCTCCTTCCCTGAAGGTGTTCAAGGCCAGGCTGGATGAGGTCTTGAGCGACCTGATCTAGTGGGAGGTGTCCCTGCCTATGGCACAGGGGGGTTGGAACTGGATGATCTTTGAGGTCTCTTCCAACCTAAACCATGATTCTTCAAGTGCACAACTAAATGCCTTTGCCTTTTCAAAGCACATTTATAGTTCAACACCAAATCATGTGAAACGTGAAGCTTCACATGGCTTTGCATTACAACCAAGGGAAACAATGCAAAAGACTGTCAAGATTTGCCTGAAGCAGCACATTGTGACAATAACAGTTGATCCCAATATGCAAGTGGTTTCCTATTTTACTGCAGGGAAGATTCTAAATATGGTTAAAATATTTGTTGAGGTGGATGATCAGGGGGCTGCAGCACCTCTGCTATAAGGACAGACTGAAAGAGTTGGGGCTGTTCAGCCTGGGGAAGAGAAAGCTTCCAGGAGACCTCATAGTAGCCTTCCAGTATCTGAAGGGGGCCTACAGGAGGGCTGGGGAAGGACTATTCACAAGGTCTTGTAATGACAGGACAAGGGATAATGGGTTTAAACTGGCAGAGGAGAGATTTAAATGGGATGTTATGAAGAAGTTCTTTACAGTGAGGGTGACGAGACACTGCCACAGGTTGCCCAGGGATGTTGTGGCTGCTCCCTCCCTGGAGGTGTTCAAGGCCAGGCTGGATGAGGTCTTGAGCATCCTGTTCTAGTGGGAGGTGTCCCTGCCTATGGCACAGGGGGGTTGGAACTGGCTGAGCTTTGAGGTCCCTTCCAACCTAAACCATTCTATGATTCTGTGATTATACCTTCCTGTCTCCTGCATAGACTTGCCCTAAAAGGTAGTGTTTCAAACACAAAAGATCAGAATAAACCAACAGACTCATGGCATGACTCAAGCACTGGCTCTAAATAACATGGTGGGCATGAGGCACACTAACTGCAGCTCTGATAAAAGATCCCTGTGCCAGGTCAAAAGCAGTTTCATTATTAGAAGACTAAAGACTTCAGCAGCAAGGGAAGAGTTTAAGAAAAGGCAAGACAAACAAAGGATTATAGTAACAATGTTGTTACTTTTCTAGTTCTTCTTTGCTCTCTTTAATCTTCACAAGGGAAAAGGAAAATCATCAAGGAGGGAATATTATTTTCAGTGATATTTCCATTAGCCAAAGTGTGAATGATGCTGTTATTGCCTGCCACACTGACAAGAGTGGGTGAAAGCCTTACAAGCAAAATTCGTATTTTTAAATCTATAAATATTTACCTCCTTTATGGCAGTAGAAAAAAGGAAGAGATGAAGTGAAAACGTACAATAAATTGCTTAAACTATTCAGGCTTAAAGATACAGTGAATCTTGGCAGGTGCACATAGATGTCTTTTAAAAATAACCAGCATTCTTTGCTAAAGATTTTGAAGAAATGGTCTGGGGAAAAAAAATAAAAGAGGAGAGGCATCTGCTAGGCATTATCTGAATAGAAATAAATGACTAATGTAAAGCTAAGGCAACAGATGGTCCACACTTTGCAAGCTAGGCCTGAGACAGGGAATGAGCTCCAGCAGCTCTTCAGGCATAGAACAGCACAGTAGGAAGACATTTGTGTTTGCTCGAATGTTTAGTGTGATTTTATTTATAAATGTCTTGCATTTTATTATAGTAGTGTCTGTCATAGCACTCCCATTTGATCTCAACGTAATTAGAAGATGCCAAAGAAATATTAAAGGCCTATGACATACCCAAAGGAGAAAAGTGAGATAGGGAACAAGTTTAGTTCCCAAACTACACATCACAAGAGTCAAAAAGTCTGATATAGGCAAATTATCAAATTAGAAATGTTTAAGAGGGAAAAATCAAGTTTGAACTTGAAGACTTAGAGAGTGGGAGAACTTTAAAAGGCAGTATATGAACGTTTCTTCCTTATGATGCTGTTAAAGGATACTATTTCAACCTTAACCAACAGTAAATTAAAATTTACTTGAATAAGCAATGCTCTTCTAGGTACATCAGAGACTTACAAGGTGACACACAACTTCAGAGATGAAAACTGTCAACCTAGTTAAATTTTATTAAGGCAGTCACAGTCTTTAGATACAGTCACAATGCAGGCGCTGCCAATTAAAAATTAGATCATTTGACCTTCACTGAGAGGAAAAAAACCTTCTTCAACTAGCAAAAAAAAAAAAAAACCAAAAAAAACCCTTAAATACCTTCACACAGAAAGAAGAAAAACCTTTATTTCTACTTCCTATTTCAAATAGCCATCATTCTTGGTGGTCTTCAATATCCTGAATCAAAATTTAACGAGTGGGGAAGGTCTGCTAAAGCAACAAATGGCAAAGGAAGCACTACCTGCTCTCAAAATTAAGGTCGTCTCACGGCCTGCAAATATGTCACAGCTGATGTTCAATTTTCACCAAGAAAACGTTAGTAGTATCTGGGCTGTCATATTTGCTTTAAGTTTTAACTTTTGCAATAAGTTTTATTTGCAACTAGTACTGTAGTAACTTGTAAATAGTACTGCAATAGTGCCACCAGGGCAGGGATCATAGAATCATGGAATGGTTTAGGTTGGAAGGGACCTCAAAGATCATCCAGTTCCAACCCCCCTGTGCCATAGGCAGGGACACCTCCCACTAGAACAGGTTGCTCAAGGCCTTATCCAACTTGCCCTTGGGCGATTCTGTGCTCCACAACCTCCCTGGGCAGCCTGTGCCCCTGTCTCACCACCCGCACTGCAAACAACTTCTTCCTAACATCCAGTTTCAATCTCTGCCAGTTTAAACCCATTCCTCCTCAACCTGTCATTACAAGACCTTGTGAATAATCCCTCCCCAGCCCTTCTGTAGGCCCATTTCAGATATTGGAAGGCCACTATAAGGTCTCCTGGAAGCCTTCTCTTCTCCAGGCTGAAAAGCCCCAACTTCAAGAAGTGTGCTCTCAGATCTTTTGTTCCTGAACTCTGGCTTTTATGGAGAGGATAAAATATTTACAAGTGTAAGCCCTACAAACAATTGTAATAACTTCAGAGATTAACAAGAGTTTTTATATGACAAAGAGCTAGCTGAAGTGGAATATTATTCCAGGAACTCAGCACTGTTTCTTGGTACGTAGGTAGACCAGAGACCTCACAGTCACTCATACAGAATAAGCATTAGTGACAGGTATTGAATGAGTAGCCCTTCTCCTTTTCCCTGTAATGTTTTAGTATCTATCTTCTTTCTGCTGCACTGGAAGGACTTTATTATAAAGCTAAGAAACCATTTCTTTTGTTGTCAAGATAAATATTGACCCAATCAGCAAAATAAAAGCCCTGGGTTTTCAGACGTATCAATTTGACTCTAGTTGCACTGTATTAGGCACTGTATGAACATACCTATTAGGATGCATCTTCTTTTCATATACTCACAAAACAACTCACCGGGCATTTGACACAATCTGTACAAATAACATCAATATTTCAGTTATTTTTAAAGATGCTTCCCAGAGAAAAAGTAAAGTACCGAACAGCGGCAGCAGCAGCAAATGACCTTTGATAGGCACATGTGTGCATTTATACAGCGCCAACTGTGAAGTCAAGAAAGCTGATCTCACATCAAAAGCCTTCCCAGACAGTTCTGTGGAAAAAAAAACCGAATCAAACAAACCTCTTCCTGCACCCTTTCTCCAGTTACAAATAAATAAATAACTAGCAGACAGCAGCGAGTCAGTTAATGGCCATTTATCTGAAACATGGAAGAAAGAGAGGGTAAAAAAA
>VWZI01015885.1:376153-442234 GCA_013396835.1 Psilopogon haemacephalus | reverse complement strand
AAAAAAAGGCTGGAGGGGGAGGGCTAACAAAGACCTGAATACAGCTCCATGTATCACCAAACTGCCTACATCGCCATGCAGCCCTTTGAGTTTATGCAGGGAGAAAAACAAACACTCGTAGCAGAACTGAGTAAGATTTGATTGATTATGGTTTGCAGATAATATGTGTGGGTTTGTTTATGTTTGTGAAAGACTTCTGTCCCTCTGGCCCCCTGTGCAGCTCTCTTCAAGATGTTAAATCATTTTTCAGTTACGTTATTCTTAAAAATTCACTTCTGCTCAGAAGATCAGCCCAAGGTCTCAGAAATGGCCACATCTTTATTTTGCAAATGAGGCAATTTAGGTACTACCCTCTATCTGCAGCCACTGAAATCCAAAATCAATTTCTTGTGTTATTATAGGCACAGGCAGCTGAACAATCTGGTCACAATCTCAAAATGTAATTTGAGATACTTGAATGTATTATTCATTTTGAGCCAGATTTCTGCACTAATTTTGATACCCGCTACTAGAAGGGGCTTAATGCCAAGACTTAAAGAACTAATTATGCATATAATGCACTGGCATTTCATCCTAAAATCATTTAATGTGCGGTACCTTTGTTCATATTACTTTATTTATGCCCTTCCAAGGAGTATTTCTCAAGAAAGTACTGCCCCGTGTCAGGCTGTAACCATGAGTCACTCTCACAGTACCAACAGCAATGCAGTTTCCACACAGAGTGTCCATAAAGATCTATCCATAACAATATTCTCCATTCCTTCTGTTCAGCTCAAATATCAAAAGTTCCATTTTCACTGTAACTGGAAACTAGAAACAGCATTTCTAAAGATGCACTGTACATGTACTGGCTGGAGAGCAGCCCTGAGGAGAAGGGCTCAGGGGTACTGGTGGATGAGAACCTCAACGTGAGGCAGCAGTGTGCACTTGCAGCCCAGAAAGCCAAGCAGAGCCTGGGCTGCAGCAGGAGAAGTGTGGCCAGCAGGTCGAGGAAGGTGATTCTCCCCCTCTACTCTGCTCGGGTGAGACCTCACCTGGAGTACTGCATCCAGTTCTGGAGCCCCTATTACAAGAGGGATGTGGACATGCTGGAGTGTGTCCAGGGAAGGGCCACGAGGATGCTCAGAGGGCTGCAGCACCTCTGCTATAAGGAGAGACTGAAAGAGTTGGGGCTGTGCAGGCTGGAGAAGAGGAGGCTCCCAGATGACCTTCTTGTGGCCTTCCAGGATCTGAAGGGGACCTACAAAAAAGCTGGGGAGGAACTTTTTAGGCTATCAGGTAGTAACAGGATTAGGGAGAATGGAGCAAAGCTTGAGGTGGGGAGATTCAAATTGGATGTGAAGGGAAGTTGTTCAGCATGTGAGTGGTGAGAGCCTGGAATGGGTTGCCCAGGGAGGTGTTTGGGGCCACATCCCTGGAGGTGTTTGCAGCCAGGCTGGCAGAGGCTGTGGGCAGCCTGATCTAGGGTAGGGTGTCCCTGGGCATGGCAGGGGGCTTAGAACTGGCTGATCCTTGTGGTCCCTTCCAACTCTGACTGATTCTGTGACTCTATGTCTATTTGACTACAATGACCTACACAAATCTGAAGCATTCCACCTAGAAAACCACTGGCAGATTCCATCTTTTGTACTTGTTTAAGTGACTTAGGGCTCTAGAGATGTTGTGTACTCCTGTCAGAGACGCTTAAAACAAAAAGCTTTCCTGAAAAATGTTGTTTCTTTCATGAGGATGTTTTCTCTCACCCAGATGATAAAAACCATGGACAGTATTGCATTAAAAGCTTTTCACAGAAGTTAGAGATGTCCTATTTCCATCCCTTTACTCACGCCCACTTGAAAAAAGACACAGTGCAAACAAAAAAAAAAGAAGAGCTTCATTTTACGTTTAGTGGGATTCAAAATGCAATAAAATATTAACTGTGTTTTCGTTTTAAAAATTCAAAGGGACGCAATGGGTAGATCTCTCCTGAGCTGAGACAATGTCACAGGAGTTGAAAACCTGAGGAAATGACCAGAATCTCTGCCGCAACTTTGGACAGCTTCCACAATAACACAGAATGACTAAGGAATGATCTCTCTCTTTTCATTCTAAGCAGAAAGTATTTTACTGTTCCTGAAACCCATCCTATTGCTCTTAGGAAAAATGGGACGACAACGTAACCCCAAATTAAGTAACAAGTTACATACAAGTTTGCAGCTGGCACCAAGCTGTGTGGCACAGTCGACTTGCTAGAGGGCAGGGATCCATCCAGAGGGACCTGCATAGGCTGCAGAGCTGGGCCCAGGCCAACCTTATGACATTCAACAAAGCCAAGGTAAGGTCCTGCACCTGGGTGGGAGCAATCCCAAGCACAGCTCCAGGCTGGGTGGGGAATGGCTGAGAGCAGCCCTGAGAAACAGGACCTGGGGGTCTGAGTTGATGCAAAGCTCAAGATGAGGCTGCAGTGTGAGTGCAGCCCAGACAGCAACTGTGTGCTGGGCTGCAGCAAGAGCAGCTGTGGGCAGCAGGGCAAGGGAGGGGATTCTGCCCCTTGGCTCTGCTCTCCTCACACCCCACCTGCAGCACTGTCTGCAGCTCTGCAGCCCCCAGCACAAGCAGGACATGGAAATGTTGGAGCAAGTCCAGAGGTGGATGAAGATGCTCAGAGGGCTGCAGTAGCTCTGCTATGAGGACAGGCTGAGAGAGTTGGGGCATTTCAGCCTGCAGAAGAGAAGGCTTTGAGGAGACCTTAGAGTAGCCTTCCAGTATCTGAGGGGGCTACAGGAGGGCTGGGGAAGGACTATTGACAAGGTCTTGTAATGACAGGATAAGGGGGAATGGGTTTAAACTGGTGGAGGGGAGATTTAAACTGGACGTTAGGAGAAAGTTGTTTGCAGTGAGGGTGGAGAGACACTGGCACAGGTTGCCCAGGGAGGTTGTGGCTGCTCCCTCCCTGGAGGTGTTCAAAGCCAGGTTGGATGAGGCCTTGAGTGACCTGTTCCAGTGGGAGGTGTCCCTGCCTATGGCACAGTGGGTTTGGAACTGGATGATCTTTGAGGTCCCTTCCAACCTAAACCGTTCTATGACTCTCTGATTATCAATATCTTATTTAGTTCAAAATCTCTAATCATTTCCCAAAACTTTGGAAAAATAAATCCAAAGATCTTCTGAAGAATTCAGTGGAAAGAACTTGGTTTTCCCAGTTAAATACTTTTGTGTATTCCAGTACTGATATTTCTATGGCAAACATTAATTTGCTAAAAATAGCAAAACAGGCCAAAAGACCTGCCTGAAAATTAATTCTTTTTGCAGAAGAATCCTGCACATATACATAACATGTTATATGCAAAGCAGTTTCACTGTATTCTAGGAGATTATTTATGCCAATGCAAATAACTTAGACATTAAATATTTACAGGAAACGAGCTTCTAAATGCAATTAAACACTGATTATTTTGTTTAATGTAAGCACACTTTCCTCTACACATCAGCAGAAGTACCTGAGACTTGTCTCTTCAGGGACTAAAATCCTTTAATCATCTGGTTTTAATTTCCTGAAATTAAAGAGTGAAACGGGCGTTCAACCTTGTGATGTCCAAATACTGTGAAACTAATCCTGGATGCAAAGGAAACTTTAGTGAAAGCCAGGGATCAGTCCTGGGACCAGTCTTGTTCAACATCTTTGTGGACGACATGGACAGAGACATTGAGTGCAGCCTCAGCAAGTTTGCTGATGGCCCCAAGCTGTGTGGTACAGCAGCCAGGCTGGAGGGCAGAGATGGCATCCAGAGGGACCTGGACAGGCTGCAGAGATGGACACAAGCCAACCTCAGGAGGTTCAACAAGGCCAAGTGCAAGGTCCTGCAGCTGGGTCGAGGCAATGCCAAGCACCAATCCAGGCTGGTCAGCGAGTGGCTGGAGAGCAGCCCTGAAGAGAGGGACTTGGGGGTGCTGGTGGATGAGAAGCTCAAGATGAGCCAGCAGCGTGCACTTGCAGCCCAGAAAGCCAAGCAGAGCCTGAGCTGCAGCAGGACAAGTGTGGCCAGCAGGGCCAGGGAGATGATTCTTTCCCTCTACTCTGCTCTGCTGAGACCCCACCTGGAGTACTGCATCCAGTTCTGGAGCCCCTGGAACAAGAGGGATGTGGACATGCTGGAGTGTGTCCAGAGAAGGGCCACGAGGATGCTCAGAGGGCTGCAGCGTCTCTGCTATGAGGACAGACTTGAAGAGTTGGGGCTGTGCAGTTAGGGGAAGAGGAGGCTTCCAGGTGACCTTCTTGTGGCCTTCCAGGATCTGAAGTGGGCTAAAAAAAAAAATGGGGAGGGACTTTTGAGGCTATCAGGGAGTGACAGGACTAGGGGGAATGGAGGAGGAAAGCTGGAGGTGGGGAGATTCAGATCAGATGTGAAGAGGTCGTTGAGCATGAGAATGGTGAGAGGCTGGAATGGGTTGCTGAGGGAGGTGTTTGTGGCCACATCCCTGGAGATGGTTAAGGCCAGACAGGATGAGGGCTGTGGGCAGCCTGACCTAGGGTAGGGTGTCCCTGGGCATGGCAGGGGGGTTGGAACTAGATGATCCTTGTGGTCCCTTCCACCCTGACTGATTCTATGATTCTAAGAGTGCAGGTAGATGCATATTTACAAAACCACAGATGAAATCTCTTGGGTGTTTAGCACATGCATAAATGGGCCACAGAATCATTTGAATAATCCCTCCTTGGGGGAAAAAAAAGAAAAAGAAAAATTAATAATCACATTTCTAATCTGTTTACTATGGGCACGGAGCACAGAAAGAAATGTGATAATAAGCTCAAGCTATTATTACTTATCTATTATAATTCACAAAACAAGAAATTAAGTAATTATGTTAATGAGGTAATATTCACGGCCCCCAAATTAAAGCGTTATTATGCTAATCACATCATGAATAGGGAAAAGGAAGCAAAAGAGAGGTTTGCACAGCACAGTCAAACAATTATGGCAGAATGCACACACCCTACTGAACTTTAATTTGAATGAATAGAATTCAAGCATGCATTTTTTCACACTTTTATAAACACGAAATACAGCAGGCTGAGTTCATCCCACTACAGGCAGTCACCCTGTAAACCTGCAAGCACAGAGAACAGGCAGGCTGCACTGAAAGCTATTTCAAAGTCTTTTCTAAGAAGCATAACTGGGGTGGCTGAGCCATGATGCTTTATGTGAAATCTACCCAAACACTCAATTTTCCTCAGCTAAAATTTAGACAGCAGTGCTGATACTTCATCAGATTCTCCTCCCTGGTACCACCATAATCCCTCCCATTGGATTCCACGAATCAGAATAAAGCAAAAAGGCTTCCCAGAAATTAACATGAGTGGCAATAGCCAACTAATAATAGGTCAGAGATGAGTAGGGGCACGTTTCCAGATAGCCTTGTGAGAGTGGGTTCATTGCTAACCACACTGAGCAGAGATAAGAATGCAAGGTTTTGCTGGAAGCTCTCTATGCAAGTTGAAGTGTAGTTTGGTTCTCTTTTGGTGGTGTTTTATTTCATGGGGTCTGTTTGCTGGTTTTAGTTGGTTTTGGTTTGTTTTGGGTTTTTTTCTCCTTTATGTACAATCTTTCCCACCACAGCCAATGAAGCTCAAGAGGTAAGTAGTTGTGAAATCCTCAGATTTAGGTAATATTCAAATACAAATATTTAAATGAGCTTTTGCTGTGGAATTCTATCTCGCTGACTTTTACATAGCTTAAAAGTTCAATGACCTGATAAAAAAGTCTCCAGTAAATTACACCACTCAGCTAACCTGCTCCAAGACGTTTGAGCTCTAAAAGAATACTTTAGTTAATTTGAGAGGTATCCTTAAACTCGGAGAGCAGCTGTAGAAAATACATTTACCTGAAGGTGTTATTCTGCACTGAGACCAATGAGTCCATGAGCAAAACCATACTCTGGTCCCCTTTAAAACTGTAAGGTCAACACATTAATTTCTCAGTTCGTTAAACCATGATCTCAGTAGCCTTTTTAAAAGCTATGCTGATGAGGTAAGGCTAATTCAAATGACAATGGGAAAAGAGCCAAAGAAAAGTTCAAAACCAAGGAACTGCCTGACCTTGAATAGCTACTTTGCCTTCTCAGTAGTGGCCTGGGCTGGCAAAGGAGCAAAAACTAAGGCAAACACAGAACGTGCCCAAATGCACATGAGATGAACATTACAAACCCAATGCTTATTGACTATCTCATTACTTCAGCACTTGTCATCCTCACCCAGCAAAAAGAAAGGTTACACTTGGGACAGCTCAATCTCTCATGAAAGGGAAATCAAATTGGATTTACCATTTCTTTAATGTAAGACTGACTCCCGTAATGAGGAGGAGGGGACTGTGATCCTGGGAAGGCTTTTCTCGTTAAACTGTCAATTCTGTCTTTCTAAAAAATTGATTAAGTGAGGTTGCTGTTGATGATTCTGTGAATCTTAACAGTTTTAAGTCAATTACGCCAGCATCCAAGCACAGTTTCGCTATTGATGCTGGGATGTTATTTTTTACATCTGAACAAAATAAAGTCTTGAAAAGGCAAAGCCAGGAAAAATCCCTTTAAATCGTGAGAATGTGAAGGGCAACTCTCTCCATGCAGATGTCATAAAACACAACCTTGTTCTAAGTGCCCCATGATAAAATGCAACAAGTTCACTTAGAAATCATGGCAAAGCATCACCTCTTATAGCCTAAAATTAACTGTAATGGAGGCATCATTTCCTCCTTCTTTACCTGTGAATCAGACTGCATAGCAGGAAGACAAATGTAAAAGTTAGTAGCAAAGAAACTGTAGAGTAATTTTTTATCTTTTAAAGCAGGAAATGATGCAGACTGCTACCAAGAAAGAGTCTCCTTGCTTGAGCATGAGTACAACATAGAATTATAGAATCAGTCAAGGTTGGAAGGGACAACAAGGATCATCTTCCTCCAACCCCCCTGCCATGCCCAGGGACACCCTACCCTAGAGCAGGCTGCCCACAGCCTCTGCCAGCCTGGCTGCAAACACCTCCAGGGATCTGGTTCCAAACACCTCCCTCAGCAACCCATTCCAGGCTCTCACCACTCTCATGCTCAACAATTTCCTCCTCACATCCAGTCTGAACCTCCCCACCTCCACCTTTGCTCCATTCTTCCTAATCCTGTTGTTACCTGATAGCCTAAAAGGTCCCTCCCTAGCTTTTTTTGAAGGCCCCCTTCAGATACTGAAAGGCCACAATAAGGTCACCTGGGAGCCTCCTCTTCTCCAGACTGAACAGTCCCAACTGCTAGGACATCCACATATCCTAGCAAAACTGAACTGTGGGAAACAGGAAAACAAAACCAGCAAATGAAGAATAAACCAAACCCAGCCCGAGTTTAAACTACCAGAAATACCCCATGGTGTCAGACTTAAATGTATCAGCAATTCCTTGTCTTGTGGCCAGGCATTATTATATTTTGGGAAAAGAACATATTTTGCCTCTTTTCCTCCTACCTGCAGCTCCTACCCTTTGAAAAACCAATGTCCTGTTTATGCATTTGATGTGTCCAGGATGGTAGGTAGAGGAAGAACTACTTCATAGCTAACATCTTCGCCAGTTTAGCAACCATACTGCAGTTACAGTGACTGAGAAAGACATTTATTTTAATGGAGCACAACCTTTTATGCAACAATCATATCAAATCATAACGTCAGAGTAATTTGTATTGGTTTCATTTAGGCATTTCTGGCCAGGTTAATGCTTAGGAAATTATTCTTAGGGAGTGTACATCTAAATTTCCATCTCATTTCAATAGTTTACATAAATGTGAAAGATTAATGCTGTGCCTAACTTCCAGGGGAGAAGAGCATAAACTGGATAAAATACATAATTTTCAGAAAAATGACTGAAAATTTGTTGCATTAATTTACTAAGTTTCAGTGAACACTATCCATAAATAATTTTTTTTCTAAACCTAATAAGGACAGCGTGCACTGATTTATGCTCTAGACTGGCTACCACCCCAGCATTATTTCTTCTGTAAGACATCCATACAATTGGTATTTTGCAGAGAGAGTATACTTTATGTCAGAAGTGAGCCAAGAGTTTCTTGATATAAATGATATTGCCACATGTACTTTTTGAATAATGGCTATTCTGTACTTAGTACAAGAGCATTCAGGACTTTCTACCTGCAAGGAAGAGGCCAAAGCAAATTAACATCAATGTTTAGCACTGTATTGCCTACAGAAGTGTCAGTCCTATGTTTGAATTACGCAAGGATTAACAAAAATAAAAATGCTGTTCCGTCAGAGTGATGTGAATAAATTGTCAACTCCAGAGACCCTGGAATGGGTTGCCCAGGGAGGTGGTTGGGGACACATCCCTGGAGGTGTTTGCAGCCAGGCTGGATGAGACTGTGGGCAGCCTGATCTAGGGTAGGGTGTCCCTGGGCATGGCAGGGGGGTTGGAACTAGATGACCCTTGTAGTCCCTTCCCACCCTGACTGACTCTATTATTCTAAATTATAAACCTTAATCTCAGAGAAAAATAAGATTATTTTTTTCTTAGTGTTAAGTGATGTAATTCAGACAACAGATTGACTTTCCACTTCATGTAAATGTCAGATATATTTCAATATTACTTTGATTCAAGAGCAACCATCAGTCCACATCCTGATTTCTACCCATACACCAATCCATATGTCCCCTCCAAGAGCAACCTCACCAGGGCAAAAGAGACATAAATATCAACGAAGAAAATGAAGTGGTGTGGTCAGCACTAACTCTGTGCAGGCTCTGCCTGCCTGCTGTAACTGAGCTTAGGAAGCATTGGTGGTTTCTGATGAGTGTTCTTAGGTATATGTTTAATCCTAAATGATGCATGTCTCTGCAGAGTCATTGATTATCAACCAACAGTATACTCATTTTCAAGTGCTCACTAAACTAAGGCCCAAGTATTTCTATTGATTCTCAAAATCATGCAGTATTTCTACATTGTTATTAGTATTTCTTAAACAAGCAGCTACTCCTAGACATCTGCAAAAAAAAAAGGAAAAAAAAAAAAAAAAAAAAAAAGGATTTTTNAAAAAAAAAAAAAAAAAAAAAGAATGATTTTTACTACTAATTGCACTCCAGTGCACATATAAAAATATTGGTAAAACTTTTTTGTTGTCATCTTTTAATTGAAAGAGTGGTACACGATCTATCATATGAACAGATGTCCAAATAAACAGCATCTGCCTTTAAAGTGCTGTTTGAGTATTTTAAATTCGTTTATGGACTTCAACTAATGTGTCCTTAAGCCATTTCTGGTGAAGGGGTTTGCTGCCTCAAGTTAGCAATATATAGATGTAAGCTGAGAGAAGCAAAGAATAAACTTCTAAAGGGCATATAATAAGTATTTAAAAATGAAAAAATGTTTTTAATGTGTGTCAGAACTTCTAATGTATGTCAGAGCATTTTCAGGGACGTATGACATTTTATTGGAACAATCTTAAGCGTTTCAAAGGCTCTCTCCTGAGTAGTTAGGGAGTTATCAACATCCTCCCATGTCTCAGCAGGAGAAGTATTTTTTGATTTACTATAATAAGCAAGATAAACTAACAAATACTATATCTGACTAATAGCAAAACAACCTTCTGACAAGTAAATATGTATTATGAAATGTTAGCTTATTTTACTCATGTTTCGTTCTTTTCCCCTAGTGATGAACTAAACTTTTGTTATTTTATTTTAGATGTAGAATCATAGACTCATGGAATCATTAAGGTTGCAAAAGACCTTTAAGATCATAGAATCATAGATAGGTTTAGGTAGAAGGGACCTCAAAGATCATCCAGTTCCAATCCCCATGTGCCATAGGCAGGGACACCTCCCACTAGAACAGGTTGCTCAAGGTCTCATCCAAACTGGCCTTGAGCACCTCCAGGGAGGTTGTGGAGCACAGAAGCACAGAATCACATTGGGTGATTCTGTGTTCCACAACCTCCCTGGGCAACCTGTGCCAGTGTCTCACCACCCACACTGCAAAGAACTTCCTCCTAACATCCAGTTTCAATTTCCTCTCTTCCAGTTTAAAGCCATTACCCTTCATTCAGTCATAACAAGAGCTTTAAATAGTCCCTCTCCAAGATCATCAAGTCCAACAGGAATACTAAAACCGCCAAACCCATCAATAGATCAATTCTTTCAGCACCACATCTCCAGGACTGGTGGTTCCACTACTACTGTGGGCAGACCATTCCAGGACTTGACAACCCTTCCGATGAAGAAGTTGTTCCTAATGTCCAACTTTAAACCTCTTCTGATGCCTCTTACGGCTGTTTCCTCTTATCACGTCACTTATTATTTCTAACAATTGACTGACCTGCACCTCGCTACAGCCTCCTTTCAGGCAGTTGTGAAAAGCAGTAAGGACACCCTCAGATTCCTTTACTCCAGGCTATGCAATCCCAGCTCCCTCAGGCGCTCCTCAGACTAATTGCGCTCTAGATTATTCACCAGCCTTGTACCTCTTTGGACATCCTCTGGAATCTCAACCTCTTCCCTGTAGTGAGGGGACCAAAGCTGAACACATTGATCTGCAGCCACGCCAGTGCTGAGCACAGGGTGTGCTGGTTTGAACTAATTGGAGGATTTGAATGAGAAATTAGATTACAGGCTGAGAAAGGAATACACTGATGGTGCTACTTCACTCATAGCTTTACTGAAGAAAGGAAAAAAAAATGTTTATGAGTTGTAACCCAAACATAAATAAGTCAGACCATTTTGGGCATGACTCTTTCTGCTTTTCATAGCTGGATCTGAATAATTTCACTAACTTCTTTCCTGCTGCTAATCCCCCTGGCCCATCTACCTTCACCTATCTGCTTCATAAGACAGATGGTGAGGTTAAGACTGAGGAGGAAGGTGGTAGGGGTGGTTAAAACCCCTCTTAGGGACTTTGATCTCTTGGAGGGCTGTGGTGTTTCTGTATTATCTATTCACTGCATATATCTGTAAATATCTGTTATGCATTGTAAATATTTGCTTGTATATTGTGCAGAGCTGTAAATATAAAGCTTCATTTCCTTAACTTCCAGCCAACTGAGCCCTAGCCTGGGTTATTTCAAAATGTGTGTGGGAGGGTGGGGAACTGCTTAACCACCACATAGGGGCATGAACACTTCTCTGGTCCTGCTGGCCACACTATTTCTGATACAGGCCAAGATGCTTTTGGCCTTCTTGGCCACCTGAGCATATGACTGGCTTCTATTCCAGAAGAATCCCAGACCCCTTTCTGAAAAGCAGCAGGAGCTGTTGCTTTACGGAGCAAAGCTGGAGGTGGGGAGATTCAGCCTGGATGTGAGGAGGAAGTTGTTCAGCATGAGAGTGGTGAGAGCCTGGAATGGGTTGCTCAGGGAGGTGGTTGGGGCCACATTGCTGGAGGTGTTTGCAGCCAGGCTGGCAGAGGCTGTGGGCAGCCTGATCTAGGGTAGGGTGTCCCTGGGCATGGCAGGGGGTTTGAACTAGATGATCCTTGTGGTCCCTTCCAACTCTGACTGATTCTATTTCCAGCCACTCTTCCCCAAGCCGGTAGCATTGTATGGGGTTGTGTTGACCTGGCACTTGGCCTTTCTAACACTCTTCTAACAATTAGCCTTGACCCATTCATCCAACCTGTCCAGATCCCTTTGTACACCCTGCTTACCCTCCAGCAGATCAATGCTTCTACCTTACTTCGTGTCATCTGCTGTTAGTTTTTACT
This sequence comes from Psilopogon haemacephalus, assembly GCA_013396835.1. NCBI lineage: Eukaryota > Metazoa > Chordata > Aves > Piciformes > Megalaimidae > Psilopogon > Psilopogon haemacephalus. The sequence goes on along the minus strand of VWZI01015885.1, from coordinate 430,524 downwards.
ATTACTATTTATCAGTCCAAATAAATTTAAACCTTCCACAATCAAACTGCACAAACTACCACTCACCAAATCAATTTGTTCAATTTTTAATAGGTTAGAGCAGTGGTAGTGTAGTTTTAAAACAGTTCTACAGGCAAATTCTATAACGATCTACATTTTTAAGCCCCTTTTATTGGATTGCTTCACTGTTGGCCTTAGGGACACGAGAAAAAAAAATAAAAATATCAGATTAGAGCTTGTGAATTCCAGACTTCTTTTGATAAAATTGGATTCCTCAAAATTTGACCTGTGGCAATGGTTTTGTTTTGCTTTGCTTTCTTTCCCAGCGGCAGCAGTTTTCAGAACAAATGAAATACGCAACAGCGAATGACTGAGTGCACCAAATACTGTCACAACAACACAACATGGTAGGGAAAGGATAAGGTGACAGCTAAAAGGGATGAAAAATGGTTTAGTCATATTCATTTTCTCCCTTACCCAATGGATTGTCCGTTGGTTCAACAGATGATGTGAGGCACATTTTGCTGATAAATCAAACTTGCTTAACATTAATCTTTAAAACGAGAGTTGTTCAAGCCTTTGTATACTCAATAAGGTTTCCTTTTTTTCATACACTGAAGTCTTGGGGACATTTGAAATGCATTTCTGAGTGTAGGCTGCAGAACAGAGAGCAATTCTGCAAGGGTTACGTTTAGTTCAGCTGTGGAGCCTGGCAAATCTATTTGGGACATAAAACTTGGATGACATAGTGTCTGCATCCCCTCTTTGTTCAGGAAACACAGCTTCTTGCTGACGTGCTAAGGCTGCCCACCCCTTTAAGGAGTGGCACTGGGAAGCTATGCATTTCATACTAGGGAATGTGCTGTCTTCTCATTGTTCAGTATCAGTAGCAAATTATGTTTTAGCCTTAAATCAGGCTCAGGCTATCAGAGAGAGGGAAAGGTGATTTTTACCCTGCTGTTAAGTTTCACACAGAGTATCTTAGAGTTGGAAGGGACCATAAGGATCATCTTCCTCCAACCCCCCTGCCATGCCCAGGGACACCCTACCCTAGAGCAGGCTGCCCACAGCCTCTGCCAGCCTGGCCAAAAACACCTCCAGGGAAGTGGCCCCAAACACCTCCCTGGGCAACCCATTCCAGGCTCTCACCACTCTCATGCTCAACAACTTCCTCCTCACATCCAATCTGAATCTCCCCACCTCCAGCTTTGCTCCATTCCCCCTAGTCCTGGCACTACCTGAGAGCATAAAAAGTCCCTCCCCAGCTTTTCTGTAAGCCCCCTTAGATACTGGAATGCCATAATAAGGTCGCCTGTGAGCCTCCTCTTCTCCAGAGTGAACAGCCACAACTCTTTCAGTCTGTCCTCATAGGAGAGGTGCTCCAGCCTTCTGATCAACCTACTGGCACCACAGATGGTTTTTCGCCTTTTAAAATTCCTCTGCCAAAAAAAAAGTGCCTCTTTTCACACAGAAACCTTTCTCCCTCACTCTGTAGAAATTCAGGACATTTTTTCCTGGAATGGTTTTGTTAAACCACTGTTGGATTTTCAACATCTGATAACCCATATCTGGAAGATGAAGATGAATTGATCTAGATGACAAACAAAGAGCACAATTTTGCCATGTGGATAATCAAACATCAGAACAATTCATGTACAGATGTGCTGAATTCTCATTCACTTCAAGTCTCCAAATCAACATTCAACACATCCTAAAAATGCAAGCTCTGCATCAGCCAGGGACCACATTGCACCTGATGCAAGAGTGACTGCAGGAAACTTTAGGTGTGTGTTACTCAAGAGAACAGGAAAAATGACCACTATAGGGAAGTGTAATTTTAAAATCTTATTATGAGCCCACATAGATGTTCAGTGGAAAGATAAGAATGCAAAACTTCTGAAAGTGGTAGCAGCACAATAAGGAGGAAGAATCTGGATAAAGCCAATTTCAGTTAAGACCAACAACTCAGAGTTATTAAAAAAAAAATACTTGAAAATTTATTGCTGTATTATACTGATGAAAGGAGTAAAAGTCTTGGGTAGAAAAAATTTTCACTGGTCTAGATGGACTGGGATCGGCATGAGGGTTTTCTACACATCATGTAGCTCTTAAAATAGTAATCAAACTAAATTATTTTCAGCAATTAATCAGCAATGACATAAGACAACAAGGCCAAGTGCAAGGTCCTGCAGCTGGGTCAAGGCAATGCCAAGAACAAATAAAGGTTGGGCAATGGCTAGCTGGAGAGCAGCCCTGAGGAGAAGGCCTTGGGTGTGCTGGCGGATGAGAAGCTCAGCAATGAGCCAGCAGTGTGCACTTGCAGCCCAGAAAGCCAAGCAGAGCCTGGGCTGCAGCAGGAGAAGTGTGGCCAGCAGGGCCAGGGAGGTGATTCTCCCTCTCTACTCCACCCTGGTGAGAGCCCACCTGGAGTACTGTGTCCAGTTCTGAAGCCCCTGGGACAAGGGGGATGTGGACATGCTGGAGGTGTCCAGAGAAGGGCCACGAGGGTGATCAGAGGGCTACAGCACCTCTGCTGTGAGGACAGACTGAAAGAGTTGGGGCTGTGCAGGCTGGAGAGGAGGCTCACAGGTGACCTTTTGGTGGCCTTCCTGGATTTGAAGAGGGCTTACAGAAAAGCTGGGAAGGGACGTTTTAGGCTCTCAGGGAGTGACAGGACTAGGAGGAATAGAGCAAAGCTGGAGGTGGGGAGATTCAGCCTGGATGGGAGGAGGAAGTTGTTGAGCATGAGAGTGGTGAGAGCCTGGAATGGGTTGCCCCTGCAGGGAGGTGTTTGGGGCCACTTCCCTGGAGGTGTTTTTGGCCAGGCTGGCAGAGGCTGTGGGCAGCCTGATCTAGGGTAGGGTGTCCCTGGGCATGGCAGGGGGATTGGAACTGGCTGATCCTTGTGGTCCGTTGCAACCCTGGCTGATTCTATGATACTAATAAAGAACAGTCAAGTGAGCAGCCATATATTAACTAGGATTAAAAGAAAAAAAAAGAAGAAAGACAAACAGCAAAGTAAATCCCAGCTTCACAAAGCTGTGCATGGGTAGCAATTTTCATGGGAAGTCACCTTAACCAGGAAATAACAGTGCTGAAAATTCTGTTTTTTCTATCTTCCTATTTGGAGTAAAATCTTACTGTCTGAAGTGTCCTTACAGACTAAGGAAAACTTGTGACTGAGGAAACGTGCCTGGTTTTTTGGTTCTCAGAAATCAATATATACATTTACTTCTTCTTTAATCCACTGGCAGACCAGCTCTGATGCATTCCAGCATCCTTTTAAAAAGTGGTTCTTTTCTGATAAACAAGAAAGTGATTAAGGGAGAAAAAAAGTTGAACTGCTGAGTGCAGTGTTCTGCAGCATTGTGACAAAAAATAAAAGAAGAAAAAAAAAAGGGTTGGTAAAACATGTCAGAAAAAAGAGAACACTGAAAAAAAATAATGGACACAAAGAGAAATCTAGAATCTGGAGACGTTCCTCTGATCTGTATCCTTTATTAAATCCCTTTTAAATAGCCACTATGAGAGAGTGATTCTGCTGCAGAAGCATCAGTAGAGAGACCTCTCAGCAGTGCCATCAGATTAAATCCATTACTGATTTCCCTAGTAAAACCACTGATCTCTTTTCCCTAGAGTTGAAACGACAAACAAATGGAATGAAACCCACTGCATGGGCAAAACCTGAAGTAGAAAATGAAATCTAAACTCAGAGTGAGTGTCAGATTTGTGAACTTTAAGGTTACAACAACCAATACCCTGGTAATACAGCTGAAGTGACAGAGCAACAAATAGTAAGGCTTGGTTTGCATTTCTGAACCCTGCCTTGCATATCTAAGGGGAAGAGGAGGTTGGGTTAGGTTGGGTGCCTCAAAATGTATTTTTGCAGGAAGCAAAGATAATGGAAAGCTATCAGAGAAGATCACTGCCTATGTGAGTTTTATGTTTCAGCAGAAGGAAGCAGGAGACAACAGTGAGTGTACTTTTGGCATTACAGACAGGTAGATGCTTTTATTCTAAAACCCATGGCCAGCAGTGCTAGCATTGGGCACATGCAGGCTGAATTTAGTGACAGACAGTGGCTAATTCTGAACTATAAAGTCAGGAGATGCTTTAGAGACCTATCTGATCTTCCGTCCTTCAAAATTTCTCACAGTGGAATGAGAAGATGAATGCAGTGAAGAAACATCAAAAGAGTTCACAAGACAGTGAGACAGTGAGTGACACTCAGCCCTTGAAGCTCTCCCATGGCTTACATTTTACATACAAAGTGCTAAAGGAATATGGTTTATGGTCTTGTTTTTATTATTATAAATGACATCACTCTAGCCAAGTTCTTCAAATAGAAAATGTGTCCTGCATGGTTATCATTGATTTCTGAAGACGCAGTCTTGAGAACACACAGTAAGATAGTGCCAGTTTGGAGGCTGCCACCCATTTCTCAAAACACTTTGGCCATAACAACCCCAGGGAGTGCTACAGGCTGGGGACAGAGTGGCTGGAGAGAAGCCAGGCAGAGAGGGACCTGAGGGTGCTGGTCTACATGAGCCAGCATTGTGGCCAGTAGAGCCAATGGCATCCTGGTCTGGATCGGGAATAGTGTGGCCAGCAGGACAAGGGAGGTTATCCTTCCTCTATACTTGGCACTGGCCAGGCCACATCTTGAGTACTATGTCCAAGTTCTGAGCCCCCCAATTCAAGAGAGATGTTGAGGTACTGGAACATGTCCAGAGAAGGGCAAGAAAGCTGGTGAGGGGTCTGGAGTACAGCTCTGTGAGGAGAGGCTGAAGGAGCTGGGGGTGTGCAGCCTGCAGAAGAGAAGGCTCAGGGGTAATTTCATTGTGTCTACAGCTACCTAAAGGGAGGTTGTAGCCAGGTGGGGTTGGGCTCTTCTCCTGGGCAAGCAGCAACAGAATGAAGGGACACAGTCTCAAGTTGTGCAGGGGAGGTATAAGCTGGATGTTAGGAGGAAGTTCTTGCCAGAGAGAGTGATTGGCATTGGAATGGGCTGCCCAGGAAAGTAGTGGAGTTGCCATCACTGGAGATGTTCAAGAAAAGCCTGGATGGGGCAGTTAGTGCCACTGGAAGGGGCTGGGTGCTAGGTTGGACTGGATGAGCTTGGAGGTCTCTTCCAACCTGGCTTACTCTACTCTACTCTACTCTACTCTACTCTACTCTACTCTACTCTACTCTACTCTACTCTACTCTACTCTACTCTACTCTACTCTACTCTACTCTACTCTACTCTACTCTACTCTACTCTACTCTACTCTACTCTACTCTACTCTACTCTACTCCATTTCACTCCAGTTCTAACTGAAGAAAAAACTATCCAAGTGACTGCTGATATACAAAACAATTCAATAAAACCCAGGACGATTTCTATCAGATCAATCAATTTTCCCAAATGATTCTTCTGTTTGCTTGCTCTTGCCTGAGTTCAGGCAAGAGAGGTCTTTATCCCTACTTCTTAGCGGAAGCTTTGTCCACTCAGTTCCTTCCTTTCAGATAGCCAAACTCCAAATTATCACACGTTGCTAAGGTTGACTTTCACACTTTTGGAACATGCACAGTTTGAAAAAGAGACATGGAAATGACAATTCTTTTTGCACATGGGCTAGATAGCAAATAAAGGTTGCTATTTGCTAAAATGAACACATTTTTCCCTCCACTGAAATAAAACCACCTTAACTTTATATTTTTCAGAACTCCTGCATTCTGCAAGCAGTGTTCAGCTCGACACATCACTTGAATATGTGCATACAGGTAAATTGACTTTCATAGAGGCTGTATTTGATATTAGAGATGTACTTACTTTACTGAATACTGATAATGTCACTATATTACTTTGCCAGCACATCTTCTGCACCTCCCAGGCATGTCACAATCACAGTTATATTTATTTGAATATATATTAGTACTGCAGCACTTGATACATAAGATATGTTCAATAAAAGAGAGTGCTGTAAAATACCACCCAAGAACATTTGTCATATTGGAAAAATTTCTACAGAGACACATATTAGGACCAACCCAACAGCCAGTCCTTTATTTTTAAATCAAGGGCATAGATTCATCCTAGCCAACTGAAAAAATCAAGCAACTGTGAGAGCCAGGTGTTAAGTTTCCTTGTAGAAAACAACTTCTGAAGTCTTCCAAGGGCTTAAAGGCAAAGCAATATTTAGTAATAGAGATGCTGAAAAGCAACAGCACAGAAGATTTGGATATCAAAAATCCTCCTTCCATAAACTTTTTAGTGTTGTGAATGGCAACTTCAAGAAGGCACTGTGAAAATAATCAGCCACGGTGCCCCACCATCAATAACTACTGTTTTTTGCTAAATTTGAGTATCAGAGGAAATATTGGGACCAGCAATGTTTAATATAGAGTCACAGAACAGTTTAGGTTGGAAAGGAACTAAAAGATCATCCAGCTCCAACCCCTGACACAGGCAGGGACACCTCCCACTAGAACAGGTCACTCAAGGCCTCATCAAAACTGACTTGAACACCCCCAGGGAGGTTGTGGAGCACAGAAGCACAGAATGTGATCTTTGATCACATTGGGTGATTCTGTGCTCCACAACATCCTTGGGCAACCTGTGCCAGTGTCTCACCACCCTCACTGCAAACAACTTCATCCTAACATCCAGTTTCACTCTATCCTCTGCCAGTTTAAATCTATTCCTCCTCATCCTGTCATCACAAGACTTTGTGAATAGTCCCTCCCCAACCTTCCTGTAGGTCCATTTCAGATATTGGAAGGCTACCCTAAGGTCTCCTTGAAGCCTTCTCTTCTCCAGGCTGCACAGCCCCAACTCTTGTAGCCTGTCCGTATAGTGGAGCTGCTCCAGCCCTCTGAGCATCTTCATCATCCTCCAACAGTTTGATTTCCATTAATGATACAGACAATGGAATCAAGTGCACTTTCTGCAAGTTTGCAGATGAGACAAAGCTGAGTGGTGTGGCTGACACATGAAGGATGGGATGCCATGCAGAGGGACCTGAACAAGCTCAAGAAGTGGGCCTGTGTGACATCAAGAGGTCCACGAAGCCCAGACACAAGGTTCTGTACCTTGGTTGGGGCAATCACTGGTATCAATACAGCCTGGGGGATGAAGGTATTGAGAGCAGCCCCGCAGAGGTCTTGGGGTCAGTGCTGGGTAAAAAGCTAGCCAAGAGCTGGCAATGTGCACTTGCAGCCCGAAGGCTGACAGCATCCTGAGCTGGGGTGTGGCCATTTGAGCTAGATTTCTAGCTAAAACATAGAATAAAACATGGGGACAGAGAAACTTCAAAGCAGAAGCTCTGAGTGGAGAGGTGAACATTCTAGGGATAGGCCATAAAATAGCAACAATGGATAAGTTAATACAATTTCATTGGAGCATCAAGAGCTTTACGTCTGGAAGTACAGCTTGTCCCTTCCCTTGCTGCTTCTGCTGCACCTGCTGCTATCTTCCCCCTGATGCTGTTTTGGCTGCTGCTGCTTTTGCTGTTTCACCACCGCTTGATCCTTTCCCCATCTTCCTTAAGGTTATTTTTTCTGTAGTATTCTCCTTGTACTGTTATATTTAGTTTAAACTATAAGAAATACAATTTCATGTTTCCTGACTTTCCAAATTTCCATGTTGTAGTGAGTTTATTCTACCAGGGTAGGGATCTGCTCTAACCCGGTCCCTGGGGTTAAAAAAAAGGATGCAAACCAAAATTATTTTGTACATAAAAGGTAGCTTGGAAGAAACTATGAGTTATAATTCATTGAAGTCACTAGACTTCACACGATATCAAGTGTTCATACAATCACTCAGGCAAAAAAATAGGCAAATTTCAATAAAATAAACTAAAATTTCCCAAAACACTTCAATCATTTCTCTCTCTTACTATGACTCATATACAAAAGCTGCACAGGGTCTCCAAAGCACTGCATTTCCAAAACCTAATTACATGCATACCAGATAAAGGAATGCATTAGACACCAGTTTGTTCAACCAGTTGGTTTCAGGGAAAGCTCATTGTGAAAAAAGGCACAGTAACTGCATTAGGAAGCAAATCCCATTCCCATTGTTTTCTGCAGCAAACCCCCCACTTACTGGGGCTGGTTTAGAGTATTCCATTTGGAATAAAGCCAGAGAAATCCAGGGTGGGGGGCAGGAAGCATGGCACGACTTCAGCCAGAGAGCTTTCAGGTCTTTATTAACAACACTAAACTCATGCAAAAAGACAAGACAAATTTCCATTAACACCCCTTCACCCCAGCCAGAGCCAACTCAGTTTTGTAAGACCTCCAGCTCTTTGTAACAACAGGGAGCTACAGGTTAAGTACAGTAAATGCCTGCAAGCTGGCATCAAGAAAATAATGAATGTGAGAATATATGTTTAAGTAATTATCCTAGGTGAGCTGCTCACAAGTGCTCTACCTCTAGCCCTTACCTACCTCTAGCCATTACAGAGTGAATGCATAAAATAAGAAGAAGAAAAAAAACGAAACTAAAGAAAAAATGGACAAAAGAATGCATTGAAAATGCACAATTTTACAATTGTCAGCTTACGCCTCCAGTTCTGCCTTATCAACAAAAGATAAATGTCAGTGACATGGGGACTGACTAGTGAGCAAATTATTTTTTTATGGTTTTATTTATAAGATTAAAACATTTCCTTTGAGAGACTGCAGCAGGGAAATAGCAATCCGTGGCGCATGAATCATGCAGTACTTTTAAGGCAAATATCTATGTGCCCCTATAGCACAATGTTGTTAGAGAGATCCGTTACAGAATTTAGTGCTGGAGTGGACAAATGAAAACATTATTGGACACTATTGCCAAAGGAATTACAAGTGTGAATTGTAAATTACATCAGTCCAATTAGAAAGGAAGCCACTGGAAATGTTCTGCTATTGATGTGGCATAGATATTATAAAGTGGTTTCTGGCACTGAAAGAACCACCACATTTTATGCAGCTTCTCTGCTGTACACACCACACATCAGGGCTGCATATAATGGGCAAAAAAATGTACAAAAGTCCTCAAAAGTAGTTTTAGAGATAAACCAAAGCTTACTTCTTCTATGAAGCAAACATCCCTTTTACTTCCCAGTTTGCTGTATTGGTTCAAATTGGCAGAGGGGAGATTTGAACGGGATGTTAGGAAGAAATTCTTCACAGTGAGGGTGGTGAGACGCTGGAACAGGTTGCCCAGGGAGGTTGTGGCTGCTCCCTCCCTGGATGTGTTCAAGGCCAGGCTGGATGAGGTCTTGAGCAACCTGATCTAGTGGGAGGTGTTCATGCCTGTGGCGGGGGGTTGGAACTGGATGATCTTTGAGGTCTCTTCCAACCTAAACCATTCTATGATTCATACCCGCTGCTTCCCAAGCTGCAGCAGCTACTGTAGCTCAAGGAGAAGTGAATCAAAGATAACATGTGGCTTCCAATTCAGGAATTGTTGCTTTTCAGTGAGCCCTAACTTCATTTGCATGAACTGAACTACTAATGAGGCATTGAGTGCACCCTCAGCAAATTTGCTGATGACCTGAAGCTGTGTGGTGCAGCAGACAGGCTGGAAGGCAGAGATGGCATCCAGAGGAACCTGAACAGGCTGCTTGGCTTTCTGGGCTGCAAGTGCACACTGCTGGCTCATGTTGAGCTTTTCATCCACCAGCACCCCCAAGTCTCTCTCTTCAGGGCTCCTCTCCAGCCAGCCATTGCCCAGCCTTTATGTGTGCTTGGGATTGCCTCAACCCAGCTGCAGGACCTTGCACTTGGCCTTGTTGAACCTCATGAGGTTGGCTTGTGCCCACCTCTGCAGCCTGTCTAGGTCCCTCTGGATGGCAGTTCTCTTCACAAAGCTTGCATAAGCTAACTTTTAGCTTAATTAGGGGGATTATGACATGGAATGAAACTATACTGATCTACAGAACTTAAACTAATCTTTCATTTCCAAATGTACTAGGCTTTTCCCAGGTTAAATTCATATGGCCAGACAGCCTATGCTCCTGAGGAGCTTCATGCCATATCTTGCAAGTGCAAGGTGGACACAAGGCTTAAGCACATACCCACATAGTGTACAGCAATACAGTACAACAAACAAGGATCTTACAACTTCTTCTCTCTTTCTTGCAGTTACACAATACCACTTTTACTCTAGTGCATACCAGAAGCAGACACTGAGCAAAGCAGTAGCAAGCTCATGATTTGTCCTAGAAAAAAAATCTATTTCAAGTCCCAAGTTAACTAACATTTTCCTACATTTACTGTATAAATATAAAAAAATAAATGCAGAGGCAACAGAATTTTAAAATTAGTGTGATAATTCTGTCATGGAAACTAATTCTATTAACTTTAGCCACGGCTACTGAAAGAATACAACAGTCAGCTAGCTCCAGGAAGGTTTTGTAGTAGAGTCAGGATCACAGGATTTAAGCCTTTACTATCACAGCTTTCTGAAAAAAGTACAGCTGTAACAAATGAAACACCAAAGGCTTCTGGCAGCATCTTTTCCAAAAAATTTTGCTGAGGTGTCAGAAGAATTCTGCCTTAATTAGTTTTTGCATTCATGAAAGTCCCCAGTATCTGCTCCAGCAATACCTTTGATAGTCAGACAGAGGCATTTACGGTCTTCTACTCTACTATGGATGAGGATTTCACAGCTTAACACTGTGAGGACATAAACCATCTGTTTTCATGTCTAGCCTGGTGTTCAAGGGTCAAAACAGAGGATAAAATCACAAGATCTTCTTACTGCAGCTTTAACAAACTGGAAGAAAGGCAGGCAGGACAGGGAGAAAAATCCACTGTTATTTTACTGTTGCCTTGGTATGCCATACTGTAATGGTTTAGCACAAGAGCTAACCTGCTCTTGGGAGATGAGAGTTTAATATAACAGGAGGTATCATCATCACAATGCATAATTACCTATAGCGAATCACAGAATGTCAGAGGCTGGATCCCAGAGCAGGATCACCTAAACCAGATCACACAGGAACACATCCAGGTGGGTTTGGAATATCTCCAGAGAGGGAGACCGCACAACTCCCCCATGGCAGCCTGTTCCATTGTTCTGTCACAGAGGATAAAAAATTCCTCCTCATGTTTAAATGAAACTTCCTATGCCTCAGCTTCCACCCACTGCCCCTTGTGCTGTCACTGGACATGACCCGGCAGAGCCTGGCTCCAGCCTCCTGCCACTCACCCTGAACATATTTGTAACCATTGATGAGGTCACCTCTCAGACTCCTTTTCTCCAAGCTCCCTCAGGCTCTCCTTGTAAGAGAGAGATTCCATTCCCATCATCATCTTTGTGGCTCTGTACTGGACTTTCTCCAGCAGTTCTATGTCTCTCTTGAACTGAGAGCTCAGAACTGGACACAGTACTCCAGATGTGGCCTCACCAGGGCAGAGCAGAAGGGCAGGAGAACCTCTCTTGACCTACTAACCACAACTCTTTTAATACACCCCAGAATGGCATTGACCCTCCTGGCCCCAAGAGCACATTGCTGGCCCATGGTCAACCTTGCATCCACTAGGACTACCCCCCCTAGAGATCCTTTTCGACTTCACTGCCTTCCAACAGGTCAGTCCCCAACCTATACTGATCCTTGGGGTTGTTCTTTCCCAAGTGCCAGACTCTACACTTGCCCTTGTTGAATTTAATTAAATTTCTTCCTGCCCAACCCTCCAGCCTGTCCAAGCCTGGCTAAATGGCAGCACAGCCTCCTGGTGTGGCAGCCACTCCACCCAGTTTGGTGTCATCAGCAAACTTGCTGACAGTGCACTCTGTACCCTCATCCAGGTCATTGATGAATATATTGAAGAGAACTGGTTCCAGTACTGACCCCTGTGGGACCCCACTAGTCACAGGCCTCCAACTGGGCTCCATCCCATTGACCACAACTCTCTGGCTTCTTTCCTTCAACCAGTTTCCAACCCACCTCACTACCTGAACATCCAGACCACACTGTCTCTGGTTAGCCAAAAGGATGCTGTGGAAGACAGTGTCATATAATGCAGTTGATCCAATACTACAATGCATGACTACCTTAACGTACTCTATTTGCAGAAGTACAGTGAAATCCAGGGGAAAACAAACCCCAGCATAGAACAGAAAGCCAAACCCAGCAGCTACTTGACTCCCACATGCCTCACTGCCATCCCTGTGGAAAAAGAAAGCCAACACCCAAGAAAATGGAACCCAGAAGTAGCAACCGGAACTGGAAGCTTCTCATATTGCAACCTGGACCTCAAGCCCCATAACACTTTGCTCCAGTGAGCACTTTCAGTTTTGAAGCTGGCATGACTGCAGCATGAATAAGTGCAGCAGGTGCAATTCAATCCAGGACACATACACAATGTAGTAGTAGAGCTAACTCTTTCTCCAAAATAAAGTGTCTAGTTAAATCAAAAAAGAGATTCATACCAATACACCAAGCTTCACATATCATGATTATTCTGCCAAGAGTAAATTAGGAAGCAACAAGAAACACCTGATTGCCTGCTGAACTCTTGGAGCCTGATCTCACACGGAATCACAATGTTGTCATTCATGCTTCTACCACAAAGCCTCTCAGTTTGTTTTCTTATTAGAAATAATGGCTAAAGAAAGAGGAGGAAGAACAAGAGGCATCTGTGTTGATAGAGGGGGAAAAAAAAAAAAAAAAGAGACAAGATAAAAATTGAAATTCACAAAATTGACAGAGTGACTTAAAATTTCCTGTTTCGAAGGCACTCCAGACCACGCACATGCTGTGAGTGCAAAATAAAATCAAGATTTTCTATATGCAAGCACTGATGTGGAGCACAACCTTCTGATCTGTAACTTTCAAATCTGTCCCTACAGGTGAAGATGTAGCCTCAATTACAACATAAGGAAAATTTTTGCATGAACCACTATGGCATATGGATTGTGAAATGTACTCGTATTATTCACAGAGTCACAGATTGCACTGCCTTGGAAAGGACACTCAAAGGCCATCTTGTCCAAGCTCCCCTGCAGTGAGCAAGGACACCTCCAACTAGGGTCACACTGAGTCTGATTTTGAATGTCTCCAGGGCTGGTTGGTGCCTCAACATCAGCCCTGGGCAGCCTGTTCCAGTATTTTACAAACCCTCATTGTAAAGTTCTTCCTTATGTCCAACCCAAATCAACCCTACACCAATGTTAAACCATTTCCCCTCAGCCTATCACTACAAGACCTTCTGAACAGTTCTTCCCCATCCTTCCTATAGGTCCCCCTCAGATACTAAAATATCCGGAAAAAAGTTTGGTAACTTAATAATAGCCTCCTCTCAAAACCCTACAATTAAAGAAACCAATGCTTTAAAATTAGAATAGTAAAAAGTATTTTAAATAATTGGCTGGCCTATTACAGAAAAATTTTAGAATTAAAATCTTCTATAATCTCTTTGAAACACTAATATGAAAGCTAAATAAAGATGACAGCATAAACAGTCCTATTATGCATGTCTAAGTCTGTGTGCTGGGCTGCAGCAAGAGCAGCTGTGGGCAGCAGAGCAAGGGAGGGGATTTTGCCCCTTTACTCTGCTCTCCTCACACCCCACCTGCAGCACTGTCTGCAGCTCTGCAGCCCCCAGCACAAGCAGGACATGGAACTGTTGGAGTGAGTCCAGAGGAGGCCACCAAGATGCTCAGAGGCTGCAGCAGCTCTGCTATGAGGACAGGCTGAGGGGGTTGGGACTATGCAGCCTGGAGAAGAGAAGGCTTCCAGGAGACCTTGGAGTAGCCTTCCAGTATCTGAAGGGGGCTACAGGAGGGCTGGGGAGGGACTACTGACAAGGTCTTGTAATGACAGGATGAGGAGAAATGGGTTTAAACTGGAGCGGGGAGATTGAAACTGGATGTCAGGAGNTCTGCCTACAGCACAGGCGGGTTGGAACTGGATGAGCTTTGAGATCCCTTCCAACCTAAACCATTCTATGAGTCTATACATAAATTATTTTATTTGTAGAAGAGAACAACTTTACATTCTTCTATTCTGAATTAAATAATTCTAAGTTATGTACAATTTATTTTACAAATTCCCACAAGTAACCGTATGGTCGTGCAAGACAAAAAGACTCCTTGCAGTAAAATGAACTCGGGCCCTAAATCAGGTTTCCAGGAGGTGCAATGTGTTAGAATGATAACTGCTAATTTCTGAAGATACTTCAGAATCCTCCAGGAAGAATACTTCTGGAAAATTAATGTCTTCATAAAAATGTGTAGAAGCAATAAACCCCCGAGATTAGCAATAGAGCATCTGTTAAGTAGTTTATTTTTTATGTGAGTATAAAGCCTGACAAAGAGGTCATGCAGAGTTAGTATGTATGTCACAAGTTACAATACATTCGTTTCTCTGTGAAGCATAAAATATTTACTGTACTGTAATATGTTGCTGATATTAAATAATTCCATCAAAGCCAAGATGCTTGTAAGGTTTTGCTGATTTCCTGAGAAAATACCAGCATAAATCTCGGGGTTTTGTATAACTAGCTACAACAGCCAATAGACCTCAGATGGTTTCTTCAAACCTCTGTTTTTTAGGAAATGATGCTTCCTCAGGGAGAAATTTCTCAAATATATAGACATTACCACGCTGCCTTTCAACTCCACATAACCTCATTAACTCAACAGCTACCCCAAACAAGGACCAAATGTTTGCTCAATCACAGCAACCCAAAAAAGACTTTCAGGTAATAATCACAGTGTAAACTAGGTGAGTGTATACATGAGACTTTCTAACTTTACCAGCCACATTTAAAACAGACTACTTTATACCAGGATGTGTGGAAGAACCATTGCTCAGACAGAGTCAAAGCCATCTCCCAGAGTTATCTAACAACTCTACAGGAAGGATATATTCATACTTGAACATCCAGGAATGTGTAAACTGTGTGGCCCTTCCTACTTTTCTTCAAGTTTCTGCTATTCTGAACACTGTTCTTTGCTAACTGTAACCAACATAATAGAATAGAATAGAATCAGACAGGTTGGAAGAGATCACCAAGATCATCCAGTCCAATCTAGCAGCCAGCCCAATCCAATCAACTAGACCATGGCACTAAGTGCTCCATCCAGTCCTTTCTTCAACACCTCCAGGGATGGTGACTCCACCACCTCCCTGGGCAGCCCATTCCAATGGCAAATCACACTCCCTGTGAAAAACCTCTTCCTAACATCCAGCCTATACCTCCCCTGGCACAACTTGAGACGGTGTTCCTTCCTTGTGTTGCTTCAAGTACTAGGAGGCTGCTTTCAGGTGTCCCCAGGGCCTTCTCCAGGCTGAATAATCCCAGCTCCCTCACCTTGTCCTCACAGGAGAGAAATTCCAGCCTCCTGATCCTCTGGACCTCCTCCATCAGTTCCATGTCCTTCCTGTGTTGAGGTCTCCAGAGCTGGTTGCACTACTCCAAGTGAAGTCTTAACAGAGCAGAACAAGGTGGCAGAAGGACCTCTCTCAATCTGCTGGCCATGCTTCTTTTGATACATCTCTGGGCCAACATTGTTGGCTTGTGCCAAGCTCCCAAGTCCTTTTCCACAGGGTTGCTTTCTATCACCTCATCCTGCAGCCTCTATTTATAATGAGGGTTGTTCAGACCCAGATATATGACCCTGCACTTGCTCTTGTTAAACCTCCTGAGGTTCACCTGGTCCACCTCTCCAGTTCATCCAGGTCCTTCTGGATGACACCTGATCCCTCTAGCATATCCCTCTAGCATATCTAGTTTGGGGTAGCTGTTGAGTTAATGAGGTTATGTGGAGTTGAAAGCACCTCTCAGCTTGGTGTCATCTGCAAATTTGTTGATGACTCAATCCCTTCTCTGTTTCACTGGAATCACTGAAGCCTTGAGCAACTTGTTCTAATGGGAGGTGTCCCTTCCTACAGCAGGGAGTTGGAACTAGATGATCTTTGAGGTCCCTTCCAACCTAAACCATTCTATAATAAAAATATTAAAAAATATTGTTCCAAGGATGGACCCCTGAGGGACACCTGATCAATCTCTATCTGGATTTTGAGCCATTGACCACTACCCTTATTTGCAACCATTGCTTATTTGCTGAACAGTTTACCTATCAAATCCATATCTCTCCAACCTGGTGAGCAAGATGTTGTGAGGGACCTACTCAAAAGCCTTTCAGAAGTCCAGACAGATGACATCCATAGGTGGTCCTTTGTCCACTGATGTAGTCAACAACTACAATTTTAATAGAACACTTAAGATAGGACATATGAAGGAAAAGATCAGCACTGGCAATTAATGTGAGACAACAAACAAGGCTTCACTAGGGCCATAGCCTGCCAGTATCAAGAGGATGTAGGAATTTCCTTATCTAACTCTCTACTTCCAACCAGTTCTGTAAGAACAAGGAAACAAGTCCATGCCAACAAAATCCAGTAGCCCATCACAGAAGCCATGACTTGAAATTATGCTAAAAAATGCAGCCGTAGAAAGTGGCATAACATACAAAGTTCCACACACATGACTGAGATTCCAACCTCAAGACCACTTTTTTTGCAGATAGAAAGTTGGATTGATGATTGGAAGTGAAGAGGTCTTTTCCAACTTTAATGATTCCACAGGAAAGGGGACAAAATACACCATTCTTCTTGCTGACTCACTGAAGATCAGTAAAGCAGGAGTAAAGCCCAACCTCCTTTCAAGAGCATTTACTTCTCTTAAATAAAGGACATTAAGTAAATTGGCTTAACCTTCTCAGGATTCTTTGTACCTGGACTTTGCACTGGAAGAATAGAATAGGCAAAGAAGTTTTGCTTACAGCTCCAAACACTTATCACTGCATATAATTCTATTCTGTCATAGAAATATTTGCCTAATTATGCAGTCCATTCAATATTAATGTTGGGTTTCCCTTCCAACTTTCCCATGCTCAAAAACTTTTAAAGGGCAAAAGTTTACTACTACTACTTCCCCTTGCCTCCAAGTGAGTTTGAAATACCTTAGATGCATTTTGATTGACGTGGTTAAATGTGTATTGCTTCAGCAGACAGTTTAGTTATTTTGATAATGGGACTGCAGAAAATGCTGCATTCATCTTTGTCAGATATAGAAGATCTTTACGAAGTTGATTGGCCCTTAAGTTGTTAGCAGGAAGACAAGAAATACAATAAACAAGCAGGGATTGAGGGATTGTTCGCAAGGACTAGGATCAATCCCCTCAGCTGCTTGAATGATCAAACCATATCCTGAGGCAGCTTGAGACAACTTACCAAAATAATTGTTTCAGCATGAACTAGGCTATTCAACAATAGCAGGAGACAACACAGGAATTTTGTTAAGGGATACTTAATGTTCAGATACAATTCAGATTGCAAATGAAAACAGAGAGCTCCCAGAGAGCCTTGCACCACTGCATTCCATGTAAACTATAAGTAGTATGTTTCTAACAACTAAAAAAAAAAGCTGTGATTAATTAGTCTGTAAGATAGAAAAAAACAGGAAATGAAAGGGATGAACAGATCAGGCATCAAATACTAAAGTTGGAGAAGTTTTGTTACCTCTCCTTTTGCTGCAGCTCATCCAAAGCAGATTTCTTTTGCCCCAAACGTTTAGGGCCCCTTTGCTCTCCAACAAGGCAGGTTTATTATCTACATATGTCCTGGATTTAGAAGCCACTACAGAAATAAAATCTTATGAGAACTTCACCCTTCATTCTATACACTTTGTCTAGTATAAAGGGGCACAAGATCTCTGATTCTGGTTCATCTGAAGCCTTCAGTGCAGTCGCTGTTAAAGGCTGTCACAGCAAGCTGCCTTTTGAGCATCTCATTACAAGGTCTGACAAAGGGATGAAGCCCAAAACCCAGCAGTACAAAGTTTCTGAGTAACACTGTGGTTATATGACCACACAGATAATCTTCCTAATTTGGAGAACTCCCTTCTTCACCTCTTCACAACCCTCCCACAGGCTTTGTTAGGAAATGAATTTGGATGGGTAGGTGGAAACAGTAAGTCAGGCTACTGAAAAAAAAAAAAAAAAAGGCACCCCAGAATCACTTTTATTCCCACAACAACCTACCTCCAAAACCTAGTTCCAAAGTAACACTGATGATATAAAGGTAGAGGGATTTAATGAACTGTTTTGATCTAGTGAACTTTAAAGACTGCAGTGAATCCTTTGCTAATGTAGGCTGCTATCTTTTCTCCTTTCAAAGAATTCAGAGCTTAGATTATAGTAAGTGCTGAGGTAAGACATCAAACACACTACATTTATTACACCTTCCCCATATGATTTTTCTCCACAATTCTGTCAAAACAGCTTAAAACAAAATCAAGGTGTATTTTGAAATCTAATCCCGAACTTGCCTTGCAAAAATGTGATCAGCCCTGGAAAGAGAGTAATTTTTCATTAGTCTAAAAGTTATTGCAGGACAACATTTGCTAAATACAAATATCACATCCCCTATGGCAGCTTTAGTTTTACATCTACAGGTCATTTGAGTTTGAACAAACTCACCAATGGCCTCAAAATTCAGTCTCTCAGGCTTAAAGGCACAGCAAGGGATTTTATTGTACTTTTTAATAACTTGGAGTGCTGAGACCAAATGTGGATGTAGATCGTAGGGAGCAAAAATAGAAACAGTTAGGTGCTAATTATTGATGGCCTACAGAATGGGAGCTGTATGAAATTTCTAATAGCTGCTGAAAAAGAAACATTTTTTTTTTTACAGGCCAAAATCAAAGGTCTATTGCATGAGGAGCCCTCTACATCATGGGGCTGTGATGGTTTGTGGATTTACAGTGAATTGTTATTCCCCACAGGAGTCAAAGAAAGGGGCTGCTCCCCACATAGCTCATAAGGCAATAAACTGTTTTCTCCAGTGAGCAAGGTCCAAATGTGGTGGACGGATGGAAAAAGGCCTATTGCACATGCAACACACTTGGGAACATTTTGAAGTCTGAACATAGTTGAATTTCCCTCAGGTTTTAAGCTTCTCTCATTAATATTTTGGTCTTGTTCATGTGTAGTAACTGCAGATAGAAAAACAGAAAAGAAAAGAAAAAAAAAAAGAATGCCAAGGCCTGATCCAGGCATATAAAGAAAGAATTGGTACTGATGACAGTTGAAGAAACTTTTTCTAAGCTGTATGAGGAGAATCGGAAGTAGATGATCCTTGTGGTCCCTTCCAACCCTGACTGATTCTGTGATTCTAATTGGAAAATCAAAGATCATATCCACATAGAAGAAACTGATTGTTCCCTGGATGTGTACTGTTGTGGAAGACCAAAATGGGCCAAATTAGGCCTAAACATGTCCTGGGTTGCACAGACATGTTTTCAGCTCTCTCTCTCTCTCCTGCTGTTGGGTGAAGCAAGGGTGGGAAAAGAGGACAAAAGGCCTAGTGCCACACTGTCCCTTCCAAACTTGTAAACAGGGTACCTCATGTGTTTATACACATTATTGTGTTCTGCCCTGAAAAGGTAAAAGTAAGCTGTGACTTTATCTCATATGGTCAGTTTTGGCAAAGTGCCATTCTGATTGGCTGATCTGCAGCCAAATAAAAAAATTAATCTTGGACCGTATTGACAAAAGGAGATGAGCAGGTAAATACAATGTGCTCTGCCTTAAGGTGCTTATGCCATTGCTCTGCCTTATCCTGCTTCTGCCTCGCTGCCCTTGCATCCTGCCGTGCTCTGCATGCTACATAATAACAAGCCCTGATACTTTGGGTTTGTATACCTGGAAATTGCCTTGTCTCAGTTTACCAGAAGGCTGGCATTAAGTGCCTTCACAGGATAGGCCTGCTTAGCCAGCACAACATCAAGCCAAGACTTCTGCCGAGACTGGGAGCCCTGGAAGGGACACAGATCATCAAAGAGAAACCAGGATCAGGTGAGAGATCATCTGCCTCTCTCCCAGCACCATTGTTAGGGGCTGGGAAGATCTACAAGCCTGAATGGCTGACAAGATATGGACAGAACTCCCTGTAAGTGCCTGGGTACTGACTAGAAACTACAGTTAGTCCTAGGAATCTGCACATAACTTTTGTGAGTTAAAGAGTTTTGCAAAGAGGCTTTTGATATAAGAAATTCTCTAATTGAATTCACCATGTGCCTTCTGCCTGAAGCAGAAAGGAGCTTCTCAAGTCCTTTTAGCAAGCAAGCGGTATAATCGACTGCAAGGACCTCTCCAGTTCTAATGGTTTATTGTTTGTTGTATATTGCTAGTTATATTTTAAGTGTTCTAGACTCTATTCTCACCTATGTAATGTTTTCATGACCTTTGCAAAGACCCTATTATCAAATTGTGGCTGGGAGCGAGACTTCTGAATATAAAAATTAATAAATGGTATTAACTTTTGAAAATCCTATCCCACACCACATTACCTGCACCAAGTTCTCTATGCAATGACGTTTCCAAGCACTATCTCCTTAACATCTTTTCCTTAAGCATCTTTTCTGGTCAACTATTCTGCAGTGGAAAGTCTTCAAATTCTGGGTGGCTTACCATGAGGAAAAGGTAGAGCTGCAGCACAGTCCTTAGTTGCACCAAATGTCACATGATGAGTACAGCATGCTACAGCCCAACCAGAACACTCTGGTTGTGCTGCAAATACCAATGAATTGGTGGCCAAAAACAGCTCGCTGTGCAGTGGGACTGCAGGACCCTTTGAGCAGAGCTGAGAGGCTGTCCTGTGCTGGACATGGCTAATTTCAGACAGTTCCTCTGCCCCAGCACTGGGCACAGCTGAGTCCCTCAGCGAGGCTGGTGTCATCTCAGGGAAAGTGTGTTTGGGAAAGTGTATGTTGGAATAGAATAGAGTAGACCGAACCAGGTTGGAAGAGACCTCCAAGATCATCCAGTCCAACCTATCACACAGCCCCATCCAATGGCACTAAGTGCTCCATCCAGACTTTTCTTGAACACCTCCAGGGATGGCAACTCCACCACCTTCCTGGGCAGCCCATTCCAATATCAATCACTCTCTCTGTCAAGAACTTCCTCCTAATATCCAGCCTACACCTCCCCTGGCACAAGTTGAGACTGTGTCCCTTCCTTCTGTTGCTGGGTGCCTGGGAGAAGAGACCAATCCCCACCTCCCTTCAGGTTACAACCTCTCTTCAGGTATTTATAGCAATGAGGTCTGCCCTGAGCCTCCTCTTCTCCAGGCTGCACACTGCCAGCTCCCTCAGCCTCTCCTCACAGGGCTGTGATCCAAGCCCCTCACCAGCTTCATCACCCTTCTCTGGACACATTCCAGCACCTCAATATCTCTCTTGAATTGAGTGGACCAGAACTGGACACAGTACTCAAGATGTGGCCTGACCAGTGCCAAGCACAGAGGAGGGATAACCTCCCTTGTCCTGCTGGCTTTGAAGTGAAAGGTAAGGGGGAAAGGGTGGGTGAGCTAATTTTCCTGACAGGAACTGCAGCCAGGGATCACACAAAGAGGAGAAGGAATTAGGAAGGAGCTGCTATGGACTGACCACAGTCTCCCACCTCCTGCAGCTGGAGCAGGCAGAGAGGTTAGCCAGTGAAGGGTGAAGTTGAGCCTGGGAAGAACCATGAGGTGGGAGGAAGCTGTTCTAGTTTTCTGCATTTCTCACCATCCAAATCTAGTATTAGTTGGCAATAAAATACTCTGCCCCAGGTCAAGCCTGTTTTGCCCATAATAAGTAAATGATCTCCCTGCCTTTCTCTCAGACCATGAGTTTTTAAACCTTATTTTCTCCTGCATATCCTGATGAGGAGTGGGAGTAGGTGAGCAGCCCCATTGTTGTCTGAGAGTCAGCCAAGGTCAGCTCACCACATATGGAAGATATGAGCCAGTGACCTTAACATTAGCTTCTTACCTTTACACTTCTGTTTATGATGGGAGCATCTATTGCCAAATACCAACCCCTGGTTTTGTTTGTTTCATTGTTTCCAAGGTCAACTATATGTAAAATTGTTTGTGCCATATGAAGCCATTTAAATGGGGAAGCTTACAACTTTGCAGATGTGTCTATAACACAGTGTATCATCAGCATCCTTATCATTCATTCTGGTCTCACTGATAAAACAGTAAAATGAATTAATCATAATAGTTAAAGCACTTCATGGAGTGTTAGCAAGCATAGAAGTATCTTGTACAGTGGAAATTTCTGCCTAGAACAGAGGGGCTGGAACATAATACTTAAAAAAACCCCAAAACTCTTATACTCCACTAATGAGCTTTTAAAATTTAATTTATATTTATAGAATTCTATTTCTTCAAATGTGTCCATATGTAATTTAAAAAAAAAAAAACATTTTAATAATGTCCTCATTAACCTAGGAATGATTCACTTTTACCTACCTTCTTTTTTGCCAGTAGAAGTGACTGGGACATGGAACCACAACAACGTGTTAATGAAAAAGGTGAACCTCTTTCTGGAGTCTCCTTGCACCTGTTTCCTAACACTTGAATTGATTTTCAGATTTTGCACGTGGTGCTTTTACCTTCACCTTCCCATCATCACGTATTTATTACCGTTAAGTAATCAGTGCCTTTATTTTCTAATCTACTGGGCTGTGGTGTTTGAGTCTATATATAAAGTAAAAAGACTATCAAGTTAAGATCAGATTATTAGAGTGCATTAGATATTCTGCATAATTATGGGCCCAATGGAAGGCTAAGGGGGATAATGTATTACAAACCCCATTTACTAGGGGTTATTTTTTTATTACACAAATGAAGCTTTCCTTATCTTAAATTGTATCTCAGTAGAATTCTTGCTGAGCTTGAGGACTGTTGGCCTCTCTTCTTCCCCTTTTTGTTTTTTTTTTTTTTTAATGAATGTTGTTGCACTTTGCTGCCTGTCAGCAAAAGGGCTCTGAAATCTAAGGACTCTAGAAAAAAATAGCAACAAGACCTTCACAGCTAAGGACCTGATGCTTTATTACCTGTCAAGAACCATCAAAGCAAAATAAATAAATTAAAATGATGCACCACTTTAGTGAGAATGGCAAACTGTCATATAAATTCAGTCCCAAGGATTTAAATTGGTGTTCTACAGTAGCATTAGAAAAAGATAGAGTCCAATTAAAACCATGCTGGATTCCAAGGACATTGCAATATTCACTCTGCTTCTGCCATGTAAAATAAATTTAGACATGATTCAGTGCTGAGTACAGGGAATTAAATTCTGTAATGATCTATTTCCTCAGGTATTTTGCAGTACTGCCTTAAAAATACTGGAAAACAGTCAACAAGTTAGCTGAGCCAGGAGCTGTAGGCATATTTATAAAGCAAATCCAACCATTAGAGAAATAATTTTCAGGCCCAGATTCCAGTCCCCCAATCCATGCTGAAAAGTAAATCTCAGCCAGTTTTCAGTAGCTAAGAAATAAAAAAAGAAAAAGGAAAAAGAAAAAGAAAACCAAACCTCAACAACAACTACAGTCTATAAATCTAGCAAATTTTGTTTTAAAAAAGACATCAGGGTAACAGGAAGAAAAGCTGATTATTTACTTTGTCCTGTCTTCTACACTTTGTATAAGAGCAAATTAAAATACAGAAGGGGGAAGGCTTCTGGTTCAGCTGGACATATGCAGCAGGAGCCCATCCCAGGGCACAGGCACTGGGAGGAAAGACAGAACTGAGTCAAAATCAATTAGTTGCAACATGAGCACACCTAGAAAGATGGCCAAAAACAGCAGATCCCTCTATGGCAGGAAGTAAGCCCAAAGGCAGCCTTGGGAAGATGTGAAAAGAAGAAAAGTGAAGGAGTCTCTTGACAAGCTCAGTTATTCCATTTCACTTTGGAGTTTGGAATTTCTGCAGTGTACAGAATTAGATTGTCATAGCTTAGAATTTTGCATTCCAGTAGTGAACAACATTAAATATTAAAAGCTTTTGGCATCATCTAACATGTTCCTGACCAGAAAAAAAAAAAAAAAAAAAATCCATCATCCTAAAATTTTGGAGCTCAGTTTATTTCCATTGGCCAGCTCATTTTACTGGGAGTGAAGCTCACTTAAAGATGTTTTCCCAAATGTCTTGTTCTACATTGACTTAATTTCTTCCCCTTTATCTCTTTTATCACACTACGTAACATGGCTGTAGGTGAGTCAGATGCTGGCGTAGCACCCAAATGCAATGCACAGGGGCTACCTTCCACAGGTGAAGCTTCCCAAGAACTAAATACCAACTTCACCTGCTGCCACCTCAAGAACAAGCATCTGAGACCAGAGCATCACTCTGGATTTGTAGTATCAGAAATGACAACGCTAACTGAAAAGCACATGATGCATAAAAATAACAGCAGACCTGGGGCGGGGAGATGCAGGGAATGCACAGATGAACAAGTTCTAAATTTGAACTCACATCAGAATCTCAGCAAGAGGAAACTGCTGCAAAAACTGCTGGACAGGTCATGAGAGAAGCCTGACCTCCCAAATCCCATGAGCATAACCACCAAACCCGAGCTATGACACCACTATATCTACTACAACTGGTACAAGAATACGGACCAAAGACCTATGTGGATGTATCATCACAAGAGGCTATCTAATGGTGTCTCCCACGGTGTGACACAGGAGAAAGCAGCCTTATGGCAGCCACCATTAGTCACAGGTGATACCACAGCCACAGGCATAACCTCATTTGCACAGGATTTGAGCAAATCTGGATGCAGTTTTCAGGAGTGGGTCATAGAGAAGTTGGTTCATTGGCTCAGTCACGCAAGCTGCTCTGAACAAGCTATTGCAAGCTTAGTAGATACTCAGCCACATTTAAATAGAACTACATTGCTAGCCTGGTATGTGCCTGGATTTGCATGAGGTGGACTTACTGACTCTAGTTAAGGGAATCGCTAGCTCTAAAGACATTATTACTGTCAAGTTTCTTTTTTTGCTCTGCAAGACATAGTTCCAAGTCCTTTCATATAGCAAGCTCAATTGATGGCTTTGTTTCATTCTTCTTGAACGCCAGTGGTTTCCAGCCTAGGAACATCTCCTGTGACTAACAGCACTAACCATGACTAACTTATGACTTCATGTGATAAATATGTACTTTTTTCTCCCCCATAAATTGTTTATTTCTTACAACCAAAGTATTTCTTATGAAAAATAAAAAAATATAATCACAACCACAATTACAGAAAAAAAATCCTAATAATTTACAGAAACCTCATTTAAAAGAAGGAGTGGAGATGACTTTGCATGTATTTTTAGTCAAAAAAAAAAGAAAAAACATAAGGTGCCAATTACAGGTAAGGTTCTTCAATGATGATACACTTCCTTTGACAAGAATTTGCATATAGAATCAGTCAGGGTTGGAAGGCACCACAAGGATCAGCCAGTTCCAACTCCCCTGCCATGCCCAGGAACACCCTACCCTAGAGCAGGCTGCCCACAGCCTCTGCCAGCCTGGCTGCAAACACCTCCAGCAATGTGGCCCCAAACACCTCCCTGGGCAACCTGTTCCATGCTCTCACCACTCTCATGCTCAACAATTTCCTCTTCACATCCAATCTGAATCTCCCCACCTCCTGCTTTGCTCCATTCCCCCTAGTCCTGTCACTACCTGAGAGCCTAGAAAGTCCCTCCTCGTCTTTTTTGTAGGCCACTTCAGATACTGGAAGGCCACAAGAAGGTCACCTGGCAGCCTCCTCTTCTCCAGACTGAACAGCCCCAACTCTTTCAGTCTGTCCTCACAGCAGAGGTGCTGCAGCCCTCTAAGCATCCCTGGGGCCCTTCTCTGGACACACTCCAGCATATCCACATCCCTCTTGTCCCAGGGGCTCCAGAACTCCAGGTAGGGTCTCACCAGGGTGGACTAGAGGGGGAGAATCACCTCCCTTGACCTGCTGGCCACACTTCTCCTGCTGCAGCCCAGGCTCTGCTTGGCTTTCTGGCCTGCAAGTGCACACTGCTGCCTCAGCTTGAGCTTCTTGTCCCCCAGCACCCCCAAGTCCCTCTCCTCAGAGCTGCTCTCCAGCCAGCCACTGCCCAGCCTGGATTTGTGCTTGGCATTGCCTCGACCCAGCTGCAGGACCTTGCATTTGGCCTTGTTGAACCTCCTGAGGCTGGCTTTTGCCCACCTCTCCAGCCTGCCCAGCTCCCTCTGGATGCCATCCCTTTCCTCCAGCCTGTCTGCTGCACCACACAGCTTGCTGTCATCATCAAACTTGCTGAGGGTGTACTCAATGCTTTTGTCCATATAATACCATACCAATTATTGCCTTATTACACCACCATCCAGTCTTCCATAGCCACAGTGTTTTGCTTCTTTGTAAAAAAATAATTCAGTTGGCTTGTATCATCCAAACCCCAAATCTGTATCTTGTGAGAACCTCTATGCATCTCTTGGAAGCAGTGAAATAAAGAAGAGCATAATTGTTTCCTGTACATAGATCCTATTACATGTCTGTCTTACCACAGAGTTAGAGACACTGTGGTCTGTGGTTTTAATTAGGTCACAGAAGCACACATACACAAAAAGTTAATCTATAGAGATGGTGTTAATTGCAACCAACGCAAGAACCTTGCTTTCAGTAGACATTCCCTTTTCAGATACAACTGCTTATTTATTTTTTGTCTCTTGTATAACAAAGACAGTATACTTACACTCCATACACATTCACTTAACAAATTGGTTTATGAATAGTAATGAATGGTACTTAAAGTGTTTTAGCACACCCACCAGTGCAACTTCCCACTGAAAACAATAAACAGAAGGCAGGAAAACCAATGCATTTTAATAGCACTTTCTTTATCAAAGACGAGTGGGTTTTTTTTCCTAACAGGTGATTAATTTAGCTGTTGCTGAAAAAAAAAAATGAGTCCTAATACTTGCTTTTCCATACAAGATGTGTAGCCATCACTTCTGAAAGCAGGCTCCTTCATGGCACACCACTGAATTCAGATACAGCTCCATTTCCTAGATTGATTAACACTACTGTGATGAAAACCTCTAATATAAAAATGCTACTTATGTGGCAACTTTGAGGGCAAAATATACGCTCTATATCTTCATTTTAGTCTAGGGAAGAGTCTACTTTATATCATGTCAATCTATTACTGCTGAAGTGAAAAAAAAAAAAAAATCTTTTCTTCAAGTAGATCTTTTCTTTTTATCTTCAGTGACCTTTTTGGAAGTCACAGGTCACAAATGATATAGTCTGATGACCTGAGATTAGCCAGCAGTGAAAAACAGGCTGCATACCTATTCTGCCCTCACTGAGTAGAGATTTGACAAGGAAGTGCTAAACAGACTCCCCAGGCAAAATGACAAAGATTTCCTTGCTGTGTGAGAAGGAAGTCCACCTTGAAAGTTTTAGTTTCTGCGTAGCAGAAGTCTCTCAGGAGCACAAAAAAATCCAAGTTTTATTCATTTTAAATGACATAATTAAAAAAAATAAATAATCACACATCCTAATATTTGAATTTATTTGTGCAATGCAATTAGATGTGTGGAACGCAAATGGAAAACTTTTCAGAGGCAGTGCCAATTTTGTACATCACCATGCTAAAATGTATTGCTGGATATATACCAGATTACACTATCTGGTTAAAATACAGTAAAAATCTACAATGATTTCCAAATGTGAAATGTCATCACTTGGGTTCTGGCATGATTTTTAAAGAAATTTTAAAATCTAATCTGAGAAACTAAAAAAAAAAAAAAAAAAAAACCTGAGAAATTTCTTTAAAAATTCATTTGGAGCCCCTGGGACAAGAGGGATGTGGACATGTTGGAGCATGTCCACAGAAGGGCCACGAGGATGCTCAGAGGGCTGCAGCACCTCTGCTGTGATGACAGACTGAAAGAATTGGGGCTGTGCAGTTTGGAGAAGAAGGTCACCAAATTGACCTTCTTGTGGCCTTCCAGTATCTGAAGTGGCCTACAAAAAAACTGGGGAGGGACTTTTAGGCTATCAGGGAGTAACAGGACTAGAGGGAATGGAGCAAAGCTGGAGGTGAGGAGATTCAGATTGGACATGAGGAGGAAGTTGTTGAGCATGAGAGTGGTGAGAGCCTGGAATGGGTTGCTCAGGGAGGTGGTTGGGGTCACATCCCTGGAGATGTTTAAGGCCAGGCTGGCAGAGGCTGTGGGCAACCTGATCTAAGGTAAGGTGTCCCTGCCCATGGCAGGGGGGTTGGAACTGGCTGATCCTTGTGGTCCCTTCCAACCCTGACTGATTCTATGAATAAACTACATGAATAATTGTGATATTACAACTCAAGGAACTGATTTGGACCTCTTTTCTGAACAGTGACCAAGCAACAGCCCACGTGTGTGCTATCTAAACCAAACCAAAATAATACTACAGTCATTGGATCTCCTCAGCCATTCAAAAATCTGTCCAGACTCAAATGTGAAGTTTAAAGTTGCTCCAGAAATTTGAGCACCCACAGCAAAAAATAATCTCCTGATTTCTGAACTTCTTCCATCAGCTTTCCAATTACTTCTTCTAGCCACCTTTTCTTACTTTCCCCCTTGTTTTTGCAACATACAAGTAAGATAGGAACTAGAGAGAATTACTTCATAAGTCCATGTTGCTATTGTCTACTTCAGAATCAAACTTACCTAAGTATGGCAGATAGTATAGAATCATAGAATCAGTCAGGGTTGGAAGGGACCACAAGGATATTGGAAGGCCACAAGAAGGTCAGCTGGGAGCCTCTTCTCCAAATTGAACAGCCCCAACTCTTTCAGTCTATCCTCATAGCAGAGGTGCTGCAGCCCTCTGAGCATCCTCGTGGCCCTGTGGCATGTTGGTACCAATTTCCTTTTTTTGTTTACTGTTGTGAAATATTCAGCATGTTCTGCAGTGATTTGAGGGTTGGGAAATGCTTAATTAGGGATCACATTTAATAATGGTAATTTCTAATTTGATGTGAAAAAAAAAAAGAAAAAAAGAAGTCAAGCTAAATGCTCTTTATGCCAGCCCCAGGCTTTTGTCTTCTGTAGCAGTTTTTACTATAATCACATTTTATACACAGTGTTCCAAACATTATCCTCTTCCCCTGGAACAGATACAGACACTTTAGCTAAAAAGTTTCTGTGATCTGTGAAACTCTCTAATACATCTCTCAACTTCAGTATTAGGTTGTCATGTCAGATCAAAACGGCTAAGAGGAAGCACATGGCAGAGTGGAACATTTTTAAGCATCAGGTGGCCAGATCAATTGCCTCTAACAAGAACCCCTACAGAGCTGAATACTTTTAGGCCTACATAAAGCTACATAAAACTTCATTTTGCAACTGCATAAAGGCAGCTCAAGTATGCAGTTATACAAACCCATGTTATTGAAAGACCACTGTAAGAGGATAACACTGTTCCCCTCATGTGGTCAGGAGATACACAAGAGATATCAGAGGCCATAAGCATTTATTTGTTGACATTTTGCTTTCCCCATATTTGCCCACATAAACTACAAGAAAAAAGAAACAAAACCAAACAGCTGATCAGGCACCACCTTCCCAGGCCAAGAGCAGCTTTTGCATCTGTTGAGCTGCTCTTTTAAAAATCCATGCATTATCTCTGTTTATGAGGAAAACATGAGGAGTGCTCAGGCATCTCAGCATTTGTCACCTAACTCGTGTTGCTAATTGCATGCATTATTTGAGGATGGAAATCCAGTCAAAAATTGTAACAGTGCATTACAAATCCCTTTTAAGAAATGCCATTGCTTGCTCTCTTGCTAAAAATTACCCACTTATACCAAATAAATCACACCAGTGCCCTCCTATGCAAATCAAAGCAGTGAGAACATTTCACCTGTGGGTTGGCAAATACCACAAAGTTCACTGCTATATCAGTTTCTGTTGAACCAGAAAAGGCATCAACATTTACTACATGGATTCCAATTTTTAAATCTTTAATAATACATTAGCCACGTCCGTTTTGAGAAAACCAAATGAATATAAATGTAAAGACCCTACAAAGAATTTCAAATAATGACTGCATGGCTAAGTACTGGAACATGTAAGATTCATATTTTATACTTATTTGGCTTTTTTTTTTTTCCCCCCCCATCAGAAAACATGATTTATAATTTAGAAGCACAGCTCCATTCTCAAAATATTGGGGTCTTGCATTATAAATCTGGCACAAGAACTTTCTTTTTAGAAACACAACTTCTTGCACAGAAAGTCAGATAAAGTTTGACTTCAGCATAGAATGGTTTAGGTTGGAAGGGACCTCAAAGGTTTTCCAGTTCCAACCCCCCTGTGCCATAGACAGGGACAGCTCCCAGTATAACAGGATGCTCAAGGTCTTGTCCAACCTTGAATATCTCCAGGGAGGGAGCATCCACAACCTCCCTGGGCAACCTGTGCCAGTGTATCATCACCCTGATGGCACACAACTTCCTCCTAACATCCCGTTTAAATTTCCCCTCTGCCAGTTTAAACCCATTACCCCTCAAGCCTGTCATTACAAGACCTTGTGAATAGTCCCTCCCCAGCCCTCCTGTAGGCCCCCTTCGGATACTGGAAGGCTCCTCTAAGGTCTCCTCAAAGCCTTCTCTTCTGCCCCAACTCTCTCAGCCTGTCCTCATAGCAGAGCTGCTCCAGCCCTCTGATCATCTTCGTGGCCTTCCTTTCCAACAATTCATGCACAATAATTCTGAACACAATTATGAAAGTATGCTGTAATGATGTAGAAGTGGAAACAAAATTAAGGACACATGGAAGCATAAATACTGAAGTCAAGCTACAGTATTGTGCTGTAATGAGCTCTTTGTGACAATATTTAGCTAGAGAATTGTTCTTGCACTGCACAAACAACTTTAAAAGAAGTCTGACAGGTGAGCATGTTTCTGAAACGTGAGGTGCTCCCTTTCTTGTGGATTGAGTGGTTTAGTCTGTAATGCTACCGTAGAGCTACCTCCCACCTCCAAATCTGGCAGTTTCTTCCATGGTATAGCTCAGATTTGAGATAACCAGACGGAAATTCTGAAAAGTAACCTTGGTATTGCTTCTTTCTTTAGAATTAATAACAACACTGTTGCCTGGTGTGCCAGACCTGCTTTCAACCTCCTTATGACGCTTTCAAAATTCAGCACCAGAGCACTACCCTGAACTCAGCTCATCTCTCTAGACTCAGCATAACTCCATTAAACAGCATCTTGCCATTTCTCATTCATGTTTCTTGTCACATTCCTCTTCCTCAGACCAGCACCCAAACCAGAGAGAGACGGCAGCACTGCAGGGGGATATTCATCTGTCTGTCAGAGGTTTCAGGCTCCAGTAAGCCACAGCAGAAAGTGCAGTGTTCCCAGCTACAGCCTAATGCCATGTCCTGACATGCAACGAGCTACAGGAATTGCACTTTCATTGACTTTCATACATACGGCCAGGAAAAAGTGAAAAGCCTGCCTCTGTTAGCAATAATGTAAGCTTATTTCTAAGCTATGAGAAAGCTCAGGAGAGAAAGAAGAGATGAAGAAATCCTGGACCAAGCTAAGGGAGTTGAAACTTCTACAGAGACCCAGTTTATTCTTCCTCCAAATATTAGGACTATATTCACTCGAATCTGTTTTTGCAAGGTACTAACAACTCACTGCATATTTCTAGAATTCTTTGTTCCTAATAAGAAGGAAAAGTCTATCATGAAGAAAGAAAGGAAGACAGGCATTCATCCAGCTATTGCCTTTCTCTAGAAAGATTTTATCATGGCAGAAAATTATGATTCAGAGATAATGCAAGCAGTCACTGAGCTTCACAGAATCATCTATTTCTTGTTTTCTTCTCTTTTGGGAGTTCATTGTTGAGTGACTGGACAAAATAAGTAAATCAGGGCTTTAAAGCAAATGAAGTAGGGACTGAGAATTAATCCTTTGGTTTGTTCTGCTGGAGAAGTTAGGAAAGAGGACACAGGATGTCAGGGTTGCAAGGGACACAAACAGATCATTGAGTCCAAACTCCTGCCAGAGCAGGACCAGACAATCTAGCTCAGGTCACACAGGAACACATCCAGATAGGCCTTGAAGTCTCCAGAAAAGGAGACTCCACTATCTCTCTGGGGAGTCTGTTCCAGTGCTCTGTGACCCTTACACTAAAGAAGTTACCCCTCATGTTGAGCTGCAACCTCCTGTACTGCAGCTTCCATCCATTGCTCCTTGTCCTATCCCAGGGAGCAGTGAGCAGAGCCTGTCCCCTACTCCTGACCTCCAGCCCTCAGATATTTATAAACATTGATTAAACTCCGTCTCAGTCTTCTCTTCTCCAGACTAAGCAGCCCCAGGTCCCTCAGCCTTTCCTCATCAGGCAGTGCTCCAGTCCCCTCAGCATCCCTGTACCCTTCCACTGGACCCTCTCCAGCAAATGCTACCCCGTTTAAAATGGGGAGCCCAAAACTAAACACAGTATTGAAGATGAGGTCTCACCAGGGCAGAGTAGAGGGAGAGAAGAACCTTCCTTGATCTGCTGGACACACTCTAATACACCCCAGGATCCCATTGGCCTTCTTGGCCACCAGGGCTCATTGCTGTACCATGCAGGACTTGTTGCCCACCAGCACTCCCAGGTTCCTCTCCACAGGGCTGCTCTCCAGCAGATCACATCCCAGCCTGTCCTGGTGCAGTTTATTATTCCACCTCAGATGTAGATCTCTGCACTTGTCCTTGTTGAACCTCATTTCGTTCCTCTGTGCCCAGCTCTTCAGTCTATCCAAGTCTCACTCGATGGCCTCACAGCCTTCAGCTGGATCAGCCAAGAGGTTAAAATGCATCCTATGCATTTATGTCTATTAGCTTAATATACTGAACACAAATGAAACTTCTCAGTTTCCATGGTGAACACAAGAAGGGTCCTGTCTCAAGACTTATCTGTAACATTTTATTGCCATAGATTCATAGAATGGTTAGGGTTGGAAGGGACCTTAAAGATGTCCTAGTTCAAATAACAACCCCCTCAACCACCACCATAGGCAGGGGGACCTCCAACTAGACCAGGCTGCTCAAGGTCTCATCCAACTTGACCTTGAACACCTCCAAAGTGGGGCATCCACAGTCTCTACAGGCATTCAGTTCCAGGCTGCTCTAAGGTCACCTCAGGGCCTTTTATACAGGCTGAACATCCCCAACTCTCTCAGCCCATCCCCAAATGGTACTCCAACCCTCTGATCATCTTCATGGCCTTCCTCTAGACCCACTTTGATGTTCCCCTTGTGCTGGGGGCACTAAAGCTGGATGCAGTACTCCAGGTGGGGTTCCACAAGAGCGGAGTAGAAGGGGAGAATTACTTCCCTTGTCCTGCTGGCCACAGTTGGCCTCCTGGGCTACAAGAACACATTAACCACTCATATTGAGTTTTCCATCAACTGACATCCTCAAATCCTTCTTCTCAAGACTGCTCTCGAGCCACTATTCACCCAGTGTATATTTGTGCTTGGGACTGCCCTAGCTGAGGCATAGCACTTGGCCTTGTTGAGTCTCATAAGGTTGGCCTGGGCTCATCTCTTAAGCCTGTCCTGTTTTCTTGTCTGTAACAGTAACAGTTGGATGAACTCTTAGCTTTCTCACCGGCACTGAAGCCTTATGACAGGAAACAGCTTTTCAGAAGAGTACATATTCAAACAATATTTTGAGTCTAGAAAACAAGCTATTTTTCAAAGCACCAATTATCTTGTTGAAAACCAAAGCCTGATGACAATTAAGCAGAACACCAGCTGCACAAAATGACATTCTACTCTGGAAGTCATTCAGCAGCACATTCAGCTGTAGACGTTTTCCATAAGGTAACCGCAGAAGAACTGCGAAGGATGTGCTGAACTTCGATCCTCAGCAGCAAAAAAGTTCTTGAATGACATGTGCCAGGTGGAGGGTCAAATTTTACAATGCAGAGTTACAGAACACTAGGGCAGAATCTATTAACACCACAAGCATCAAGAGGCTTTCCAAACGTGTTTCGGCAGCTCTTCAAAGCTATAAATTCTACGCCGCAGTGAGGTGTTTGTCAAAGGGAGAGTGGATGGGATCACTTCAGGTTGTTTGGCGCTCACAGTATAAGCTCACACCACTGCTCTATTTAAACAGCTGCATATTTCCTCTCTGCAAACCTCAGGAGCACTTACATGGCACTATCAGACTTCCAACTCGGTAAACAAAGACTGCATTGAGTGCTGACTAAATTGCAAGTCAAAACTAATCTCTTCTCCCCCTACCAAAACCTTAAGGGAAACTGTAGTGAGAAATGAGGTATCTCTAGGTGCATGATGAGTGGTGCATCTCAAGCACTTCTGCTAAAATGAGGTTACACAGTTATATCAGACTTAGGGAGGGACCAAGTCACTCAACCACACTGAATTATTATTGAAAGAGAGATACTTTCTACCTGGTTTGCTGCTACTAGGAAGAGAAAATTGCTTTTGTTCTAGCAGAAAGAGCATGATACTATATTCTAGACTGCAGGTTTGCAAATACTGCCAAGTTAAGAAGTCAGGTCACAATGAAAGCAGTTGAGACAGGCTTACTAAAACCGAGAACTTAAGAAGTCAAGACTTCAGAAGAGACCAAATTTCTCCTGCACTACTTGCACATTGCATTTTCAAGAAGATTTTAGCATAGCCAGAAGAATTAGCTCATCATAGCAGCTTTATCTGCCAGGTTTTAAGTCTAAAAATATGCAGGTGTATTTGCAGTGCGTGAGGAGGGAAGGCTTTGAGGAAAAAGGGAAAAAAAAAACCCAACAACCAAAAAACAAGAGGAAAGAATCCCAAACAAATTACAATACAGCTGTGAGCTGGCAACTTGTGTCCTGGGACAAAATAAATGGGTATGTTGGGGAATCTTCAAAATCCATTTCTGTTCTGCTTGGTGCCACTGTAGTCTCCTCTGTCTAATTTAAAGCTGGGGAGGGACTTTTTAGGCTACCAGGTAGTGATAGGACTAGTGGGAATGGGGCAGAGCTGGAGGTGGGGAGATTCAGATTGGACATGAGGAGGAAGTTGTTCAGCTTGAGAGTGGTGAGAGCCTGGAATGGGTTGCTGAGGGAGGTGGTTGGGGCCACATTCCTGGAGGTGTTTAAGGGCAGGCTGGCAGAGGCTGTGGGCAGCCTGATCTAGGGTAGGGTGTCCCTGAGCATGGCAGGATGGTTGGAAGTAAACGATCCTTGTGGTCCTTTCCAACCCTGACTGATTCCATTATTCTAATTTTTATTGAATCACTTTTCTTTGAAGTGACTTTTTTTTTGCTCTTCCCCCACCCCTGACTTTTGTAGGGGTTTCCTTTGTGATCCCCTATCCCAAAGCAGTAGGCATGGTGGCAGAGAACATTCCTCTGGTATGGTTGTGTACAGGAAGATCTGCCTATCCTTATTCATTTTCAAACAATCAAAAGCAATTTCATCACTCCAAGTTTTGAGCTCTTCATAAAAATTAAGCAAGAAAATATTTTAATAGGAACAGCAAAGAAGTCCCACTGAACAATAAGATACAACTGGGAAGACTTCAGGGAGCCCAAGTCAATTTGTCTGTTGCAGTAGCTCACTTGGTAATGAACTGGCAAATGCTGATAATTCATCCTAAAGGCTGAATCGTAATAAAGCTATTACAACTTTATCATTTGCTACTTTTCAACCCTAAGTAAATAAAATACTTTTCTTCCACAAAATATCCTTATCTGAGAAAGTACAGAGAACTAATCCTCTCTTTGATCTCTGACAGATGCCACTACCAGAAAGAAAATCTGGAGTGGGATGCACATGAAAGAAAATCCCTCTTGGCAAAAGTGCTATAACTAGCCCAAACAAGCATGCCAGGTACAGAAGCCCATTGTAGAGACATGAAAAATTAATGTTAAGAAAGAGATGTAAGGAAGGCAATGTTAGCAACTTATCATGGATGACGCCTTCTAGAAATTACAGAAAACAATAGTGTGGGTTTTTTTCCTAACAGAAGCAAAGTGAAGAAGGACCCACACATCCAGAAATATCTCCAG
The DNA here is from genome assembly GCA_013396835.1 of Psilopogon haemacephalus. Taxonomy (NCBI): domain Eukaryota; kingdom Metazoa; phylum Chordata; class Aves; order Piciformes; family Megalaimidae; genus Psilopogon; species Psilopogon haemacephalus. The sequence goes on along the minus strand of VWZI01015885.1, from coordinate 394,664 downwards.
AAACGACTGCATCAACTAAAGGTTATTCTCATTATTTTTAACAGTTAGTCCAAATATCTTAATCTCTCTATGAAACATATCCTAACATCAGGGAAAGCTGATCACAGGATTCTATAAATACAAGAAGAATATGTACAATATGGGAGTGAAACCACATGCAAAGAAAAAGTGGTTGTTTTTTTTAAAAGAAAACATGGGCAAGAACTCTTTTCCACATATAACACTTCTTCATTCAAAATGCTGTTGGCTTTTACCAAGATCTTGAAGGATTAAACTATTAAACATGAATTCCTGTAGTTATTCTCATTCACAATATTCTTGTGAGAGTACTTTTGCCTAAATAGACACACCAAAAAGGAGCACTTGGTTCAGAAGAGTGGTAGCCTAAATCATGACCTCATTGTTGTCTACAACTACTTAAAGGGAGGTTGTAGCCAGGTGGGGTTGGTCTCTTCTCCCAGGTAACAAGCAACAGAACAAGGAGGGACAGTCTCAGGTTGTGCCAGGGGAGGTAAAGGCTGGATATTAGGAAGAAGTTGTTGCCAGAGAGAGTAATTGGCATTGGAATGGGCTGCCCAGGCAGGTGGTGGAGTCACCATCCCTGGAGGTGTTGAAGAAAGGACTGGATGGAGCACTTAGTCCCATGGTCTGGTTGATTGGCTAGAGTTGGCTGCTAGGTTGGACTGGATGATCTTGGAGGTCTCTTCCAGCCTCTCTAATTCTATTTCATTCCTCAATTATATTTTTTTTCCCAATTTTTCTTTTTCCCACTGAAACAAGTTAGATCAGGTATGAATCAAGGTGATCATCAGAAATCTGAAACAGCTGAAAGGCATGACAAAAAACGAAGCGTTTCAAGAACAGTGACCAAGCAATATTTGCAGCAATTATGAAGTAACCTGCTTTTAAAGTAATTTCAGAGTGCAGCATTTCTCAACTGCAAAACTCTGCTGGCTCCCAGGAATGGAAAAATCTCATGATACAGAAAGCAGAGAAATGGTGGCATGAGCATCTAGAGGAAACTCAGCACCTCAGACAGCATACTGCAATTGTTTAGTGGATTTCATTCTTGAGGTCTTTTAGTACAAAAGCTGGGTCACTTCAGATGAGGATTGAGATTTGGGGAAACATTCTTAACAGCATGTATTCAGTGAGTGTTACAAGAAAAACTGTGAATGCTAAATTCACCTAAAAAAAACAAAAATAGGACACTTTCCTCTCTGAAAAGCAATCAACCAACAAAACAAAAACAAAAAAAAAAGCCAATCAAATAAACCCCCTCCCAATCCAACAAAATCAGACAAAATCTCCAAACTACCAAATGCCAAAATAACAATCACATTTTCCAAGATGACTCCACTCTGGACTATGACAAATGATGGTAATAGTACAAACCCCATGTAATATATTGCTCATATTTTGGTCTATTACTTATATATAAGGAACATTACAGTGAACATTACATTTTCCTGCACACAAAAAGAGATCAATATAGGGTTGGGATATTTGGTTTATTCATAGCTCCCACACAGCACCAAATCAAAAAAATCTTCTTTAGAATTTTTTTTTTTTTTTTTTTTTTTTTTTTTTTTTCAGATTTTTCTGGCTTAATGTGATGTATCTATGACAAGCTCTCATATTCAGTCTGGTCAATTAACTTGCTGAGGTTACTCATATTAAAAAGCAGATCTTTATATCGGAGGATGAAATACACCTGAGCTTGCCAACACCAATTCAGCACAGAAGTGTAGCTATCTTTTGCATGTTTTTTTTTTAAGCAAAAGGCAGTGCTTACATTAACTTCAATGACATTTCATCAAAACCACACCACCACAAATGAAAAACAGTATCCTCTAATTTTAAGCCTGCAGAAGATTCATGTGAAGCTTAGAGAGTTTTATATTAGCATAGTTATGAAGCAGATGCCAATTCAACACTTATGTTTAATTTAACACACTATAACTTTCAGCAAATATTAGACAGCCTTAAATGCACAAACCAATCTAAATTAAGGTAAAATCTCCCATATTTCTTAATAACTTTTGAAACGTGTATGCATTATGTAGCATATTGAGGACCTGATCCTTTCTAACTTCAAGCTGCTCATAGACTGCTACTCTCCTTGTAACTGCTTTGTGTTTTTCAGCTGAGCACGCTTGGGAATAAATTATTAGAGGATTAAACAAGTAGCCATACTGAGACAGACCAAAGACCATCTAGTCTAGTATCTCAAATCCAACAGCAAACAATTTATGTTTGGGAAATAACTACAGGGAACACAGTTTTCACTTATTAGAGCTTTAATCATTGATGCATGCTAACATAGAATCAATCAGGTGGGGAGAGACCTCCAAGCTCATCCAGTCCCACCTATCACCCAGCCCTATCCAATGGCAGTAAGTGCCCCATACAGTCTTGAATAGAATAAAATAGGCCAAGTTGGAAGATACTCCAAGATCATCCAGTCCAACTTAGCATCCAGCTCTAGCCAATGGCACTAACTGCCCCATCCAGTCTTGAATGGATTGGAATAGAATAGGCCAGGTTAGAAGAGACCTCCAAGATCATCCAGTCCAATGTAGCACCCAGCCCTACCCAATCAACTAGACCATGACACTAAGTTCCCCATCCAGGCTTTGCTTGAACACCTCCAGGGATGGCGACTCCACCACCTCCCTGGGCAGCCCATTCCAATGCCAATCACTCTCTCTGACAAGAACTTCCTCCTAGCATCCAGCCTATACCTTCCCGGGCACAATTTGAGACTGTGTCCTCTCATTCTGTTGCTTGTTACCTGGGAGAAGAGACCAACCCCACCTGGCTACAACCTCCTTCCAGGTAGTTGTAGAGAGCAATGAGGTCACCCCTGAGCCTCCTCTTCACCTCTTTCTAGTCAGCTCAGTTTATTGCTTTGTTTTTGAGCTGCAGGTATTTCTGATTAAACAGTGGTACCAGGAATTGCTCCGGAGCAAGCTGAAATCAGTGAAACCTGTAGGATTCTCCTGAGCAGACTATGACATGGACTGTATACACTCTGAAAGAGCTGAAGTGGAGTTGCAGTTGGCAGCATGATGGTTACTTCAGGACATTACAGAGTTATTTAAGGATATCACATCAGAGAGATAGGACAAATGCACAACACTCCGAAAGACTTGGAAAAGAACCTAAGTTTGCATTAAAGGCAGAAAAGAAGCTTTCAGAAAGCTGAAGGAAAACAAACAAGCTAATAAACAAAACCACCAAAACCCAAATAAAATCAACAAAACACACAAAAAACCTAAAATAAGAGCACACACAGACAGAATCAAGATCTGTCTGTTCAATACGGAAGTATAGACAGGTCATAAAAAGTTTAAAGCTACTTAGATTTTAGGTCCAGTGTTACGTTACAGAAGAATTACTTGAAGACAAGGTGATAGCATGAAAAGCTAGAATACATCTAGCAAGCATTTCTATAAGCTCAGAGCAGTCAGGCATGAGCTCAACTTGTCAGATACTTTGGCACTCAGAATTGCATGTTTGAACCTTGTCAGTAATTAGAGTGTCTACATGCATAGTGAGGACTTCTTACCTACCAAAATGTCTGAAAACAGGGGAAGGTTAATCTTGTCTTTAGCAAAATTCCATCTTTTCTCTCCCTTTTCCTTTTTTTCTTTCAAAGGAAAACCAAAAAAAAGCTAAAATATTTTACTTAAGGGTTTTTTTTTCTCCTTCCAGAATAATAGAATGAAAGACATTAGCAGCCAAGAAAACCTGACAATACTGGAAGTTTCTGAAACAAGGTTTTGCATATCTCACTTGGCAGCTGGCAGCAGAATGTGACAAATGAGAATTCTCACTCTGAGCTGCTGGCTGCCAGTCACAAGTTATCTTACTCCTTGCAGTGAGAGCAGACCACAGGAAAACAGCCAAGGAAATGGGCCAAAGATAGAGGGGAAAGACTGGAGACAAATATTAAAAGAATAGTGCAAACCACCAAAAAAAAAACCAAACCCAAAGAAACCAACCAGATGATGAATGCAGCAGGACCTGCACTCTTGATGCTTTTCTTTAGCGCAGAGAATTCTTGTGTCACATTATCACAGGCTCTAATGAAGGTTACACAAAATTAAAAACACAGTCCTTGCTATGGGCACATTTTAATTTATTCTTCCGTTCATTTGAAGTGTGTCAACTTTTAATTGTTCTCAAAGAACACGACTGACTGAAATTGGTTATAATAATGCAAGGCCTACAGCTAAGCCCAGGTGGCATGCATCAGAGCGACTTCTAGTTAGATCACTGACTTCAAAATATAGCCTGGCTAAATAAATACTGAACCATGAACTAAGCTCCTCTCCTCCTTCAAAAGAACAATTCAAGCAAGGAGCAATATTACTCTCTCTTTTCCTCCCGTGCTCAACGTGCCCTGTATGCTCTTACTCCCATGCTTCCTGCATCATAACTTGCCTTTTATCAAGTTGATTCCCTGCCCTGACACTTACAGGTCTCTTCCCCAGACTTTTACCCATCCAAAGGGCATTGATTTGTTCTTAGAATCCAAAGATTCACTTCACACACAAATCATACCATCCCCACCTCAACCTGGCAATTAGCAACCAGATGACAGGGCAGCATTTTCAGAAGATTGTTTCCATTAAGAAAACTATTACAATGACAACTAAAAAGAGGGAGCTGTTTTCCAAGCACTCTGGGTGGTTACCCAGGGAAGATATAGGCTGGGGTATTAGAAAGAAGTTCTTCCCAGAGAGAGTGATTTGCCATTGGAATGGGCTGCCCAGGGAGGTGGTGGAGTCACCATCCCGGGAGGTGTTGAAGAAAGGACTGGATGGAGCACTTAGTGTCATGGTCTAGTTGATTGGCTAGGGCTGGGTGCTAGGTCAGACTGGATGATCTTGGAGGTCTCTTCCAACCTGGCCTATTCTATTCCATTCCATTCAAGACTGGACGGGGCAGTTAGTGCCATCAGCTAGGGCTGGGCGATAGGTTGGACTGGAAGAGCTTGGAGGTCTCTTCCAACCTGGCTTATTCTGTTCCTCTCTGTAATGTGGTGTGATGCTTCTAGCAGGAATGTAGCTTTGTCCAGACAGTGAGCCTTGTGCTGTTTGGAGAGCAATCAGATTTCCCCAGAAAAGTCCTTTGAAACAGTGTTTGTTGGTATAAAAAAGCAAAATTTTTAAAAATATTTTGGGTGTTATATAAGGATCTGAACTGATTTCTTTAAGAGAGCTGCATTTGCTGTAGTCAGGCTACTGAAACCTCTGGCTCTTCCTCCAGAACTGCTGACCTGTTGTAATGGCTGGATATGAATGCGAGGTATGATTTTGAAGATCAATATAATTTATTAATTTTGTTATTCAGAAACTGGCTACTAAGCAGTATTTTTAATATTTATGGGTTCTTCACACATTCATGAAAACATTATACAGAGAGAGATAAAGAGGGAATCTGGAACACTCAAGAAACATAGTCAGCAACAACATAACAAATATCAAACCTGAAACAGGGAAGAAATTCTTAGTTGCTTTACAACCCTTGCTCACCTGGGAGTTCAAGAAGCCCCCTTCTGCTGCTAAGACAGAAGGTACTGAGATTCACCTAAGAATTTACCGAATCTTGCTAGAGATTTGCTAAGAGGCTTTTGAGTGTTTACTCACAAAGTAGTCTCTCTGGATGATTTCTGGGGCTGCATTAGAGTAACAGACAGTGCCCGAAGCATGGGGAGGGGTTGCTATCAGTGGTTTCAGAGCTATTAGATGTTTTGGAACTTCCCCCAGACTCTTTTCTCAGGAAGCTGTGGGGCTTGCACAGTCTCTGACCTGGTTCCTCTTGACTCCCAATAGCTGGAAACTTGCAAAGGGATAGGTAGGATGCAGTGAGACAGCAGCAGTGAGAACATGCAGAAGAAACAACAGCAGTAGCAGCAGGCACAAACAATGGCAGAGGAGCCTCCTGTTACCTGCTCATCTTCTTTTCTCAATGTACACCCATGACTAATGGGCCTCTGGACACAGGAGAGCCAATCAGAGTGGCACTTAGCCAGGCCTGAACCATATCAGGTGAAAGCAGGGCTTTTGCTTTCCCTTCCTGTGGTTGCTTCTCCCAGCACAAAAGGTGGGGGAGGAGGGGAACATCTCTAGGCATGCCAGGACATGTTCAGGCCTATTTAGAGCCACTAAAAGACCTGATCATCCATTCAGGGTGCCTCCATCTCCTTTTGCAGCTACGGTACCAGTCAAAAGCAGGCTGACAAAGGGACAGGTTTTCCTTGCTGCAGTTTTGATGCTTTTAGGGTTAATGCTCAAAAGCAGGAGTGCAAAAATGAAGCAGACACTTTGCAGCTTTTCTTGGGTGTCTGCATTCCTCCCCACCTCCTCTTCAGCTAAAACAGTCAGTCTGTCTCCCAGCAGCTCAAATCACCTCTGCTTAATCTACCTATTTCTAGCATAAAAATATATTTTTATGGTTAGTTCCCCTTAAGTCTGAAGAAGCAACAGCTAAAGAAACAGGTAGCACCACCACCTGTTGGTGAAAACAGGCAATTTTAACATATTAATTTGTATACTATTATGTAAACTTGCATTTGTTAATAGTTCAGGATTTCGGGATGCTGTTGTTTGTTCTAAAAGCTGGGTAAATATGCTTAAGACTAAAGTCCTGAAAATGATAGATGGCTTGTTAGAAAAAGAAAAAAGAAAGAAGGAAAGAAAAAAAAAAAAGTAGTAAAGCTTTCTGTAATCTTTTTATGCAACAGTAATGAAAACTGGAAGCAGGATATCAGATCCATGTGCTTTCTCAAGCTACCTTTATTTTATTATTTGGATTTACTTACAGTTACTTTAAATGCTACTTATTGCCAGAGACTGCTGCAATTACAATCCCTGAAAGGGATTTATGACTTTGCAGGCATTTCATGACAATACACAGGAACTTCTCCAAATAATGTAAGATTTTCTAAAGCAGGGGGAAAAAATTAAAATTACATCCACTACCTTAATATCTTGCTTTTGTGAGGATTCAGCCAGGATCTAATACAATGTAATTATGAATGATGGGGCAAGGGAGGTGATTCTTCTCCTTTACTCTGCTCTTGTCAGACCTCATCTAGAGTACTGTGTGCAGTTCTGGAGCCCCCAGCACAGGAAGGACATGGAACTGCTGGAGAGAGTCCAGAGGAGGGTCACGAAGGTGCTCAGAGGGCTGCAGCAGCTCTGCTATGAGGACAGGCTGAGAGAGTTGGGACTCTGCAGCCTGGAGAAGAGAACGATTCGAGAAGACCTTAGAGTAGCCTTCCAATATCTGAAGGGGGCCTAGAGGAGTGCTGGGGTGGGACTATTCACAAGGTCTGGTAATGACAGGACAAGGGGTAATGGGTTTAAACTGGCAGAGGAGGGGTTTACACTGGATGTTAGGAGAAAGTTGTTTACAGTGAGGGTGGTGAGACACTGGCACAGGTTGCCTAGGGAGGTTGTGGAGCACAGAATCACCCAATGTGATCTTTGATTCTGTGCTCCACAACCTCCCTGGAGGTATTCAAGGCCAGGTTGGATGAGGCCTTGAGCAACCTGTTCCAGTGGGAAGTGTCCCTGCCTATGGCACAGGGGAGTTGGAACTGGATGATCTTTGAGGTCCCTTCCAACCTAAGCCATTCTATGATTCTATGAATAAAATAATAACAAAACAAAAAGAAAACAGGAATCTTGGGGCTGAATAGTTTTGTCTTCTTAGATTATGAAGTTAGAATAGCCTCACTGAGTATTATCCTCTGACACACACAAATATTTTTTCAAGATTAAGAGAGACTATGAGATGTTTTTTTTCAGTGGCAGCATTATCCCCTGTTTATCTTTCTCTTTATCAAGCAATGTCTTAAAGAACAGAAACTCCACAGACGAGGAAGCACCCCAGGACTGTGTTGATAACTTCTGACAGTACATGCCACAGGATAATACCTACTTAGTTACACATTAAACCTTGCTAATGCTATTTATTGGGGAAAAAAAGAGGAAAAAGAAAAATAAAGAGAGATTCCTCTAGTATTTCCTAACAGCCTGAAATATAAGTAAAGAACATGAGCATTTCCAAATAGCAATGTGAAAAGCTGATCCTTCTCTGGAATGACATCTGAGGCACGATACATGAAGACATTCCTTAATAACAAGGAATAAGAAATTGTGAAAATGGATCCATCCAGGAAAAGGAATAATAAAACCTGAGACAGCACTCTTCCCTAAATAGGCATTAGAGTTCAGCAGTGCAGTCAGGGAAGAAATGCTTGTAAGTATTGTTTTGAAAGACTAGTTCATTTTCCCCATCATCAATAAGTAACAATTTCTTCTGAAGCACTTGAAGAAAGAAATTTTGACTGACAAAACCTGCCTAGGATCCAACAGCTTAGAACAAAAAACGCTGCTGCTGATTAAAGACTTGCTGCTGTCTAGTGAAGCCTCTGTATGTTTTCCCACATAGGTAATACTTGAGAAAATCTTGGACAAAAAATCGAAACAAATAGCAGAGCTGCTTATGTTCGCTGGCAGTAAAACAGAGGAAGCTTTAAGGAACGTCTTTTGGGTAACTTTTTCCACAGTGAATCAGTTTGCTTAAGAAGAAAGGCATTTGGAAGAGACAAAACCAGATGTCAGATATGAAAAGGCTCCAAAAGTTATAAAAATTAATCAATCGATGAAACGAAGTCAAGCACAGAGCAGTGCTGTAGATGAGATCTTGCTTGGTCTTTCGAAGAGTAAGGGACTTAAAACCCTGCTGCCTTCAGCAGAGGATGGAAAGCCAAGTGAGCATTCCCAATCACATTCCTTCCCATCGTGTGCCTGAATACCTGCAGTTGTATCTCAGTAAGAAAAGGTCAAGATCCCAGGGCTGAGTGAACATATGGTCACCTCTGCTAACTGCCGTCTTGCTGCAGTTCACAACACCAACTGCAGACAATGTTCTTGGACATCAGCCATTAAAAAAAGATCCAGAAGACACGAGCACAGACTAATGGTCATTACACATGCAGGACCTGATTTCTGATGACAGCTGTCACCTACCTTGGGAGCTTATGCCCACTGCAGGAGACATGTTTCTTCAAGAGGCAGCACAGATTGCCTAGTTTCAGAGCCTTCCTCCCTCACCACTTCCATGAAACGATCTTGTTCCTTGGTCCAGAGTGGTTGTGGTCAGTTTAAAGTACCCCATTCTACAGGCAATCTTCATTTTGCATGTATCTACGACTAAATTTATTTGCTGTCTGATGTTCTGTCACTCTCATGTCCTGTTAATCCCAAGGCAGAAAGCATAAACTTGCTGATGTGGAATTATCACTATGAAAACCAATTTCCCCCTCAAAGCAACCTGCTCTTGTACCTACACACAATAAAGAAACACAAACCTCAGCATCAACTGCCTCCCCTACAAAGACTGCTCAAATACCACCACACAACTATATCTCACATGCAGGTTTACATATCCTAATCAATCAGGCTGATTTTAATTAATCCTAATTGTCCTATTAAGGTTCCTGGCTAACAACAACACAGCAAAAAGGATTCCCTAAGCAGCCTAATTGACTTAATCAGCTCCTTAATAATCCTTCTTCAGGCCTTTAAAATGAACTAACCTCTAGTTCATTTTAATAAGCATATTGAAGAGGAAGATAAAGCTAAATTCTTGATCCTAAGAGTCAGATTTCATGACTACAATGAACAGCATGGCAGGCAATAGATATGTGAGGATCCACAGATAGAGAAGAACCGTGTTAGAAAATGGGACCAGCTTCCCTCCAGGCATGTATAAGCAACAGAGGATGTTTAAAGAGCTCTAGCTGAACTTTCCCACAGGGAAACACAGGATTGTAATCTAAGACTACAATTACAGTTGTTTATGAGTATACAAAGGCTAATTGAAGGTAGTGGAGGCATGAATACAATCATTAATTAAAACCTCTATAAATTAAAACTACTCAAAGTAATCTGATGTGTGGAAAAAAAAAGAGCAAGCAACTTCTACAACGTTTTTAGTGCCAAACTGCTAGAAGCACATAGATTTACGTTGTGCATAGAGATTTACCAGCTAGCCAGGGGAAGCAAGTTAAGTGCAGCTGACTTAGTTCTGACAACAATTTTTATCCTAATTTGAACTAAAGAAAAAGCTTTTTTTTTTTTTTTTTATTTTTCCAATATTTATGTACTAAAGTTATGCCAGCTTTCAAGAAGTCCATCAGTGCAGCTTGTTCATGACACATTTTCCCTCATTGCTCTTATATATCTAGCAGCAGAGGTATCCCTGGCACTTTACAGACAAATTATATGATACATTCCTGATGATTTTGTCAGTTGGGGCTCTAGGTTAAGATTTTTCATGATCATTAAGAGGCTACTAATGTATATGAATTGCAACAGAATTTTCAGAATCTCTCCTAAGTTTTGGTTTTAATTTTTTCCTCTTGTAGGTTTTATAATGGATTCCATAGCACATAAGTGTCTAGATTTAGAATACAATAAGCCAGGTTGGGAGAGACCTCCAAGCTCATCCAGTCCAACCTATCACTCAGCCCTAGCCAGTGGCACTAAGTGTTCCATCTAGGCTTTTTTGAACACCTCCAGGGATGGTGACTCCACCACCTTCCTGGGCAGCCCCTTCCAACGGCAAATCACTCTCTCTGTGAAGAATATATATCCTTTTCTGGCTCCATCTTTGCACAGAATACAATTAAAAATAAATAAATACAACTTTGTATTAAATCATCATTTCACTGAAGACAGCAAGAATTTGCCATTGGAGTGGGCTGCTCAGGGAGATGGTGGAGTCACTGTCTCTGGAGGTGTTGAGGAACCCCCTGGATGGGGCACTTAGCGCCATATTCAGGTTGCTTGGATAGGGCTGGGTGATAGATTGGACTGGATGAGCTTGGAGTTCTCTTCCAACCTGGTTGATTCTATGATTCAAAGATCAGCACAGGGTTCGCATGCGTGAATCAAAATTAAGGGTCTTAAGATTCTGGTGGTTCAAAGTTTTGCCTTTGATTCTAGTAGATATTTATTCACATAAGCAACCATTAGTGCCTTGAGGACACTTGCTTAAGTTTTATGTTGGAGATCTACAAGGCAAAGCAATGAATGGGCAGTTGCAACCCCAATGTGTATTATTTTTTTTTGTCCCTCTGATTTGTTAAAAGCTTTTAATTATATGAACCAGGTAGTATGAAATGAAGTAACAAAACAACAGCATTGCTTTTCTTATTTACCCTTTAAAAATAAAGATATGTATTTTATAAAGTAATAGAAAAAGAAATTATCAGAGCACCTTAGATGAAGCCATGATTGGCTCAACTCAGATTATGCCATGATGCCTTATCTACAGACTGTCCAAATATTCCCTGCAGAGGTTTATATGAAAGCCAAATGCATCCTGAGAAGGCAGAGCCTGCAATTAAAAAACAAACCAAAACCCCACACTGAACCACTTCACACCCAGCCTGATTCTATCAAGACGAATTTCAGCCAGTGTTAGCTTCTCCCCATGAGAGCAAGAGGCTTGAGGTACTGACAGAAACTACTGCTCATTCCAAAATGGGTCCATTTAGCCAGTCCTAGCAGTATGCCCCATGCAATCTTCAGAACCGGTGTGTGTGGAGTCAGAACAGTAAAGAGATGGCAAACACAATCCATAGGAGTCCCCAGTTACCCCAGGAGCTTATTCCCTTACTTGGAAATCCCTAGTTTCAGAAGACAATAAGATTCTCTCTTCTTCCTGACTTTTCATTCTACAAAATAAAAGCTAAAAGATGAGTGAAGCATTATACTCTGGTCAATTAAGTTCAATAGAGAGAAATTTTCTTTAAGGTAGTTACAAGCTTCAAGACTGAAAGTGCAGACCATTCAAAAGTGTGTTTTCCAACATTTTGTTTTTCCTGAGTCACTTGAGATATTTGGTTCAGTGGCTTAAACTACACTTATTATGAGAAGGGCGAAAAAACTGGTGAGGGGCCTGGAGCACAGCCCTGTGAGGAGAGGCTGAGGGAGCTGGGGGTGTGCAGCCTGGAGAAGAGGAGGCTCAGGGGTGACCTCATTGCTGTCTACAACTACCTGAAGGGAGGTTGTAGCCAGGTGGGGTTGGGCTCTTCTCCCAGGCAACCAGCAACAGAAGGAGGGGACACAGCCTCAAGTTATGCTAGGGGAGGTCTAGGCTGGATGTTAGGAGGAAGTTCTTGCCAGAGAGAGTGATTGGCATTGGAATGGGCTGCCCAGGGAGGTGGTGGAGTCACCATCCCTGGAGGTGTTCAAGAAAAGACTGCATGGGGCAGTTAGTGCCATTGGCTAAAGCTGAGTGCTAGGTTGGACTGGATGATCTTGGAGGTCTCTTCCAACATGGCCTATCCTATCCTATCCTATCCTATATTAAGAAATTCAGCCAGGTGGCAAGAAACCTCTTCTTTACCACCACCAAAAAACCCAAACGTCAACCCAAAATGTACAATGGTTTCTGTCCCTGTCTCCTCATAACCACATTCTTGACATTGATCAAGTAAACTGAAGAGATATTTGCCTACACACTAGAATCCTTAACTAGCAATAGCTACTTATAATTAGCCTCAGATTGAGAATCATCACTTAGCCATGTTTCAAACTTACATTATGACAGACCCAGTGAAGTTCAAATATTATTTGTCCTTCCGCTGTACATTTGAGAAAGAACATTTTGAAACTATTGAAATAATTATCAAAGTGAGCTTGAAAGATGAAAACTGATATGACAGTATGATTAATTCCTCTATAAGAGACAGGGGGGGAAAAAAAGCTACTGCTTTTAGGCTTTGAATATACACACAAATTATCAAACTGCTGATTAGCATAAGGATTTTGGATGTGGCAATCACCCATTTGCATACGCATCCCTTCTGATACTTTTTTAAAGTTAAGACATTTCACATTTAATTAGGAGCAGGATCATAAAAACAAAATTCAGACATCTGAAGCTGATTGCTTTTTAAACCCTTTATGCTGTGGTTTCTCAGGACTAACTCAATGGAAACGACATGTCTCCAGGCTGAGGGTGAATTTCACTGTGCTTACTGTACACTAATAGCCCAAAGTAACTCAAGATTGGGTTGCTGTTGAATGCAACTCCTGTAAGCCTGTTACCATTCTTCCATTCAATAAAGGTCAAGCTGTTAGTTGACTGTCATTAGGCATAGTCTCTTGAACGCTTAAAGGTTATATAAATATTAAAGTTTATGAAGTCAGTTAGGAAACTTTCTTTTCAAATACCTTACCACATGATTTTTCTTTTCCCAAGGAAAAAAAAAAGAAAAGAAAAAAACCCATCATTCAAGAGGGTGCTTTTCTTTTGAGACAAATACCTGCTTTTCTATAAATAATGGCTTTTCTCAAAATCACACTGAGCAAATAAAAGGATAAAATTCTTAGCTAAAAGTGATGATTGGTGTGCTTATTTAAAAAAAAAAAAATATATACCCAAAACCACCCTATGACTTTATTTCATTTACCTAGCCTCAGAACAGTGTGGTTTTCATTATTAGGTTACAATAGATCAAGATTTACGTTCCCACTAACGTTGCCCTCATTTCCATTTATATTAAACTGGTATTTGTTTTTTTAAAAGAGGCACATGAACGACCAGAAACTTGCCCAATCTCTGTTTGTTCAGCTTGTAACTTGCACAATAGCAAATTCAATCTTGTTAGGAAGCTCATGCTTCCGTTATAGAAGTTCTTTGAATAGCAAGAAATTTTAGATCTGCATTGGCTACAGGTCGATGTCAAAGGGAAAACAAAAGCAGAACACCAGAAAAGAACCAAACCAAAACAAGCCCCAAACAATTAGTAGAAAAGGAGGCTTTTCTTCCTTGCACTAATAAATTGCATGCAACTGGCTCATTTCAAATATTCATTGCCCATTTTATTACAGAGCTAGGAGAAATGCTTTTATCTGACAGTAGCGAGTGGAAGCTCCTCTGGTAATGCTGCAGGAATAATAATGAAATCACATTTTCCCCCCCCACTCCCATTGCTAAGGCAATTTGTCACCTGAACATCTGTCCTTGCCCACTTATCAGAGAGCTAAGTAGGAGCCAGCACTCCTGATGAGATACTCTGGCCACAGGCAATTAATGAAAAGCAATCACTGGTCTTAATTGTTCACCTGAAATATGTTCCTAGCCTGGCTACTCCCTGACTCTCTATTGTTCTCAGCAAGCTGCTTATATTCTGTTTTCAACTTTCCTGATTCCATCATGAAGACAAATAAAGCAGATCTGTTTCATAAGGTTGTAGGAAGTCTCACTTGAAGATTTCTAAGCCTGAACATCCAGAAACCTTACCTGAACAGAGCAATATGGGAGCAAAATACCTGATGAAACAAGTTTAGTGTCCTGTCTACCAAACCCATTTGCTTGAACTAAGATTCCAGGGAAAATAAATCAATTAAAAAAAAAAAATCAAGCTGCTGTTTGCTTGCTCTGTTTTCCTCAGTAACAAAGGCAAGCGCTGCTCACTTATTTCAGGCCAAAACAAAAGGAGAATTCAGATATGTGGTGACTAATCAGAACATGTACTATTATTAGATGTGTTAGATGCCATTTTTTCCCCCTCCCTTTTTTTTTTTATTTTCCCCTAGTAGCTCCTTAAAAATATTGAATAAAAGCATTGGTCAAGCTTCTGGGTCACTTCCTATTTTCTGGTGTTTTGGTGTTGGCTTTTTATGGGGCTGTTCTTTTTTTTTTTTCTTTTGTTGTGTGTTGGTGTTGTTGATTGTTTGTTTCCTAATATACATTAGCTCATTTTATAATTTTTGTTATTCCATCTGGGTCTTATTCGTGCAAATCAGAAAGCTCTGCAACTTATTTACATTGTGCACTGTTCTACAACTGCTTCATGCCCCTCTGCCTCCTGAAATCGGTTTCAGAAGAAAAGGTGGAGCCTTTGTTCAGGAGGGAAAAAATGACATTTTTTCAGAACTAAAGATAAGAAAATACTAAATTGTCAAGTGTAATATAATAGGTAAGAGCTACAGAAAGCCAACAAGTAATATTTTTACATTATTTGGGGGGGGTTAGAATACATTTTTTCAATTATGGCTGCAATTCTTCCACAGAAGGGGATATATACTATCTATAACTGCAGTTTGTTATTCCTCAACAAGTTGAGAGCAGTCATTTTCCAATGAAATATGGAGCAGTCAGATTGTCCCAGTGAAGTTAAAAACAGGTTTCGTGTTAAAGTAAGTGCAAAAAATGCTTCCTTGTGTCCAAGAGCACCACTGGGACCTGGAGTACTACATTATTAATTTCTGTGACTAAAGGATGTTCTAAATGTTTCTCTAAAGGAGTTTTCTAAAGATACAGGGCTTATCTTTTCCTCCTCGGAAGATGGCAGTTTGGAACTTCTATGCAAATGACTGCCTGAAGAAAGATAGGAACAGATGTGAAAATGAAGTGTTTGCTTGGCCATTAACTGTATCCTGCTGGCAATTCAACAGGATGATGGAACTTTATCTTGCTCCCCTGTGGAAATATTCCAGTACACAGGAATTTCAATTCACTGTGATAGCAAAATCACATTACATATCAACCAAGATCTCTGCAATTTAACCTTCTAAGCTGATGTTGAAGAAGAGGTAAAGTTGAAATGGTTTGAGAGTTACCTGCCCCCCAATTTGAATTCACCCAGACTAGATTCAGCCAACTGGAAGTTAAGGAATGAAGCTTTATATTCACAGCTTAGCACAATTTAAAAGCAGATATTTACAATATATTACAAATATTTACAGTTATATACAGAAATATACAAGTTAAAGGTAATAGAATCATAGAATCAGTCAGGGTTGGAAGGGACAACAACGATCAGCTAGTTCCAACCCCCCTGCCATGCCCANCGATCAGCTAGTTCCAACCACCCTGCCATGCCCACCCTACCCTGGATCAGGCTGCCCACAGTCTCATCCAGCCTGGCTGCAAACACCTCCAGGGATGGGGCCCCAACTACCCCTCTGGGCAACCCATTCCAGGCTCTAACCACTCTCAAATATATATAATACAAAAACACAACACTCCTCCCAGAAATCAGAGTCTCCAAGAGGGGTTCCCAACCACCTTTCCACCTTCTCCCCATCCTCCAATCTTATCCCAGAATCCACTTTATGTGTAAGGGGAACAGGAAAGATTGTCTGGGGGGGGTTAGAAGCAGAATTGATTAGTTGGGTTACACAGATCCAGCTAGAGGCCAAGGAGAGAGAGACCAAGAGACAGAGTTCAGAGACAGACTCACACTGTCTTATCTGTGTTTGTGTCCTTGCTTGTATAAATCTCAGCAAATCTATGAGTGCAGTGACATTAGCAGTGTTTTCTTTTCACAGCCTATAATCTAATTTCTGTCATTAAAATATTTCAGTTAGCCTCAAACCAACACAAAAGTAAAATGTGTCCAACTAGAAACCCTGGTCTGCCAGATGTTGCAGAGAATGCTTGCCCTTCCAGTTAAGTATTCAAGCTGAATATCAACCTGTGATTACTTTTCCCAAAGATTAGTCCATGTGATAAAATTCAGAACAACACAGCTGAAGTACGTTCTGTACCTTCTTCCTCATTGCCATCATAGCCTGAGGATATGTACTCACAGGTACAGACAAAAAAAGAAAAAATCATGTGGCCAAGATGACAGTTGATTCATGTCAGCATGAACCAGCACGGTGTACCTGCAGCCCAGAAAGGCAACAAGATCATGGGGTGCATCAGGAGCAGTGTGGTCAGCAGGTGGAGGGAGATGATTTTCCCCCCTCTACTACACTCTGGTGAGACCCCACCTGGAGTACTGCATCCAGTGCTGGAGCCCCTATCACAAGAGGGATGTGGACATGCTGGAGTGTGTCCAGAGAAGGGCCACGAGGATGATCAGAACGCTGCAGCACCTCTGCTATGAGAGCAGACTGAAAGGGTTGGGGGCTGTTCAGTTTGGAGAAGAGGAGGCTCCAAGGTGACCTTATTGTGTCCTTCCAGTATCTGAAGGGGGGCTACAGAAAAGCTGGGGAGGGACTTTTTAGGCTCTCAGATAGTGACAGGACTAGGGGGAATGGAGCAAAGCTGGAGGTGGGGAGATTCAGATTGGACATGAGGAGGAAGTTGTTGAGCATGAGAGTGGTGAGAGCCTGGAATGGGTTGCCCAGGGAGGTGTTTGGGGCCACATCCCTGAAGGTGTTTGCAGCCAGGCTGGCAGAGGCTGCGGGCAGCCTGATGTAGAGTAGGATGTCCCTGGGCATGGTAGGGGGGTTGGAACTAGATGATCCTTGTGGTCCCTTCCAACTCTGATTCTATGATCATTAAAGGCCTGAAGATTTGTACTCACAGGTATAGACAAAAAATCATATGGTCAAGATGACAGTTGATTCATGTCTCAAGGCACTTGGCACTTAATATATTGGAAAGGCACTTTACAGTGGGCCCTATTAGCACTCTTCCATGCTGAGATCCTACCAACAGATATTTTATATAATTAGACTCTGAAGTTCCATGGGGGAAAAAAAAAAAAAAGAGAAGGGGTGCTTCTGAACTAAAACTTTTCTTAGCTTTTGAAAATAGAGGGAGACAGAGATTGTCTAAGATAAAGTGAAGGAGGAAAAGAACCTTCCTAGAGTAACTGAAAAGGTACTAACTTGGTACTGCTTAATTTCATAACCTGTCTGACCACAATAATTAGGTAGAGTTAGTGATGAAGGGCATTCACTATCTCTCATTATAACCATAAGACAGTTTAGAAAATGACAGGCTACTGGTTCTATATCCAAAGGAAACTTTACTTCCCATTTAGATCACTGGAGCTCTAGATTTGCCCTGATTTCAATAGTAGTAGAACTGTGTATTATGAGAAAAAAATTGCTTAGTTGAATCTATTTTCTTCTATTCAACAACTTCTCTCCAGGTCCCCACCCATTTTGCACCTGATACTGATTTCAACACAGCAGCTGCCTCTAATATTTCCCTTCATCCTCAGTCCAAATAATTTTAGGTAACTAATACAACCCTCATTGCAATATTTAACCATCCTTGCTCTTCTATCTAACAAATAACTGCACAGAAACTGGGAAATCTCAGTATTTTATGCTTATTATTACGATTCCCATGCATGTGAGCAAAATTAGGAATATACCAGAACCTTGTGGTCCAGGTATGGAAAATTTGCCTTAAATTTAAGCTCCTTCAGGATCTCTATAGCAAAAACTAAACCCAAGCAAAGAACAAAAGCCAGTCAGCTGTAAGACTGCAAACGCAGACTGCAACAACAAGCGATTGAATTGCAATCTTTAAGCATCACTTCTAATATGCTGTCAAACACTGGGGTAATTATCAGAGTTATGATGTACCATGCACCTTTCAGAGCTCCAAAACTAATTGAATTTTCCTGTGGAAATATCAGCTCCAAAGCGTATCATCACTAGATCTTGACAAAGAAATTAATTAAGTATTTAAATGCACAAGACCACCCAGCTCAGACAAACAA
>VWZI01015885.1:301479-368787 GCA_013396835.1 Psilopogon haemacephalus | reverse complement strand
CATGTGAAAAAAAAAAAAAAAAAAAAAAAAATTCTATACTCAGCATTCCCCAAAGAGAGAATAAATTTTCATTACAAAAATCTCTGGATTATGCTGAATTTAAGAACATTTCTTGTTGAAGCAGGGCATCTAAATTTTGGTAGCTTGGTCATTTTTGAGTTTTATCTCAATTGTTTACAGCTTTTCAATATTTGGCCATTTTTTTTTTTCTTTTCTTTTTCTTTCAAATAGAAAATTTACAAACAAACAGGATAGAATGGGAAACTACCAAGCTAGATTTATTAGATTCTAGGAAAAAAACCCCAACATTTACCTGAAAAGTGAATGGTGATATTTATTAGAATTAAAGATATCTGTAAAATAGATCTAAGCTATTTATAATGTGACTTAATTATGGAAATCCACACAGTATATTTGTATTTCTATGAATATAATTGTATTCAGCAATCCCTGTGCAACAGACTTTAAAAACAACTTTTAGTTTTTACTACTGTTTTATAAAGGTATGGTATGGAACAGCCCCTCAGTCAGCTTGGATCAGCTGGCTCCTCTGTGTCCCCTTCCCAAGATCTTGCCCATCCCTCAGCCTACTGTTGCAGGGAAAATGCTGTAAAGGCACAGCTTTGGGGTTTGGCTCAGCAGCAGCCAAAACATTGGTGTGCTGTCACCACCCAGCTACAGCACTGTGAAAGATGCTCTGGGGAGAATTAACTCAGCCAAACCCAATGCAGCATGTCTACATACACAGCTGACACTACAGTGATGAACATGCCCAGAGAAAGCTCCATCTCTGACATCAGCAGACACCACCAGTGACATCAAATGGCACATTTAAGCACAGATCAAGTTAGGAAAGATGTAATTGGACATGTTCACTTCAACTCATTTTGATCTGATCAAACTAGATGTTCTGTTACCCTAGTTTTTTAACCTGCAGCTGGTCCGAAGTATCTCACCGTCCTTCTTCACTGACACTGAGAGAAACACAGACAACTTTTCTCTCTAAAGTATATTCTTCACAGAATAGTCAGCTAACACAGAAGTCTCAGTCCTTACTATTAGAACCCGTAGCTTGGGCTCAGGGCATTTGGTGACTGCAGTATCAGGATAAAGCCTAGTGATATATTTGCTCCTCTTACATGATGGGTTTTTTTTTTTTTTTTTTTTTTTTTTTTTTAGGGTTAAACATCCCCCACCTGTGTGGGAGACAAAGTGTTCTCAGGGTGCTTCAGGATTAAGGAATTCAAACTCAGCCTGGGGAGACAAAGCTTATTACCTTTTGTTCCAGGAACAGAGCACATCCATTCATATTGCCTTTCATTACAGACATACAGGCACACTGCTACTTAGGAACAAATAAATTTTGCCATGGTCATTGTCTCTCTCTGAGAAAGAATGGCAAAGCAAAACTATGTCTTACTCACCCTTTGCTTAATTCACCCCTAGCAGGTGTAGTGCTGAGCAGGGTGAAGAAAGAATGTATACGCTATAAACAAAACCCATCACCCAGGCAAAACTGACCACCGAGGAAAAAAGAGTTTTGAAGCAATAGCAAATACGCAAACCAAATTCACTTTTGTTCACGCCTATGGTCCCCCTTCTGTCCCCACACACAAGCTATCCCACAAACTAGCATTAACATTTAAGACAACTGTTGTGCTGGGTCCAGAGCCCATTCAATTGTCCACGTTGCCAAGCACTGCAAATGTGCCTATCTCACATTTGGTCAAAAGCTGAAAAAGCAGCTGAAAAACAAGGGCAGATCTTATTCACCACTGCCAGAAGCTCAGCTTGATCCAGCACTAATCAAACTATTTGAGTAATAAGAAGTGAATGAGCAGCTCACACCGAGAAAAAACATCTTCCTTACCTCCGGGAAGGAAGACAGCATGTAAGCACCTAGAAGAAATGACAGGTGAACAGTAGGCAACAGAGCAGTCCAATTTTTCATTGCATCTTACAGCAAACTTCCATATAGTAAGTGTTGATGCTATCATAGCCATCTTCCCCTGAAGCCATTTACCCCCTAAATCTAATTTAAAGTGGTTTGTCTGTAATCTAAAGCATAAACACAGAATTACCAGAAAGCACAGGGATGTCTTTCCTAAACCACCAATGCTGCATACCTCAGTAGCCAAATGGGCCATTCTGTGTCTGTTGAATGCAGGGGCTAAACTGCTGCTTTGATAGCTCTCATTTCCAAATTACAATAATTAAGGAATCCGTATCACTGAGTGTTATTGCTCTGCTAACAGTGTTAGTCACCATCTCTCCTTTCTCTGTGCAGGAAAAGAGAGTAAGAAATCATACTACCTAATATTAAGTAAGTAATGACATCACTTTCTATTCTTTTAATGAAAAAAAAAAAAAGAAGAACTCATAGAATCACAGAATGTTAGGAGTTGGAAAGGACATTCAGAGATCATCAAGCAAAGCAGAACCACTTAGGGCAGGTCACATAGGAACAAAGAATCCAGTAATGCTTTTAATGTCTCATTTCACACTCATAAGTAACCCCAACCTAGGCTGAAGAAAAGAAAATAAAATTTCTGAAGTTCTACTATATCCTAAAGTTTTCCCATGCACTGGGCTAAATAATGAACCATCCTGAAATGAGAACACAGTTTGAATTCTGTTCGTTTATTTGGTCTAGAGCTGGAACGTTCAACCACAAACTTCATCTCTGTTACAAAGAGTTTACCATCTGAGCTAGCACCACATTTCAAAAGCTGCCAAATGAGATGGTCCAATCTCAAAATGAAGAAAATACATCAATAACTGCACTTACTATAATTACACTTACATCTGACTGGTGAAATAAAGCTGAAGAAGGAACTGGCAGACTGGTCTTTTGCCAGGACACATTCCCAGCAAAGTCAAAAGTGAGAGGAAGTCAGGAAGATGGACTACTGCAATGAAATACAGGGAGGAAATGAGAGCTGAGGGGCAAGGAAGGAAAGATGTTGCAATTTCAAGATAAGGGCAAGGGGATTCATTTCAAATCAGAAGGGGGAAAGCATCAAGGCCTGAAAATTCTGTTGGAAACAGAGCAGCTCCCTTGAATCACTGTTTTCCTGCTTTACATCTGCAGCCTGCTGTTTCTGTGCAGCACAAAGGGTGGACATAATAAGCTTTTCTTTAACACTTCTGCTACTACTGGCTCCAGAGTGTAGCAATAGCTTGGATGCTATCAATACATATCACTACTTTCACCTTACAATCACTGCTGAAGAAGGGATGCAGCCCCTAAGGGAGCCCCTATACGTGCCCATATGTGGTTTGGTTACCTGAAGTCCTGCTCGGTAGCTGTTACTCAGGCTTGTAAATTGCAGATGGCTTTTTAAAAAGCATGCAACAGATTGTAAATTTATAGTTCAGTGTTTTTGTATAAGAGAGAGTTGCACTCCTAACAAAGGAATCAGCCATGTAGGAAGCTCTGGTAGAATTAGAGTTAAGATGATAATAGAAATAGAATTAAGAACTGAAGCATTACGAGAACACTTTGTTAAGCATAGGAAGCAGGTGTGTTTGAATCAAAGAGAAATTATGTTACTTAAAGACATATTCTCAGGGAGATTTCAAAGAAGCTGAAAGAAAGCAGCTTTCTCTTTTAAATAACGGGCTTGAGAAGAGAGGCATTTTTTTAATCAAATAGAATAAAAAATTCTTTGTTGATAAGGGAAGCATTTCAAAATTGTTTCTGCAAACATGTCTCACTACAGGTTGAAGCCAAATCTGATGAAAACATTAGCCAGGTCCAGCAACAGCTGGACTATTTTTTATACTGATCACATCAGGATTTTTAGTGCCTTTAATCATCGCTCGACAAAAAGCTTTCAGCATGTGATCTACCTGTACATTTTTTTGTTGTTTTTTTTTAGCCAGCTTCATACACTTTTTAGTCTTAAAGAACTAATTATAGCAAGTATAACAGTTGCATTTGGTCTGGCTAAAGACCAGATTTTGTTTGGCTGCAGTGAAGAAGTGCCAAGGAAGGTAAGAACTTTTACTACCAGTCACATTAAGCCACAGCTTTTGAAGTTCAGGCATTTTGATATGATATCACTGCTCTGTCTGCCCAAACCAAATCAACCTCATTCTGTGGAAGTGAGCACAAAACAATGTTGTGGAAGATACATGTCCTGGCTTGATCCCATTGCCCCCTTCCCTCTGCTAACAAGTGGGAAGCAGAGTGCAGGAAGAAGACAAGACATGCCCAGACTTTACTTCCCAAAAAAGGGAACAGCAAGCTCCTGTCTTCACCTTAATATGGTCAGGTTTGGCAATGTGCCATTCTGACTGATGAATCTCTGTGGTCAGAGAGGCCATTACATTTGGGCAATTGATAAATAGGCTCTTGCCATATGGCTTTGGCTTTTGCCTGCTCTGCTCTGCCACATTATGTTCTGCTTTGCCTGCAACGACTTTCAAGACACTGACAGAACTCTCTTCAGGTGTTTGGGCACTGTTTGATCCTATTCTGTGAGTTAATAGTCAAAGCCTCTCTGTAAGAAATCCTGTAACTAGATTCTATTGTGCCTTTCTACCTTAGCAGCAGAAAGGAGCCTCTCAAGTTCCCTGTGGGCAAGTGGTATAACTGAAACTAAGAACCTGTTTCCAATTTTGAGTTTCATGCTTGTATTTAAACGGATTTAAAAGAGATGTTAGGAGGAAGTTCTTCACAGTGAGGGTGGCAAGACACTGGAATGGGTTACCCAGGGAAGCTGTGGCTGCTCCCACCCTGAAGATGTTCAAGACCAGGCTGGATGAGGTCCTTGAGCGTCCTGATCTAGTGGGAGGTGTCCCTGCCTATGGCACAGCGGGGTTGGAACTGGATGATCTTTGAGGTCTCTTCCAACCTAAACCATTCTATAATTCTATGATTTGCTAGTTATTTCTTGAAGTGTTCGAAGTTGCCTGTTCCCTGTGTGTATAAGTACCCAAACCATGTGTTTCAATCATTATAAATAAGGGTTTTTTGGTGAGATTTAATGTCAATAAACAATTTTAATATTTAATAACAATTTTACCTATATAAAATATATGTATTATTATTTTTGAATCACTAATAACCAGCAGCACACTGCAATTTCAGAGTGACACAGCAGGGCAGGTTCTCAGGATGCTGAAGGGATTCTGAGAATTGCACCCTGAAAATTCAGCTTTAAGCAAGTAAAGTCAGTTTTATCAGCTATGGTAAGGCAAACAAACATGCACTTGGTGAAACATCTGACTGTTTTCAAATTAGATAGTTGACATCTCTGAAAAGCACTTGATGAGACAAAGATATATTGGAAAGTATAAGTCAAGAAAGGCAGGTGACTCCATCTGGATCTACAGAAAACACATAACCATGTAGTAACCACTAACTTGTGTTGTTCACTGGTTTGAAATGAAAATTTGCTGGTGTAGCAGGGAAAATTCAAGACTCAATTTCTGAAGTTTGAAAAAAAAAAAAAAGTAATTGAGTGGAAAAGTAAATACTGATGCATAAGTTACATTCAGAAAAATCCTTTTTTCCTTGCTTTTTGCTAAAACACCTGAAGTAGAGAACACTGTTGCTTGATTTCTCTATCAGTCACTCTTAATTACAGAGACTTTCACTCGTATAAACAAAATTGATATTCTCCTAAACTAATGCTGGAGGCCAAGAAAAATATATGAAGTGAGCAAGACAAAATGTTTCCTCAGTGATTCTGATGGCAAGAAATATAACCCAGCTGGACACATGCTGCAGGAAGTTACAGTGCCTTTCTCCTGTCAGTATAATACAGAACAATTACTCTGCTAATAATCCATAAAAATAAAAGTGCCATAGCTAGTTGATCACTAAATTTGACTTAGATCTAATAGCAACGTTGTAAACCTTAAGGAACAGGGTGGACATACATGACTATCTCTCTTAAATGGTACAAGCACAGCTCAGAAGAGAAATAAAACCAAAATGCATTAACCTCATTCTTTTGCAGGCTCTTGGTACAAATTTCTGATTCAAAATCAGAATCTCTTTTCTGAGTCATAACGATCATAAATCAGGGAGTTGCTAATTCAAAATTATTTACCCCATGCTAAGATTCTATGTTTTTAAAATAATGATCTGTACCTTTCTCTATACAATCAGAGCAAATATTCATTGAGTTTCGCTAGGCTGAAACTTAATTTCATATAGAATGATACAAAATAGATAATATTCAATTTAATTTTGGAATATAGAAAAATACTAAGGAAGGTTCAGGAGTAATAAGAAAGGCGAAGGGACTACATTAATAAGAATAAATGTGGAAAAAAACCCCATAATTTAATCTCACAACAGCTGACTGCTTTGTTAATGAGTGACTTTTGTTAGAGGGACAAAGGAAAATGAAAGCATCCTCCAAAACCAAGATCCCTATTCAGAACTCCTGAAAAGCTCACTGTACAACCTGTTATGCCCCCCGAGCCTGGCAGATGTAGTGCATTTATGCCTCTCTTATGGAAAATTATTGCCATAAAGGTAGCAGAGAAGATCATTAAACACCTACATATCCTTGAAGGCACTGCTACAGCTAGCTTAAGCTAAAAATTGTTATTTGGGTGACTCAGAATTGCCTGTGTCTTCAAAGGACATATTCCTTCCAATAGATTAAAAGAACTAACCTCCACACTCAGTCCTAGAAGTTTTATTTGGCTGTTTAAAACAACTGATATGGAATCCCTCCTGTGGCATATTTCTGCTCCTCCAACAAACAGCTTGATAATAATAACTGGAGGGATGGGAAGATCATCCATGGTAAATAAGTAAGTTACTGGGATTTTACCTGCTCCTACCAGTTCTTAGTTAGCTCCACACTTCTGTGCATTGAAGATTGCTGGGTGAGGCACCCCAACAAAGCTGGCTAGGAGATCAGTTCCTTCTGACCCACTATTCCTTTCCCATCGTCTGCCAAGCCATATGTTCCATGAGGACATCACTGCATTTGTTTTAGAAGGGATAAAAAAAGTATGTGAGAATGCAGTGCTTGCAGCTTTCCCATTTCCTCACAGGCTTCATTAGCATTCTGCCTTCAAGCTACTGGTGTGTTATTTAGTATGAACAGAGCCCTACTTGGTCCAACACTCTGCTGTTGTTGTAAATTGGACCCCAAATGCACCCAAATAGTTTCCAGGCTACCAGTTGGATAAAACATGTATTGCTTCAGATAGTTGGACTCCCATTTAACTCTTTTCTCTCTTACAAATCAAAAGAGAGAACACATTAGCAGAGGAGAAGAGGAGAGACCTGGCAATTCAGTGTGACATAGACATCATGGTAACTCATAATTACATAGGAAATGGAAGAGCTAGTACAGCACATCTGTCAGGCTCTGTAGCACAGGTGGGTTTGCTTCCTCAAGATTCCTCTTTTTTTTTTTTTTTCCCTTTTCCTTCTTCATCAGCATATTAATGCTCTTCATCATCATTCTTTGGAAGTGTGACACATATCACATTTCCCATCCTTCTGAGCATATGGTCTGGAACTATTCAATAGCTGCAATATGATGATTCTGGGCTGCTGAGCACAACTGATTGGCACATTAAACTGCTGGGAGACTCTTATCTGGGGCAGACAGGATTCTTTCCAGTGCCATCCTAAGGGGCCCTCAGTAATGAAAAATAGTAATTCTAAGTCTTTTCCACCTGTCTTTTGCCAGGCATTTTAAAATGGAGTTTCAATAGTTTTTCTTTCCCCCTAACCCTTATTAAAGCAAATCAAGTGTAAGCCACAAGAACTTGGAGAGTTTCACTAGAGATCCTGTAGATACCAGCTTCAAAATAGGTTTTTTCAAATCTTATTTAGCATCGTAAAGCAATCTTGTATGAAAAAAACCACAAACCATTAATAGAAATAGGTATTAAATTAAATAAATACAGCAGTGTGCCATTAGGTTTATAATTTTTAAAAATCTCTTTAAAGATTTTGCCCTTTATTGTTGAATCAATAATGAGTAAAAAAACCCAATAATTCCTTTTTGCATATAATCAAGAGTAGGGAAGTACAACTCTAACTGGAGACGTAACATTTACCATATCTGAAGAGATTCCCTCAGCTCCTGCAGCCTCCTCTTAATTTTGATTACAGAGAGAAGCACAGTCTGTCTTGCTGGGAACAGCAAATCAAGCCTTTGCTTCCCAGCCCCATTTCTTCAGCTGAAGTGAAAAAATCAGCTTCCATACTCATGACACCATAAAAAACAAGGCAAGGGTTTTCTAAGAACAGTGATTGCCAGAAGAGATACTGTAGGAATTGGATACCAATATCAGAGCTTATGTGATTCACATACTGGCAATTTAAAATCAGGAAGCTAGAGCAGTTCTGCTATGAGGACAGGCTCTGAGAGTTGGAGCTCTCCAGCCTGGAGAAGAGAAGACTTCAAGGAGACCTTGGAGTGGCCTTTCAGCATCTGAAGGGGGTCTACAGAAGGGCTGGGAAGGGACTGTTGACAAGGTCTTGTAATGACAAGACAAAGGGGAATGGGTTTAAAGTGGCAGAGGAGAGATTGAAACTGGATGTTAGGAGAAAGTTCTTTGCAGTCAGGGCAGTGAAACACTGGCACAGGTTGCCCAGGAAGGTTGTGGAGCACAGAATCACAGAACATGACCTTTGATCTTCGATCACATTCTGTGCTCCACAACCTCCCTGGAAGTGTCCATGGCCAGGTTGGATGAGGCCTTGAGTGACCTGTTCTAGTGGGAAGTGTCCCTGCCTATGGCAGGGGGATGAAACTAGACGAGCTTTAAGGTCCCTTCCAACATAAACCATTCTCCAATTCTAAATAATTTACATATAGTGCCTTTTAACTCAGTAAAATAATATTTCATATTATTTTATCCATAAAACTAGAGAAAATTGATTCTTTTTACCCCAGTGTAAGTTTTATTATGTTTGGATCTGTAAACAATGGCTGCATCATTCTCTTCCAGGAGATAATGACACATGGGTGTACAGGACTTTGCAGCAGAAATACCTTTTGCAGTAGTGCTGGAAATGGGGCATCATTAAGTCATCTTGGAAACAGGCTCCACTGCTTTAGATTTCTAATGTACACACTTTTCTTACTTACATTTTACATTTGGGTAACCTTTCTTGCACTGGATGCTTCACATCTCTAAAGAATAGTTTCTGGAAGTTTATGAATTGGCCACTCTCTGTCATGGTCTAGTAACTCAGAAAATATGGATACAGACAGGATTTTATTCCATAGGAGTCAGCAACTCATACTACACAGAGTGTTGGAAATTAGAGGTCTTTTGAGAGTGCAAAACTATTCCGGAGAGATTTCCACAGACAAGTCAAAAGGATTGCTAAAACTTGCAATCGCTGCCAAGTGGTATGGATTAGTTACTATAATTTTTTTTGTTTGAAAAGCTTCTCAGAGGAGCAGTAGTCACTTTCTTTTAAGGCTTCTAGAAAGAAATTATGTAAAAATAAGAAGCTTTGTGTGTAAAGAGTCATATTTAAATCGTGTGCTTTTCTTTATGCCTCACAAAAGCTGTGTTAATGTTTGCATTCTTCATGATGAACACTTTATTTTACTTTGTTTCCAATGTTTATGCATTCAAAGTCACCTTTTCCTATGGCATCACTCTGTGGTGAGGTTCTGGAAATGTTGTGTGCTCAGATTGATAATACTGAATTCTTTTTCAATGGCAATATATTAAGGCAATTGCACAACTCTGCTGGATATTTCCAAGACCCTTTCTTTTTCTATTTATCTATAAAAGATAAAATCACTTATTTGGAGAACTTTAGAAGTGGATTCTGCTGTGTTATCACAGGATCACAGGATGTCAGGGGTTGGAAGGGAACCAAAGAGATCGAGTCCAGTTTCCTGCCACAAGCAGAACCATACAATCTAGCTCAGGTCACACAGGAACACATCCAGACAGCACTTGAAAGGCTCCAGAGAAGGAGATTCCACAACCTCTCTGGGCAGCCTATGCCAGAACTCTGGGATCCTTACAGTCAAGAAGTTCCCCCTTGTGTTGAGGTGGAACCTCATGTGCTGCAGCTTCCATCCATTGTTCCTTGTCCTAGCACAGAGAGCAAGTGAACAGAGCCTGTCCCCCCACTCCTGACCCCCAGCCATCAGATATTTATAAACACTGATTAAATCTCCCCTCAGTCTCTTCTCCAGACTAAGCAGCCCCAGGTCCCTCAGCCTCTCTTCTTCAGGCAGTGCTCCAGTCCCCTAATCATCCTCATAGTCCTCTGCTGGACCCTCTCCAGCAGATCCTTGTCCCTCTTAAACTGGGGAGCCCAAAACTGAGAAACATAGCTCTGGATCTCTTAAGTACAACAACCTGACAGTTAATAGATTAACTTCACAACTACACTTAAAAAAAAGATAAATATATTTTGCATTTATTCATGTTTCTTCTACACGTTTCTCTACAAAATCAGAAAGAGCCACGAGTGAGTTACTAAGCATTCATACTAGATAGTGGCCAGCAGTAAGCATGGTAATTATTT
This sequence comes from Psilopogon haemacephalus, assembly GCA_013396835.1. Lineage (NCBI taxonomy): Eukaryota > Metazoa > Chordata > Aves > Piciformes > Megalaimidae > Psilopogon > Psilopogon haemacephalus. Next base: position 358,298 of record VWZI01015885.1, on the reverse strand, counting down.
GAAGCAGACTGAAGAGAAGCTTTCATATTCGGGGCACAAACTGTAATTTTTGGGGAGCTCTTGGGGAAGAAACAGCAGTTATGTAATTCCATTAGATGTGTTCTAGGACTATTAGACACATAGTATTGCTGTAACTCAGTAGGGAAGCCTTATTTAGCTATGTATAAATTAAATCAACAGCTCTCTGAATTCATAGCACATCTCTGATGTTGAGCCCACTGTAGTGTCCTATTGGAAATGTGGAGAAAACAGTACTAGAGGTCAGAGTTTTGAAGTGGTTTTGTTCCTTCTGCACACAGGCAGATATTGATTAACAGTATGAGGCATTGTTTTTTCAGACATAATACAAACTCAGGGGTGGTTATAGGTAATCCCAAACTCGGTATACCTGTGGTACCTACTGTTTTTAAGCAGCCTAAGCTGAGTGCCTTTACTCCTGACTGACTCTTGAGGATTGCTGAATTACGTTTGAAAGTAAATAAAATATCTCATTTATTAAAATGTTTTGCTGATAGTGTTGTAATACTAACATGATTGATTTTATTATATATAGAGTAGAACGCGAGAGAGTAGAACGCGAGAGAGTAGAACGCGAGAGAGTAGAATGTGTCTGGTTGGAAGAGACCTCCATGATCATCCAGTTCAACCTGTCACCCAGCCCTAGCCAACAGCACTAAGTGTCCCATCCAGGCTTTTCTTGAACACCTCCAAGGATGGTGACTCCACCACCTCCCTGGGCAGCCCATTCCAATGGCAAATCACTCTCTCTGTCCAAAACTTTCTTAATAAAAAAAAAAGTATTGAAAATTAGCAGGTAAACACAAAATATTGCACCTTTTCTTCTTATGTGGAACACACTTTCATGAAGTTGTTCATTATGATTACTTCTATTTAATAAATCAAACGTTCAATGAATGGCAAGCTGTATTGTAATTTGGGAAGATTATTAAAAGGAAAACATGCCAAAACAAGAGTCTGCACTTTTTTGGGCTTCCTCCCACTCAAATCTGGGAGATGTGCCCCTTTTCCCACCTTGACTAGGTGTCGTGTTCCCTAAATGACTTTAGAAGGTATTCTTCCTTGAGTCAAACTGTCTGTCATTAGTACAAAGTAATCCCTATAATGGTCTTTAATTGCCTTTAATTATTTTATATCTGAATCACCATACACTGCAGGACATTTAAAGCTATAATAATAAAATACCTTATTACAGTGGCTTATTGAAGTACTACTGGGCTTTGACTTCTGGGAATCATTCTCAGGTCCTGCAGTAATTGTAAATCATTCTGATCTCTACCTTGTGAGTCAATGGGGATATTGCACAAGAAGCTCAACTTGTAAACTTTAAAACATGAATTCCTACTAGAACCAAAGGCATTACATTCCTTTAACTCGTATTGCTTGGGTTAGGCTGAGGCTCAAAAAGCAAGGCAAGCATCATCTATGGCATAAAATCAATGCTTTCTTTTCTCCTCAATAAACCATATTTGTGACCCATACATAAAGTCCCTGAAGCTACCCTGATAGACAAACATTGCTCTATGGTTATTAATGCTGCTTATATGCACGCCGTACCCTGAAGTCACCACTTAAGATCAGTGCTTTCCACCTGGGAAAGGTTTAGGGCAAAGTTATTTTGTGAAAGGCAGCCTATCCACAGCGAGACCTGAAAAAGCAACATTGGCATTGGAAAAGATGTTTAACATAATTTTTTAAATCTTAACTGATTTTAGCAAACAAGTCAGCCAGCGGGAGAGAGGGAATTAAAATTATTGACTTCCAACAACAGTAAAGCAGCTAAACAAACTGAACAACAAAAACATTTTCTAAGGGACTGCAAGATAAGTGCACAGGAGACACAGGACTGCCATCGTGTAGGCATGGGTTTGCCACGCAGTCAATATCTCATCAACATATTCTTCATACTTCTATTAGTCTNGAAGCTTTACACTCACAGCTTAGCACAACATACAAGCAGATATTTACAATATATTACAAATATTTACAGTAATATAAGTTAAAAAGGTAAGAGAGAAACACAATACCCCTCCCAGAAATCAGAGGGGCTCCTAACCACCCTTCCAATTTCCCCTACCCTCTAATCTTATCCCAGAATCCATCTTACATGCAAGGTAAACAGGGAAGATCAGCCAGGAGGTTAGAAGCAGAATTGATTAGTTGGGTTACACAGATGCAGCTAGAAGCCAAGGAGAGGGAGAGACCAAGAACCAGAGCTTAGACCAGAGCAACTCTGTCTTATCTATGTTTATGTCCTTGCTTTAGTACATCTCAGTAAACCTATGAGTGAAGTAGACATCATCATTGTTTTCTTTTCACAGCCTATAATCTAATTTTTCTCATTAAAATATTCTAGTCAGCCTCAAACCAGCACACCCTGTATCTGGAGATGGGAACAAGGATTATCTTCAAAGAACACAAAGAACTTAAAACAGAAGATGCTACTAATTATTATGCAATATGTATAGTATGTTGTGTTCTCAAGGTCCAGGTGCTGAACACCATAAAGCTACACATCAGAGAAAGCTGTAGCCCAGCACTTGGAGTACCTGCAACACAACACCAGAGATGGGAAAATGAGTTCTGACTTGTGTGTGCTGGTTTGAGGTTAATTGGAATATTTTAATGAAAAAAAAAAGAAAAGATTATAGGCTGTGAAAAGAAAACAATGGTGATGTCTACTTCACTCATAGGTTTGCTGAGATGTATAAAAGTAAAGACAGAAATATAGATAAGACAGTGTGAGTCTGTCAGTTGCAGTCTGGCAATGTCTGTGTTTCTCCCTGGCTTCTAGCTGGATCTGTGTAACCCAACTAATCATTCTGCTTTACCTGCCCTTGCCTATTCTTCCAACTCACATTGCATGTAAGGCAGACTCTGGGATAAGAAAGGGGGGTGGAAAGAAGGTGGAAGGATGTCTGGGAGCCTCTCCTGAGGCCTCTGATTTCTGGGAGGGGTACTGTGTTTCTGTATTACTTTTAACTTGTGTATTTCTGTATTTTGCTGTAAATATTTTTAATGTATTGTAAACATCTGCTTGTACATTGTGCTAAGCTGTGTTATAAAGCTTCATTCCTTAACTTCCAGCTCACTGAGTCTAGTCTGGGTGAACTGGGGGGTGAGGGGTGGATAACTCCCAAACCATCACACTCATGCCACAGAGAGCTTCCAGATGACATCAGGTGCCCATGTGCTCTATTTTGTTACGCCATCATTAAGGCTTTGGCTCCATATAGATGTATGCAGCCCACTCTTACTGGGGCAGCATAACTATGCAGCACTGCACATTAGGGTGTTAATAGCAGCCTCACTGCTCCACTCCTCAAACCACCACCACATTCTTGTCATTTTGTTTTGTTGTTGGTTTGTTGTTTTTTTTTTTCCTCCTCCTTCATTTTTTGGTAAAAAGCTTAAACACTGCAAGATGTGCTGCACTTTCAAATGCTACGTCACAACTACTTTTAACCCGCAGGTACTCAAAGTGATTTCCTGTAAGGAAGCAAATTGAATTGAAGTACAGCAAAAGGTAAAGACAGTGTTTTACAGGGGCTTCACTGGAAAACAAGATAGACAGGGGAATCTCAAGGCAGAGTACTAGACATAATATCAAACAACTGACTATCGGTTTCAGACCTACAGATGGTATTTATGGTGACACTACAGAAAACAAATCAATAAAACATTCTGATGTCAAAGCAATTTTAAGCATCATGTTGAAATTTACTAAACTTTTGTCCTACTCGTCCTTGAGCTTTTCCTACCACCAAGTACCTAAGGCAGAAGTCAAACAGCTGCAGCCTTCTCCACCACAGACCAGTTTTACCATCAGATCTTCTCTATTCAGATGCCACACAGGCATTCTCCCAATACTGTGTCACAAAATGTGCCCTCAGCAAGCCAAAAATCTTCCTGGTTTATTGTATTTTATTTTGTCTTTCATTACTAGTATGTATTAAAAATCACTTAGAGAGATGACAAGCAAACATTACTTCCTCCAAAGAACAAAGTCTGTGTTTGCTAAATTTGCTGGCATCTGCCTATCAAACCAGCACAACTGAGATTGATAAATCAGAATTTGATTAGCATTCAAATTACAACTTGTCCATTCCTCTTTATAATGACAGCTTGACGGAGATTGTGTTTGGCCATTTTGAGAGATGAATAACTGTGGCATTTAGTAAAAAAAGTGAAGAGTGTTTTTTCATTTGGTCTAATGACTTTCTTGGATATGGTTATTTGAAGAAGAATCTAGCCAGCTGCCTTTATTTCCCCTTCTGTTAGATTATGATCTCTCTCAAAACAATACTCGAAAATAGCTCATCTAAACAAAACGCAGATGAATAGAAAGACAAAAGAAATTGCGCCAGCGTCACCAAGCTAAGTTCTAAATACATCAGCAAAGTAGTCGCAGGAGAATGATTTATGGTAAAAAACCTGAAGAAAATAATTTGTCCTCAATCTTCCTTATAAATAATTTGATTTATTTTCAAACACATTATTGCATTAGGCTCTTTTTTTTCCTCTGTCCTGAGGCACAAGGCATGCAGCATTCTTAGAACACACTGCATTATGCATACACAATTCACAATAAAGGTGAGGGAACTGCTCTCTGCTGTAACTTGGAGATGCACCCTGCATACAAGCACGTAAGTGACACAGGAGCCTAACTTCCTCTGACTAGCAGTTCTGTAAGGCAAGTCAGAAACTATTGTTCAAAGTGTGCTGCATATCAACTATTCTGTAGTGAACACACTTTGTTTAGAGCACTGCAGGAAGGGGCTCCTGCCATCCACGACAGTTTGCTTAAACCATTGTTTCTGTTCTCTTTCACCATAGTGAAGTAGTATGTCCTCAGGTACCACTCCCTCTAATTCCCCAGGACATGCAGCACTCTAACAGTTATTCCCACATTCTTATTCCCTCTGGTAAAGAAGCAGCAGGAGGAGTAGTTTATGAATAGAGAACGCTGTGAAGTGTTAAGAAAAAAAGTTGAACTAACCAGATAATAAGTGTGAAAATGTGCAACAGATCTTAGACTATGTATGTGAAGTAGAAAAGTAGTCGCCTGTCCCAAATTTTGTTTATTTTGATATGAAATATCTCAACAAGTTTGCTAGTAATCACCAAAACCAGTAATCAGAGAGTATTTCAACACTGTTCTTCAGTGTCACAGGATCACAAGATGTCAGGGGTTGGAAGGGACCCAAGCAAATCATCGAGTCCAACTTGCCAGGGCAGAACCAGACAATCTAGCTCAGGTGACACAGGAACACATCCAGACAGGCCTTTAAAGGCTCCAGAGAAGGAGACTCCACAGCCTCTCTGGGGAGTCTGTGCCAGTGCTCTGTGACCCTTACAGTAAAGAAGTTCCCCCTTGTGTTGAGCTGGAACCTCCTGTGCTGCAGCTTACACCCATTGCTCCTTGTTCTATCCCAGGGAGCAGTGAGCAGATCCTGCTGTCATCCCCTCCCCGCTCCTGACTCCCAGCCCTCAGATATTTATGAACATTTGTCTTTTCCACAAACTCCATACATTAGGGATTTAATTACATGGCATGGATTTTTGCTCAGCTGTTGCACATCAAATATTACATGTTAATATAATTAAAGTCAATTTTCTCAAATGCTATTAGAAATGAACCCATTTAAAGATTTGTGACTAGTTTGTCCAGGAAAAAAAAATAAAAAAGAAACAAAAAGAAACAAAGCAGCACTCAGGAAGGATTTCTCAGAATATGAGCTGGAAAATTCAGTTCAGTCTTTTCTTTTGCATTCTATGAGGACAGGCTGAGAGAGTTGGGGCTTTTCAGCCTGGAGAAGAGGCGGCTTCGGGGAGACCTTATAGCAGCCTTCCAGTATCTGAGGGGGGCCTACAGGAGGGCTGGGGAGGGACTGTTCACAAGGTCTTGTAATGACAGGACGAGGGGGAATGGGTTCAAATTGGCGGAGGGGAGATTTGAATGGGATGTTAGGAAGAAATTCTTTACAGTGAGGGTGGCGAGGGACTGGAACAGGTTGCCCAGGGAGGTTGTGGCTGCTCCCTCCTTGGATGTGTTCAAGGCCAGGCTGGATGAGGTCTTGAGCAACCTGATCTAGTGGGAGGTGTCCCTGCCTATGGCGGGGGGTTGGAACTGGATGATCTTTAGGGTCTCTTCCAACCTACAGTATTCTATGATTCTATGATTCATTTTTATGGATGTCACGTTTATAAGGAGATGGACTTCAAGCTAATTGGGAAACTGCCTAAGCTGCATACTACCAAGAGGGTATTTGAATAAACTGAATGTCAGTTCAATGTTTGACCAGCAGTCGCTCTAACTTTCAGAAACACAGAGGAACGTGTGTGAGAAATCTGCTGAATGGCAAAAGTCAGGAACCTAAGAACCACATCTGAGAACATTGAAGCAGTATGGACTAAGAAAAGTCATAACCTCTAACAGAGGCGCAGTTAAGCCCTCCAGTACTTCACTACAGCTTGAAAACTAAATAATGGCGAAAAGTACTTCTTTGGTAAGTAAGTTTTGCATTCACCTTTTTAACTGTCTAAATGTGAAGTCATACCTGAGAGCTGCACTGTAGACATAGTCTGATATCTGTGACTGAGAAGCAAAAAAACTTCAGTCAGGCATGCTTGGCAAAATTACTTCTTGCAGTTTCAAACCCTCTCCATGCTGAACAAATTCTTTAAAAGATATGCTGCATTTATGGTATTTAAAAGCCAACTGGAATACTGCAGTAACAAAAAGTCAAAGAGGTGAGGCCAAAAATCTCATCAAGTATCTTGGGAGATTGCCTCTGTCCGTTATACGGAGTAATAAGTAATTTCACCATGAAAACACAACTTTGTTTCAGCATTACACTGTCTAAACACCGCACTTAAGGTCAGTGGCAACTGAATTTTAACAGTCCTCTAGTCCAGTTACATAAAATCCTATCCTAGCAAAAAATGCAAAATTTAGCAAAATATGAGTTCCTGGGAGTTGGACAATTTCTTTTTACTGAAGATCTGGGAATGCATCTCTGTGCTAAGTTAAAAAATGTTCTGAAGTATGATAATTAATTGAAATGAAGAACTCCCATGTGGCACCAGATTCATGCTGGATTAGAATGAGCAAACAGGTTTTTTTGTCCTAGCCAGGGGAGTATTTGTTTTACATTCCTGCAAAATATATTCATAACAAAACAGTTCAGAGAGTTCAAAGAGCATCTACTTTACACAGTTTTAACCTTTGTAATGTAAATCAAAATACGTTGCCTGTTAGATATAAAGCCAAGTACTTTAGCTCTTCTATAAAAGAAAGAAATTAAATACATCTTTTAATGGAACTGAGGTTCCCGCTCAGATTGAATGCTGTCTTGTTTTACACAAACAGCATGCATAAGATAGGTTCAAGTTCAGGAGCCCATCACTGAGTGGCTTTGCCACATGTGGGAAGCATTACACCCACAAGCTGGCATCCTGTACGCATGCAGTACAACCTCTCAGAAAGACTTCTGGACTTTAAAAAATCATCTATACACAATGAAAGTAATCATCAAGTTTAGGGGATTTTGAGGGAAAGGGTGATTCCAAAAAGAACTTCCTTCCCAACCTCATCTTAGTATTGAGTCTCACAGACCCAAGTGTGCACTCACAAAAAACCCCAAACAACTGTTTTACAGCTGTGTGACATTTGAATGGAACAGGCTGCCCAGCCGGAGTGTGACTCTCCCTCTCTGGAGAAATTCAAAACCCATCTGGGTGTTTTCCTGCATGATCTGGTGTATCACAAAATCAGTTAAGGTTGGAAGGGACCACAAGGATTATCTAGTTCCAACCCCCCTGCCATGCTCAGGGACACCCTACCCTAGAGCAGGCTGCCCACAGCCTCTGCCAGCCTGGCTGCAAACACCTCCAGCCATGTGGCCCTAACCACCTCCCTGGGCAACCCATTCCAGGCTCTCACCACTCTCATGCTCAACAACCTCCTCCTCACATCTAAATCTCCCCACCTCCAGCTTTGCTCCATTCCCCCTAGTCCTGTCATTACCTGATAGCCTAAAATGTTCCTCGTGAGCTTTTTTTAGGCCCCTTTCAGATACTGGAAGGCCACAAGAAGGTCACCTGGGAGCCTTCTCTTCTCCAGACTGCACAGCCCCAGGTGATCCTGCTCTGTCCGGGCAGTTGGATTAGATGATTCAAGGTCACTACCAGTTCTGTGAATATATCAGTCTAAAATATTTATTATTAAAGTCAATTGACCATTTCTTCTCCTTACAACATTTTTTACATATGCACACCTTATTAGCTTTTTCTCTATTTCCTAGTCTTGACAGAATTGGCTGCAAATGAATACTCCGAATAGTTTCCCAAATTCTCTTTCCTTCTGCCAGCTACAACTAATTTTGCATGCATTTTGTTAATGCCTTCATAATTATCTTATCTCACCAACTGCTGTAACACAGCAATAATGGCTTACTGCTACTAGTAAGGATGAGACATTTTGTCCTCCTATGAAAGCAGAAGATATGGAATAGCTGCTGGTCCCAGCAGGCTTCCCTGGATATAGCTGGAGATCTCTTGCATATCTGCACATGCTCTCATATGACAAAGACTTTTCTACAAAGTGTAACAAATCCGTAAATGATGAAGACATAAGAATTTCATGGTGGTAGATAAGAGTTGTAGTGCAGACATTAAAATGTCAGCTGCTCTCTTAACTTATCCTCAGTCTCCTCACTTAAACTTTCACAACAGGAAGGAAGAGTAGCCTCTAACAGTGCAACCCAAAGCAGAAGAAACAATAGACCCTTGCACTTCATAGAATCATTAAACACTCTGAGTTGGAAGGGAGCTGAAAGATCAGTAGTTGCAGCCCTTCTGCCATGCACAGGGACACCTCCTACTAGATCAGGTTGCTCAGAGCCTTGCCTAGCCTGATCTTAAACATTTTCAAACATTTTCCCTGGACAATCTGTCCTAGTCTCTCACCACCCTCACTTAATGAAGAAAGAAAACAAGCTGGAGTCACCTCCCTGGAGGTGTTCAAGGCCAGGTTGGAGGAGGCCTAGGGTGACCTCTTCTGGTGGAAGGTGTCCCAGTAGATGGCAGGGGGTTGGAACTGGATGAGCTTTTGGTCCCTTCCAACCTGAACCATTCTATGATTCTATAAATCATTGTACCCTAGACAGGCTCAGAAAGCATCTGTCTTTCTTATAAAGGGTAATCTGCAAAATATATACATAATACTTACACCTATAAGGACGACTATTATCAGTTCATGTATTTGGACAAATGCATATATTTGTGTAATTCAATATGGATTCACAGCTGCCCTGCACTTCTAAGTTTAACATCACTTGGTTTACAAAACGTCTTCTCAGCTGATAAAAATACTCATAGTTTTATTGATTCCCTAGAACTATGTTTATTTAAACCAGTTCAGAAATACTGTTCCACAGGCATCACTCTGAATGCACCTGAGAGCCTAAATTCTCAGCAGTGCAAAAATGACGAGCGCCTACTTTTATTTTTACATATTTCCCCTTGCCTTGGAGAGCTTAAGCAAGGGAAGCTGCAGATTCACATGTCATATTTCGAAAGAGTAAGTCAAGGAAAAGCTTTTTTTTTTCCTGATTCAGATCCTGACACTTCACAATTGTAGAATGTAAAGATGTCCTAGTGTTACTGCTGAGCTGTCTGCACTCATCATCGAATTGACTCGTCCCCTCTTCTGCAGATTCACTTTTCCAAGGGAATTCAAAACGAGTGAAAGAGAAAGAGAATAGAGAAAGGGGAACTGAAGCACAACTTTATACACTTTGTCATTAAAATGGCCCAATAACTCTAGCATTATTAAAATGTGAATGCATGGCACCAGGCAATGATGTAGGATTCCAATGCCACCCAATCCAAAACCCAGCACTGCCACAGCAATATATCCACAGAGCTCACACAGTACATCACAAGCTAAATGTCCTGTATATAGCACAAAAGTGGAAATCACTTGCTGAACACTGTTACCAAGAGATAAATTTCCATCTACTTCAACATTCGCTCTTCTTTGCTCTCCTATTAATTTTTTTTTGGTAGAAGTTTGACTGCTCTTGAGAAAGATGAATTATGTCTGAAGCCACTAACAAATAAATACATACATATAAATTGCATCAGGTACGCAGAGATACACATGCACCTTGACATGAATTTATTAGCAGTGCAGAACTCTCATCACATGAGTTAGGATTCCATTTTCACCTGCCTCAGGGGCTATTTGCACTGATGTTGCTTACTACTTATATGCACCCCCAGGCTGTAGGTAATCCTTATTATTTTTCTTATTTCAACTCTTCGGATCTGATCCTACTTCATACAAAGAGTTTCTGAAAGATGCTAGGCCTTCATGTGACAAGGTTTGACAGAACCTGGGGACAGCTGAGTTGGGACTATTTCCTACCCTTATTTTTTTACACATCTTAGCATTTATAACCCATAATTTTATGCACTTACTGATGCAGTTGACCGAACACAAGAAAGACTAATGTGGGTACTTCCTGACTTCTGAAATGGCTGCATTTGTTACAAAAAGAACACTTTTCTCCTAAGTATTGCAACGTGCTTATAAAAAAAGCCTGAGCAAAATTTCACAACCGCAGAAGCAATAAAGATAGGCTAATTTGCTATTAAGTACATAGAATAGTTGAGACTAAACGCTGATTTTGTTTGGTTTGCAACATCAGAATGACCTTCCCTGTTCTAGAAGTAGCCTTCCATGTACTATTTTTTTTTCTTTTGCACAGAAGATTTCAAATAAGACATCCTAGAGAAGCAGTATCCTCCTGCCACCCCTAAACTCTTTATTGTCTTCCTTTATCCTTGTTAAACAATATTCAACGTTCCTTTTATTTTACTTTCACTTCTAATGTATTTATGAATTTCTTGCATTGATTCTGTCTTGGTTACACTTAAATACTTAATGACTCCCAATTGTAGGGGTGGAATTGTCTAATTACACCACAGGTTATTGGGTTTAAATGTGAAACAATTTAACTACCTCTCTGTTTGTTTCTACTGCGGTGAGAGAATGAGTTTCAACACCTGGAAAGTAATTTTCATACAGAAATGAGCTCACTGCAGTTGATGATGCAGTTCAAAATAGTATTTGTTGAGGGGTGGGAGAACCACACTAGAATGCATCATTATCTTATTAATGAGAAAGAACTAAGCAGGTGGTGAGTATTCAGTGGCCTTAAGAAGGGAAATGTAAGGACCAGCCACAAGGTGGAAAATTCTACTCTGCAACACCAACTTTACCTATGCCAAAATGTGAAAGCCAAAGTCCAGAAAGGTATCACTAGAAACTAAAAATTTAAAAGCATATGATTGATAAGAAGGAAAGGTGGGTGAATATTAAAACTTCATTCATATGAGTTAGATATTGATATCTACTACTGTCTAAAGGATGCCAATTACCTATGTAGCTTTTAAGTTCAGTTCAGTATTGGATTTGAGCAATGGAAAAATAAAGACATATAACCATCTCCTCTAGTTCCTCTGAGAGGAAAACAATTATTTGCAAACTAATACTAATTATATGTCAAGAGTTCAGGCACTGCTGTCTTTGAAACGGTCATTAAGGAAGAGTTAAGCAAAGTAACCACATTTCTAAATGCCTTCCACTTCAACTTGATTTGCAAAAGGTACAACGAGGGACAAAGAGACTGTTAACAAGAGTGTTTATTAATGTGCATTCTGCATTTCAGCACAAAAGGGCAGAAAAGCATATGAAACCTGAGCAGTGACTTCATCTGTCCTGACAAGCCCACAATGTGCCATCACAGATCTATCTAGCCACTGGAGCCCTGCAGTGTCAACCAGGCTTCAGAATCAGAATCAGCCTTGCTAGTAAGGCAAAAGATTAGAAGATGACTTTCAGGTTTACTCCACCCACCAGGGATGGAGGCTTCTAAGCCGGTTCATTCTTAATGAAAAAAAAAAAAAAGATTGTGAAGTCCATCAAGACAATTAAAAGCATTTCTTCTTCACCTTGTCAGATCACCTTGTCTCTTGATTATAGAAAAAGATAATCCAGGAACACCAGTCTGGTGCATTCCAATTAGAATAAAGCTTTTACTTATTTTCCCTGCCACAGAAGACAAGAGAGATAAGATGGCCTTGTACAGCATCTCTCTTAATGAAACTTCTATCATGTGCCCTACAAACACACTTCACATCTGGTATTTTCTTTTGTCTACCTGCTCTCTTTCCAGCTGTGACTGATGGGAATTTACACATGGAAATAGCAGCAACTTCAGGAGAACAAGCACCCACGTATGTGCAAGTAGCAGCCTAACAGGATAGGCTAAGTAATTTTACTGGTGTAAAGCAAGGCAATGGGAAGACAAACAGGTCCTTGCTAAGGGGACAAGCAGGGGTATCCTCAGGGAGAACCTTCCTGCTGTTTGGAAAAAAAAAAAATGCATGATTCTTGTTATTACATATGAGCCCTCTCCTGGCATTCCTTATACCTTCTATGAGTTGGAAGTCAATTTTAAAATGAAAGAAAGCTCCGTATCCTTTCTAGTGATCATATTAAGACCATTTATATGCAAATAGTGTTTTTATCTTAGTGCATTGTTAGAGATCCAGAGCCCTCAGTATCCATCTGTCAGGAACAAAGGGTGTGTTCAGGTGCCAGTTTAAGGGAAATTATGGATTCAGCAGAATGCATCTTAAAGCCAGGTGGCATTGCTAGGCTGTGGGACTGTTTGCTAATTTAAGAGACCCATAACCTAGCTAGAGCTCATTAGATTCCAACAGCAATGATTGGCATCCTCCAGGCTTATATTTGGGCTTATCTTTCCAAATAGAGTGAAGGAAAAAACTTAAGCTCCGAGTCTGAACTGGAATTAGAGTTGTCTAATACCACATTAAGCATTTTACAGGGAAAGGGGAGCAGCGGTGCTAACGTGCAGCAATGAAATATGATTTCATATTGAACTTTTGCCATCTTTCAGTGAAATTTTCATTCTTGCTTCAGCATGTAAAAAACAAAAAAAACCAATTTATTTTGTTGTGATGAAACTACCAACATTGCTCCAAGTAAAAAAGGACTTAACAAAGGATTAGCAAGCAGGTTTTGTTCTCAAGTTTTCTCTCTGTATTTAATAAAATATGTGCATGGCACCAGAAATGTTGTCTGCCTGCTGTCAATAAAAAAACAGTAACAAGGCAAATATTAAAAAGGATTAATGATCCAAAGCATCATACTTTCACAAGCTAATAATTTGTGACAAGTATAATGTATTGATCAGTAAAAATGCCCCAAGGTTTCATATTCATTCCAATGTTTCATATATTTATTAATGGCAGTGGAGACGAGCAATGAGGTAGCAGCATTTGGAATTAACAGATCCAGCTCAGCGAAAGCTGTGAAGAATTCTGAGGGAATTTTGCCACATGGGGTGAATAGGCAGTGGACAAAGCAGGCAAAGGAAAGGAAGAAATTTAGAGTGTTTTCACTCCTTAAAGGTTTAGACCTGGCTATTGCAACACAAGAAGCTCAGCAAGAGCCTCTGTTCACACTGTTATCACATTAAGATGCATTAGGTATGAGTGGAAAATGACGTGCAATACATTCTAATCCAGCCTCCTCGGGAATGCTATGTGCCATACTAAAGAAGGACAATAAAAATAATAGAAGCATATAGAAACTCTCACACAAAGGGAGACTGTGAGACTTAGACAGTTTATCTCAGTAGAGAGACAAATAACAAAGGACATGAAAAGGGCACGTTCAAAAAAACGACAGAGAAGATAGATCTGACATTACCATTCCATGCACATCATAAAGAGTAAAAGGAAAGCTAATGAAAATGAAAGATGGTGGAATTGTGATGGAATTGAAATCACTGAATAAATGCTTTCACTGTGCACAATTAGACTGTAAAACTCCCTGCCACTGGGTACTGTAGGTACAAAGATGTGTGTACAGGAGACCATCTTGTATCAACTGCAGCTGGGTTGAAGCAATCCCAAGCACAAATACAGGTTGGGCAGTGACTGGCTGGAGAGTAGCCCTGAGGAGAGGGACTCAGGTCAAGAATCTCAACATGAGGCAGCAGCATGCACTTGCAGCCCAGAAAGCCAAGCAGAGCCTGGGCTGCAGCAGGAGCAGTGTGGCCAGCAGGGCCAGGGAGGTGATTCTCCCTCTCTTATTCCACTCTGCTGAGACCCCACCTGGAGTACTGCATCCAGTTTTGGAGTCCCTATTACAAGAGGGATGTGGACATGCTGAAGTATGTCCAGAGAAGGGCCACGAGGATGCTCAGAGGGCTGCAGCATCTCTGCTATGAGGACAGACTGAAAGAGTTGGGGCTGTGCAGGCTGGAGAAGAGAAGGCTCCCAGGTGACCTTACAGAGGCCTTCCAGGATCTGAAGGTGGCTACAAAAAAGCTGGGGAGGGACTTCTTAGGGACTTTTTCAGGGAGTGACAGCACTAGGTGGAATGGAGCAAAGCTGGAGGTGGGGAAGAGGAAGTTGTTGAGCATGAGAGTGGTGAGAGCCTGGAATGGGTTGCCCAGGGAGGTGGTTGGGGCCACATCGCTGGAGGTGTTTTTGGCCAGGCTGGCAGAGGCTGTGGGCAGCCTGCTCTAGGGTAGGGTGTCCCTGGGCATGGCAGGGGGGGTTGCAACTAGATAACCATTGTGGTCCCTTCCAACCCTGACTGATTCTATGATTCTATGAACTGGGATTGGACTTCTATCCATTAACAGGAAGGTATCCTGAGTGACAAAACCAGACAATACTGGAAGGAAAATTTAACGTCATTCTCAAGGCTTACGTTGATATCTAAGTAGGGAAGTTTAAGGTCTGACCTCAGGCAAGAATGAGGATAAGAAAACATTATTTTACATGTATCTACTTGGCAGTTTCCAAAATATCTGCTACAAGCCATCCTCAGAAGGCAAGTTCAGAGCGAGATGGACCACATTTAGTACAGCAATTCATCTTTGTAATTATTAGCTTTCCCAAACAAATTATGATTTTATACATTTTTAAACACCACATTGCTCGGTCTCTCCTCCAGCAGACACATTCTGTATCCAAAAAGGCTCCACAGAGGAGCCAGAATGTCTGACTCCTCAGACACATGGACCCGCCAAAGCTCGGAAAAGAAAGCAGGAAGGCTTTGATACTTCTGCTTTCGCGTAACTGTTTAGGCCAGCATATGTATGTTTATCCTAGTGTCTATCTGGGCTGTCTAAAAACTGTCTTAACATATACACTGATCCTTCTGCAAATAGGTAAACAGTGCAACACTTGCAAGCAGAGGTCTGAAATGAGGAAATTGAAAGATGTCAAAGTGTGAAAAGCTGCACTATAGACTACACATGCCAAAAACCATAACCATGGCTTTAAGCAACCTTAAAGTTAGTAATTAAAAACAAATAGAAGAATCAGTCCTACTTACAGCTTCTGATTGTCTTCCTTGGCTACCAAGTTTATATCAATAGGACCAAAGTTTTGGTACATTGTAAAAATAATACACAAATCCCCATTCCCCTGAAGAAATCTTGAAACAGAGAGGATATAAAAAATATTAGACATTTGTATTTCCACAGGTTGTTTGCTGTGGTACAAGATTTTTTTCTTTGGTGTTGGTTTGCTTGTTTGTTGGGTTTTTTGGGGTTTGCTTTGGTTTATTTTGTTTGTTTTCGTTCTAGTATAATAGAAATAAAAATGTGACTGCAAAAAAAAAAAAAAAGTCTCACTGCATGATGCCTGAAATTATTCTCCAAGAGAAAAGGCTTTCAGTGGAAACACATAATTTAAAATTCCTTCTTCCTTGATGACTTGGGGAACATCTCTTTTTCAAAGGAAGAGGGGCTGAGATATAGACAGCAATAATGCTGTACTCTTTACCTACAAGGTTTTAGATGTTTATGTGTTGCCAGCTACTTTCTGTTCAACAAAAGGCAACAGAGTAAGAAAAAAAAAAAATTTAAAAAACCAAACCACCATGAAAACACCCAAACCCAAAAATTTAATCTTGCTTACTCAAACAAAAAAAAAAATCTTCCTGCTTTCCCAGTACAACATGACTTAGCCCTCATCTGACCTTTTGTGCTTGTTTGAACTAATTGGAGAATTTGAATTATAAATTAGACTATAAGCTGAGAAAGGAAAACAGATGATGCCACTCCAGTCACAGCTTTACTAAGAAAGAAAAATAAATGTTTTAGGAGTTGCAACCCAAATATAGATAAGTCAGATGGTTTCAGACCTCTTTGGGCTGTGGCTGGCTCCTTGCATGGTTCCTTTCTCCCTGCCTTTTGTACCTGATTCTGAATAATTTCACTAACTTCTTTTCCTACTGCTAACCTACCTGGCCAATCTACCTTTGCCCATCTGCTGCATTAACAGATGGTGACATAAGACTGGGGAAGGGTCAGGAAGGTGGTAGGGGTGGTTAGAAACCCCTCTTAGGGATTTTGATCTCTGGGAGGGCTGTGGTGTTTCTGTGTTACCTTTTTTACTGTATGTATCTGTAAGTATCTCTTATACATTGTAAATATCTGCTCTTATATTGTGCATAGCTGTAAATATAAAGCTTCATTTATCAACTTCCAGCCGACTAAGTCCTAGCCTGGGTTATTTCAAAGAGTGCGGAGGCAGGTAACTGCTAAACCACCTCACCCTTGCAAGATTTAACCAGGAGCTACCATTAATAGCTATTTAATCAGACCTTGTTTCGCTCTCCAGTAAAAGCAGCCCTTTCAAAGGTCCACAAATTCCTACCCAATAAGGGTTTTCCTGCTGGAAAAGATGAATTCATTCTTTTCAATCCATTTTGCTTTCATAAAAACGAAAGCGACTGCGAGGTGAATTATCACGCAGCATAACAAAATGCAGCTTGGCACTTCAGTTGGTAGAGTTTCAGTTTAGTAGTGCAACAACTGAACTTTGAGCAGCAGCGTTCCTGGGGATGGATAGTCATTGGTATTTATTCAGCCGGATACAAAATAATTTGTCACAGCCACTTGGTTTTATCATTACTTGATATTGAAAACTTGACAAGCATCATAACTCACTAGCATTTGAAATCTCTTAATGTTTTGATCCTTCAGAAAATTTGCTCTCACAAGGCAATCCAGGTCTGGCCTGCTAGGCTTTTAGTAATTAGTTTCCTAAGTGTATATACTCCCTCCACGTGTCTTATGGCAAGAAAGAAAATGATGAAAAGGTCCTGTCAGGGTTCAGACTAATAGTTGCTCCAACCACTCTCTGAATTCGCCAAGCATATCCTTCTCAGCTGCTACACTTCAAGCAGTTTATCTCGAGTAAATCACGTGAAGGTTTCAGACCAGAAAATGCCCTACTGATTAACCATTCTTATCAAGAGGGCACTTCTCTAACCTTATTTATTTTTTTCTACCCTCTATTGTCTCCTCTGCATATTACATTCTGCTCTCTCCTATTACAGGTGCAGTATTTCTCAGACTGGAAGTCTTCAATTCTGTCCCTGGGCTCTGTGCTGCCAAACCCCTCTGTGTGTCTCTCCACCCACTCTTGCCTCTTCTTCTTTTGCTCTGAGAGCTGCTGTCCTGTGAACTCCTCCTGAGATTTCTTTACTGTACGTGCAGGCTGGTGCTGTTTTAGCAGTTACCTGCCCCTCTACACTTTGAAATAACCCAGGCTAGGACTCAGTCGGCTGGAAGTTAAGGAATGAAGCTTTATATTTATAGCTTTGCACAACATGCAAGCAGATATTTACAATGTAGAACAGATATTTACAGATATATATATACAGTAAAAAGGTAATACAGAAACACCACAGCCCTCCCAGAGATCAAAATCCCTAAGAGGGTTTTCTAAGCACCCCTACTGCCTTTCCCCCTTCCCCAATCTTATCTCACCATCTGTTTCATGCAGCAGGTACGAGAAGGTAGATTGGCATGGGGGGTTAGCAACAGAAAATAAGTTAGTGGAATTATTCATATTCAGCTACAAAAGACAGAGAGAAAAATCCATGCAAGAGCAGCCACAGCCCCGAGAAGTCTAAAGCAGTCTGACTTATCTATATTTGGGTTACAACTCCTAAAGCTTTTTATTTTTTCTTTCTCAGTAAAGATGTGTGTGAAGTAGCATCATCTGTTTTATTTCCCTCTCTCAGCCTATAGTCTAATTTCTCCTTTGAATCCTCCAGTTAGTTCAAACCAGGACAAGGCTTAAACATTTCTACCCCTTACTGCTCATGCCTGCCCTAGTGCTGTCTCTCCTAACCCATTAGCACACTGACACACTTTGCATGTGGGACCCAAGTGAGGGACTGAATAAGGAAAGTGTCCCAGCAAGAAACTCGAAGCTTGTTCTCAATCAGGATCAGTGCTTTGATGCAAAGCACAAGTTACTTGAACAGGAGAACTGACAACAGAAGTTGGTGCTGCTTAGGATGGATATTGTTTCCAAATGAGGTATCTCAGCCCTAGTGTGCTTTCAACTCAGCACTCAAAACAAGAGAGCTCTGGTGACACCTGACAAACATGGCCTGGTCCTGATTCCTGGAGAACCTTTGTACTCCATATGCACTTAACAACGCTTTTGTATTGCTAAACACACACAAAAAACCACAGAAGACTAAAAAAATTCTTTTGTAAGTACTGCTAAATGGAAGTCTGTCTGGCTTCCTTCTCCTTCTAGAGTCACTAGAATCACTCTACAGTCACCTTATGTACAGTAAAGATCATCTGAGCTTTCAGATAAGCGCATCACGTTTATCATATTCATAATTCACTTAAAATTCATCACATACAGATTAACATATAAAGAAAACATAGACTATATTGTCATATTAGAAATTATGCTTTCCTTCTATTTTGAAACCAAGCAGCTGTGAAAACCCCAGCTTCACTTGCCATGCTGCCTGGCAGGTCCCCAAAAGTTTGTGGCATATTCTGCATTGGATGCTACTTCCCTCTAGTGTGCAGCCCTTGTAAAACCCCAGTGATACTCCAGTTCATAATCCTTGAGTTTTGCTCCAAAACAGGAACAGCTGCTAAACTGTTAAGTCTTTAAAATACATCACCCTGCAAAATAATCTGGTTTCTTTTCAGACTGCAAACAGAGTCTGATACTAGCATCTTTTTCAACTTCAGAGTACAGCCAGCATACCTAAACATGATGGAGCTGCCATGAAGCTCAGGCAGAAACTTAACAGTGCAAGTTATTCTCGTGACACTATGGAAAACTCAGCCTAAACCATCATGCAGCATTTCTGTGAGAATGTGATCAGCAATAAATAATTGATTGCTCCTCAGATCCAGTAATCAGACATTCATAATACAGTACTTTGTCAAAGGAAATTTAAGGAGCTTGTCAGAATTTGTCACAGTCTCACTCAAAAGAGATGATTGTTTTGAGTGAATTTTCCACCAACCTAGAGTTAATTTACAAGTCTGCAGTAAAGCAGCACAATCATTTTGAGCATTATTTGAATCAATGCAACACATTTGTCTAGCTGACAATCCGACTTCTGCCTAAATTGCAGATAACTGAGAATAAGAACTCAATCTATTTCTGTGATTTCAGAGAATAATTGGTCTTCTGCCCTTCCTCTGATTATTATAGGGTTTATGGGTACACTCTCAGAACTATTTAAACAGCATTCAGGCCTCACATTCACACACAGAAAATGAATAGCAAACTTTCCTCTTAGCCTCTAAAATTTGTCTTAGAAAAAAAGGTATTTTTATTTTCCCCCTCAAGTTTCAAGACCAACTGTTAGTGCACTCTATCAGTTTGCCATTGGGCCATGAGGGAGGGGAACCACATGGACTCCTTGACTGCTTGGCTGAAATTAATGGCTCCTGCTTTTCCCCATCCTCAAGCACTTCCCCAAGTAGAGGAGTCATTCTCTTTAAGTATGTGTATTACCCATTACTCCTGAAGACTGACTATCTAGTAGCTAAATTAATAACTTCTTTTTCTCAGTCCACTTCCATGGGCAACTCCCACACTCCCTGACAAGAAGTCCCATGACTTCTCTTTAACGTCTCTTCCACTAACATGCCTGTCAAGCAGCTGCAGCTGCCACAGCAGCTCTTGGAGCAGGAGAGCAGCTCTGCAGCTGTACAGTTTTGTAGCCTGGAGAGAATCAAACAAATTTAGGTAAACAAGTTGGATAACAACAATCCACATTGCAGTAACTAGGCAGACTCTAAAATGGTACTAACAGGTAAGTAGAGGCAAACTGTGCTTGCACACACGTGTACTCTTTTATTACTGATCTGTAACTTGAATTTCCCAGGTCACTAAAAATTTGGGAACCCTGAAGTATGAATGAATGCATTCACAAGAATATTCTAAGGTGATCCTCAATCATTTGGGGAAAACATCAGTAAAATACTGCGTTGCAAATTAATGTTAATCTGTATGAGGGGAAAAAAATCCAAGCAAGCCCTGATGGTATCCTGAGAACTGCTAATTTACAGGATGAACATTATTATCTAAGAAATAATA
Source organism: Psilopogon haemacephalus (assembly GCA_013396835.1). Taxonomy (NCBI): domain Eukaryota; kingdom Metazoa; phylum Chordata; class Aves; order Piciformes; family Megalaimidae; genus Psilopogon; species Psilopogon haemacephalus. The sequence continues at coordinate 337,784 of VWZI01015885.1, read as the reverse complement.
CACTGCTGGATAGGTTGTTTGCACTGACAAAACTACTTAAACTCCCATAACAATCTTATAATTTAACCACACAAGGAATTATTGCAGCTATTGAACCTCACTGCATAAGCAAAGTCATCTCTGTGATTAGAAGAGTGCATCAAACTCCAAAGAGCTGCATTGGCACTGCCTCTTTTTTTTTTCCTAAGAGGGTATACAGAACTGTACTGCAAATGACATTCACACAATGTGCACAGGATCCTATTCACACACTTAGTATCAAAGTATCTTGTTAATTTTGATGAGGAAAATTTCATTCCATGTTCTGTAGTTCATATGCTGGCATCAAGGCACTCAATTCGTGTTTTCTCTGATATTTTTGGAGCTTTGGATTTCTAACACTCTTCTACTGAAGAACTCATCATCCTCTTCCACTCCCTCAAAACATTATTTTATGTTCTCAGCTGCTGGATCAGGAGCAGAACCAAGAACCTTTCAAGTAATTTAGGGCACAATCACAGAATCAGTCAGGGTTGGAAGGGACCACAAGGATCAACTAGTTCCAAGCCCCCTGCCATGGGTACATCCCACACAATCAAGTAAAAACATCTCCATATCTTATGAAAATATTCATTATCTAGAGGAGTTTGAAATCTGCTTTTCCCCTCCTCTTAGTTTTCTATGTCTCCTAGTCTAGAACACAGGGGCAAACAAGCCTGTTTCTAGATTCATTACTAGTAAAAATCTGTAAACACTTTCTCCTTTCAGGTCACTTTTCCCTACTCACATTTTGGGCATAGTTACATCAACTCTACTAGTTTATGACATGAATTCATCTCCCACTTCTCTCCATCATGGCCACTTACTCTTACCACTGGGTTGAAGTTCACCTCCCTGCGAGTCTACTGAATTAGTCTGACTTAAAAAATAAACCATTAAAAACAGTGGCAGAAAGGGAAATCAAAAGAAGGAAAAGGAGGGGAAAACATGTTTACATGGGGAGAGTTCAGGGCAAGAGATGATAATTCTTTTGCTGAAGTCAAATACACCCAATATGTATAAGTGCTTTCAGATAGTGACAAAGCTTGTTTAAACAATGGCCTCAGCCACTCATGGGAGTCCTAAGTATTGCCATGAAATAATTACAAATTATAAGCAAATATCTTACTTAAATATTCAAGCTTTCCTTCCTCTGGGGTTCTTCCAGCTTCAGTTGTTCAACCACCAGCAAGACCCTGAAATTACTGTATCCCTAAATTACTTTTAACACGGTATCAGGAATTTAAATGCCTATCACACATTAAATACTGAAAATATTCATCTCTAAAATATAAACCAGGACACAATGACCACATCTGCACGAGCATATCAAACTCAGCCTTGATTTGACACAAAAAAAAAAAATTTTTTCCTTCCCCATTAAATCACAGTGGTCTTTCATGGTCATGCCCACAGACAGAAAGCTTACAAAACTATTAGCTGTGTAACAACAGGAACTCTTCAAAATCTTTATACCTTACTTCACATGCCTGCATTTAAACTCCTGTGGTACCATCACAGCTGTATTTTCAAGCAGGTTTTAGATCAATTTCTGATAAAGAACCACGCTCAGGCTTGTAATGGTAATGAATTTATAGATGCCCATCTGTCTCATTTTTTATCCAAAGTGTTTTCAGCCTGTGGCTGTGCCTGAGGCAAAGTTATATCATCTTGACACAAAGAAATATGAAGTCTTGCCTCAGAGATTTCCCTTGCTTGAAAGTGGCAGGACAGTAAGAGCTCCGAGGTGCTGTAATTAAAAGTGTATCAGTTGGTTACATGGTCAACTAAAAGAAAATGACCATTAAGGATTGTTTTCACCCATATAGCAGCCCTTTCATTGTTCATCAGTGCTTATACCTTTTCAATTACTGATCAGAATGTTGTGCTCCTGCAGAAAAAGTATATCAAGAATGCCTTAGAGGTCTTTAAGGGCCACTAATCTATGTGCTATTTGTTATGTATATATTTAAGGTAGGCTTCAGGAGACAGCAATTAAGACACAGAGCTTTGGGCAGCTGAATAAAATGCCTCTCTTGAGAAATGCTAATACTTTAAATAACACACATGAAATGCAAACTTTGGTTAAAGAATGCTTTTTTGAATTACTTGATCATTTTTGTTTTGCATACAAATGCAGAATATAATTAGAAGAGTTATAATTAAGGAAATAATTAGGCTTTGCAGGTATCATAAACATTTGGGGTAAGTTCAAGCTTTTACCACTGCATCACACTGCAGATTCCCTCCCTCATACAAAGTTTGCTGAACAAAATCGCCAGCTCCTTAGCCTTTTAAAATGAATAAGATACATTAATGAGAAAAACGAATGTTTTATCTTGTTGGGAAGAGGAATAAAATGATTCCTGCATACATTAAAACCCAGAAATCAGTTCTACTTGTGTGCAAACAAGTTCCCTTTCGCGGACAGTTTTATTTTATTCTAATTAAACTACAGAATTAACTCGCTGCAAATAATTGTAGTGTTTATCTCCCTACATTCATTTGAATAGGAACTGAGGGGAAAAAAAAAAAAAAATTGGTCAGTGTTAATCAGTGCCTTGGAGGAAGGGAGCACTTTTTGACAGACTCGCATAATGATGGAGCACAAAACGAGATAATTGGGAGATGTTTGTCCTAGAGGGTGCGAAGTTTGTAATTACAGGTAAAAAGTTTCATTGTGTACCCTTAACGTTAACTGCTTTCCCTGCTTGAGCAATGTGAGCTCACAGGAAAGCTCAGCAGAGGATGGGTTTGGTAGATGTGTCAGCTGTTTAAACCTATGCTTACTTTATTATGCTAATGAACGCCTTAGTCAACAGACTTTAACCTTAGGCAATCTCTGTAAACTATGTTAATAAAACATTAGAAGAATGCTTAAAATTTGCCAGGTACTTACTTTGCTTATAAATATATACAGAAGGTATTGGAGTGATGATTATTTAAACCTCATTTAGGGAAACTCTAGATTGCAGTATTTACTTTTTCCATGACCCCTACCAGTACTGCCAAAAATAATGATAACAGAGTGCTGTAGAAAAACAACAAACAATGAGACAGGATTTCCACAGGAAAGTAAATTACTTTGATTAGCTAGAAGATGATGCAGTCTGAGATTATCAGAAGCAAAGCCTTTAACACTGTCCCACACCACATCCTGGTCTCCAAGCTGGTGACACATGGGTTTGATGGGTGGAGCACCAGATGGATAAAGAACTGGCTTGATGGCTACACCCAAAGAGTGGCTGTCAGTGGGTCCATGTCCAAGTGGAGACCAGTGACAAGGGGAGTGCCTAAGGGATCAGTCCTGGGACCAGTCTTATTCAACATCTTTGTGGGTGACATGGACAAAGGCATTGAGTACAGCCTCAGCAAGTTTGCTGTTGAAACCAAGCTGTGCGGTACAGCAGACAGGCTGGAGGGCAGGGATGGCATCCAGAGGGACCTGGACAGGCTGGAGGAGTGGGCACAAGCCAACCTCAGGAGGTTCAACAAGGCCAAGTCCAAGGTCCTGCATCCGGGTCAAGGCAATGCCAAGCACAAATACAGGCTGGGCAGTGACTGGCTGGAGAGCAGCCCTGAGGAGAAGGACTTGGTGGACAAGAAGCTGAAGATGAGGCAGCAGTGTGCACTTGCAGCCTAGAAAGCCAAACAGAGCCTGGGCTGCAGCAGGAGCAGTGTGGCCAGCAGGGCCAGGGAGGTGATTCTCTCCCTCTACTCTGCCCTGGTGAGACCCCACCTGGAGTACTGCATCCAGTTCTGGAGCCACTATTACAAGAAGGATGTGGACATGCTGGAGCGTGTCCAGAGAAGGGCCACAAGAATGCTCAGAGGGCTGCAGCACCTCTAATATGAGGACAGATTGAAAGATTTGGGAATGTTCAGTTTGGAGAAGAGGAGGATCCCAGGTGGAATGGGTTGCTCAAGGGGGTGACTGGGGACACATCCCTGGAGGTGTTTAAGGCCAGGCTGGATGAGACTCTGTCCATCCTAATCTAGGGTATAGTGTCCCTGGGCATGTTGGAACTAGATGATCCTTGTGGTCCCTTCCAACCCTGACTGATTCTATGATTCCAAGAAAGCAGAAAGTCTAAAGACAGTCTGAAGACTCCATCTTAGAAAAAAAGGTTTTTTTCCAGGAAAGATATAAAATCTTTCTTCTGTCATTAAGAGGGTTAGAAGGGACTTCTCACTGCCAGATTCTGGGTGATGCTGGGGTGTTTGCCTCATTTTCAACTTCTCTATCCATAGGACTAGGCAAGCATTGAAAAACCTTAGGATGACATCTTAATACAGGTAGAGTCATGAATTTGGAACAATTTTCTTAATACAAAATTGGAATGCACTGTTCCTTTTAACTGCCATATTATTTTTCCCATATATTACGTGATAAACTTAAGACATTTTAGAAGCTTGATACCTAAATCATAACAGGAAACATGCTGGGGGAACCTTACTCTTCTTAGCAATGTGAGCCTCGGCTACTTGAAACTGGAATTCAAGTAGGGGAAAGTGACATGTCAAAGTGCAGCTTGTCTTCCAACCACAGATTTGATTCAGTAAATTGAATTATTCTGTAGAAGCTGCACCACATCTGATTGGATTTTAGAAGTCCTCTTAAAAAAAAAACCCAAAATAAAAACAAAAAACTAAGCAAATGAAACAGATTGTAATGGGTTACGCCACCTGAGTCCTCCTGACTCCTCCCTGGGGGTGGGTCTGACCTGCCCCAGGTATCACGTTCAGCCCACTCCCACTTCCTGCTAAGGACTTGCTATAGAAGGGGAGACGTTTTGTCTTCTCTCTTTCTTGCCCTGCCTCTCTGGCCTGACTTCTCACTGCCTTGCTGCTGAACACCACCTGCTTTCCAGCCAACATGTGGGAATAGCAACCATTTTAGCCTTGGAACTTAGACTAACTGCTCTTCATCACAAAAGCCAGCATCCTGCTTCATCCAACATCAAAATCATCCATCCCAGCATTTGAACTCAATTGCCTTCCATGGGTTGTATTTCTATTTTGTGTATTTCGTTCCCTTTCTTCCCCTTTTCCCCAGCCTCTGTAATTTTCCTCATTTCCCCATATCCTGCATTCTGGTTCCCCTTTTCCCCACCTCCTGTAAAAAAAAAAACCCTTTACCTCCTACTTATTTTAAAAGTTTTATGTCTTTTTACTTCCAAATCAGGGTTGGAACTGGATGATCTTTGAGGTCTCTTCCAACCTAGACCAGTCTATGATTCTATGATTTCTTGGGCTTTTGGGCTCAGGGGTGGCTAGCTTAAACCCAATACACTAATGGAATGCATCTCTGTCTCCAAGTCTCAGTTAATTCAGCAGAGGCATTTTGAATAACATTTTGAAGTTTTAACTGATGTAAACTCCCCCCCCTCCCCTTACTGATCTAAGAGCAAGAAGTTCATACCATACAACAAGACTATAGCATTCAAGGGATTCAGCAAGCTATGCATGGGGAGAAATGAATAAATTTTGCAAACATTTTGCAATAAATTGAGTCTATGGCACCTTGAGTGGAACATAATCAACATAATAAACAGCATTCAACGAATGGCACTTTCATGGGGGAGGAGCAACAAAGCTTATCAATTCGTATCTGGCTTTTAGGAGAAGTGCAAAGTAGGTTACACACTTTATCTTTTTCTCCTTTTTGGATTAATTTTGTACCCTTTTTCAGGGGTTTCTGCTCATCTATGAAGCTACACATCTGTTGCCATCAACACCTAAATTGCACATCAGTGCTTCTGACGAAAATAAAAAATGTCATGGCAGTAAGAGAATGTTTTGAAAGCAAGCCAGTTTGTCAGTAAATTATAAGCTTTATTATCATAAACCTCTAACAAACTGAACCCACAGCTCATTAACTGAAAGCACAATATGACTGCAGCAATATTCATCTCCCAGAAGAGTGCTTATCTATAGGGAAAAAAAGAGGTACTATTTTGCTGAGAGTTGCCACTAGCGGTAGCATTAGCTTTACTTATTAAAGAATGCCTGAACATTTCTGAAAATACACATTTCCACCTTCAGTTCTGGTGTTCTGATTAAGCAAAATACTGTGCTAATGAATTTTATGAACTTTAACTTTTCTCTATCACGAAGCCACACTTTAAATTAAAGACAGAAAAGTGTTGTATCTGGGGTTTTATTTTCATTGGCTTGCAACTTTCCATTCCTTCCAGAAGAATAATCTGTAAATGGAACTCTTTTGTGACCTGCTCTACACTTTGGGCATATTCATAAGCAATATTAAAGAAAAACTACCTGGCTGTTATTGAGCTTTCTGGGCTTAGCTTTTATTCTAAAGACATTGCCTGTGCCTCTATAGACTGTTGGAAACTTAATTATAGAAACCAGAGAGGAAAGTCTGCTCTGCAATACATGAAATAAAGCATTATAATGATAGTGTTAATTAATGAAGGCAAATACTACATTAAGATTTCCAATCACTTCACATTTCTTATGAAGGCAATAAAGCAATCATTTTGGTGCTTTCAAGCAACATCCCGAACTCATACTGCTGTCAAGTGTGTTCTCATAGCTGCTCAATAAAAAGTGCAGTTGTGAGAGTCTGAAGTTTCTCCCTTGTTTGCATCAACGAAGATAAGGATTGCCTTGTTTCCTTCCCCCGAACTCAGACAATGTTCCTGGCTGAACATTTATGGGATGCAAATTATCAGAGATAGACCACATTTGCTGATGCTCAAGGACGTAAATACTGTGCTTTTAGTGACTTCCCAGTATTTCTGCCTGGCATGGGTATTCAGGATATTCATGGCCAGTATCAGCTACCCCGAAAAGACTGATGTGTATTTCAGGGGATGAACAGGTAAGCAGCACAGGGAGGGGGCAGAGGCCCTCCCCAGTGTTGCCACAGGACCCCTGATAAGTCATGAGAATGCACAGGAGGAACTCCTGGAGAGCTGCATCTGGACACTGATAAGACTGGGAGTGGAAAAACTGTATATAAAGACCTGAGAAATGCCTGCCAGAAGAACTCAGGGAGGAGAACTCAAGGAACAACTACTCCACCAGCTAGAAGACAGACTCCTGACAAGCACTATGGAGCATCCCTGGACCACACACCTCTCTCTCACTCCCTACCCCCACCATCTCCATCTGATGGTAATAGAATCCCTGCTCTTCTCCTTCCCCTGCTTTTTTCCTTTCCTAATTTCTTCGTTGTTCCCTCTCTCTCCCCCCCCTCACTCCCTTTCCCTCTGTTTTGTCCAACTGTATCCCTTAATAAATAGTTGTATGGTGATATCTGGTCTTGCTTGTACCTTAATTTCACAGCACAGAAATCTGTAAGAACAGGTCTTGCTCCTCTGGACAGAGATCATGTTACTCTCTGGCCTCTGGACCTTGACACCAGTGTGAGAGGACACAGCCACAGCTCTCACCAAACTCTGCAAACCAGCACTATGCCACAGCACATGACAGTGCCTACTGCTTTAAGGCAGCAGTAGAGAAGACTATCTTCACTCAGCCAGCCTTCCTCTTGGTCCTCATCTGGCAAGGTTTTTAGGGAATGTGTACTGCTGAAAGTCTGAATAATTTCCTTTGATCTGGATATCCCTCTTGGGCTTCTCAATTTTGGCACATATGAAATTCTCAAGAGAAACTCTAAGTCCGCAACCATCAATAAATTCAAATAAACCATGCAAACATATCTCTGCACCTTAAAAAAAAAAAACAACAAAACCCCCACACTTTTTTCCAGCTGCAATGACTTTCCCCACCCCCCCCCTATACAGGAACTTCACACATTGAAATGAAATTCATCTTGTAGCATACCAGATGAAATGAAATTAATCTTGTAGCATACAGAAGAGGTGAAAGGTAGAATTCTAAGGTGAAAGTATGCTCTAATTTGAGAATAGAAAAAAAAAAAAAACTTACAGGCAAAATGTTAACATAAAGATGCCTTGCCAAAATATTACTTGTTAGAAAATCAGATCATCTTTTATTCAGTGACAAGGCTGACTNTTTTTAAAAACCCAACAAAACCAAACAGAAAGCAGCTTTCTTTGTAAATATCATGTGAAATCTTACTTTAATATTGTTATCTTTCAGAAAAGATTTTATTCTTGATATTGAACCTAGTTTACAAACAGAACCTAAAGAGATCATTTTGGAACCTGGCATGGAAGTCAGTGTGATATAATAATTAGTTGTTCTGAAGGGAATAGGCCAACATGACATGGGGAAATCAGCAGTGCCTTGTTCCTAAACAGTTCTCGACACCTTACATTGGCAAATATATATTCATTCTCTGAAATCAAAGTCCTTTGAAGTGACTTGATATCAGGTGTTTTAACTAGAAAGACAGCAAAAAATATTTTGTGTTCATGGTCAAAGAGGGTATCAGAGACCGAGATAAACAATATCTCCTAACATCTCAGAAAAAAAACTTGTTTTGAGCTTAATTTATGAGAAATGCTAAGCAAGCATCCTGTTTGTACTCACTGTCCTGAAAATCTCCTCCTGCTTGAGTTTAGACCCTCAAGAGCTCCCTAATACACAGCAACTGGACAAGAAACCAACTGGGAGAACGCAGAGTGACCTTTTGCATGCTACCATGGCACCACCTGCCTGACTGCACAGCTTGCATGGACTGAAAGACCACCACTCTGGACCATCACACCTGGAACTGATGACCCAACACCTCAGAAAAGAAACAAGCTGGACAAGAGGGGCTCAACCCTGGAAATCCCCTACTGCACTCAGCATGCCCAACATCACTGGGCAGTGAGCCTTGTTATGCAATTCAATGAGACAGCCAGGCAAAAGAAGAGAAGCTCTGACCTGCAGGCAGAAACTTCCCCACCCACTCTCTTAAACAGACTTTCTTTCAGGTTGCTGAATGACTCCAGGGTGACCTCTCTCCTCTCTGTGTGGGGGTATTATTTTCTTTCTCTTTACTCCCCAACCTATCTCATTCTTTCCTCTCCCTGTCTTTATCCTCATGTATGTAAGTTGTATGAATACAATAAAGCTAACCTATGCCTATGACACCAAACATGCCTTAATTCTGTGCCCAAGGATCTGAATCTCCCACACCCAAAATTCCTCCAGACCAGGACAGAGGGTAATAAAAAATACAAGGAAAGCAAAATAGTCTGTCTGCAAAAAGGTTAATGAACCATGAACTGATGTAAATAGAGCAAAACTAAACCCCCATACTAAGGTTCTTTTCTATCTGATGGTTCTCTTTAGACTTCCTGGAACTGTCTGTACACCTGATGCCATGGCTGTTATTCATAGAATCAGTCAAGGTTGGAAGGGACCACAAAGATCATTTAGTTTCAACCCCCTAGGGGAACCCTACCCTAGATCAGGCTGCCCACAGCCTCTGCCAGCCTGGCTGCAAACACCTTCAGGGATGTGGCCCCAAACACCTCCCTGGGCAACCCATTCCAGGCTCTCGCCACTCTCATGCTCAACAACTTTCACCTCCAGCTTTGCTCCATTCCCCCTAGTCCTGTTACTACCTAATAGCCTAAAAAGCCTCTTCCCAGCTTTTTTTGTAGGCCCCCTTCAGATACTGGAAGGCCACAATAAGGTCATGCCAGGTTCCACAGCACCATGAAGCTGTTTGCCAAATGTGCTTGGTTTGATGAATAGCTAAAAAAACAAACAAACCTCCACAAAACAACAAAACAAACTAAACCCCACCAAAACCCCCAAACAAACAAAAACCACACAACACACCCCCACACAAAACCAGACTCCTTTCTTATTTCGAAAAGTTTCTCTGAAAATGTAAAAGTAGAAGAAACCAGGCTTAATTCCTAGGCCATTTTAAGTATTCTAAGAACCAGAGATTGTGCCGTGACTGATGCATTTAGCCTCTTGTGAGGCTCCCAGCAAATCAGGTCATCTTGCATATCTGTTCAATTTCCTACAGCTTATCTCCTGCATTTATTACTCTACATGTATTACTGCAGAGATACCAGCCCTTCCTTCTGCTATTATTGCTACCTGCAGACATCTAAGTGAAGAAGGCAGAAAGATTATTTTCAAGTATGTTTACTTGATCCAAACTTTACTAAACTTTAACCCCAAAATACCAGAAGTCTCTGTAACATAAGTGCCTGGAAGATCCTTTTCCTTTTTTAATTTATTTTATTACCTTGGTCTCAAAATCCTCCTTAAATCTAAATACTTTTAGCATGTTAATTGTAGTAATACATTATAAACACATGATAAATACAGGTCACAATATCCCCAGTACAATGACGACATAAGGAAAAGGTTTGTTTGTGATGAGATTAAGAGAATTATTATCAAGACCTTTTTTTCCCTTTACAAATATTTTAGACTATTTTGCTATGCATCTCTTAGACATGCCCTTGCTAGAACCTCTTCCCTATTTCCAAATCATCTAAATATTTAGACAGCAAATTGGGGAATTGCCACAAAACGGACTGTGATGGAACTGACTTCATGACACACAACACTCAGGTCCATTTTGTAGCTCTTCTTCTGCATATACATCCATCCTGAGGAAGGGTAGAAGCCATAATTTAGGCTGTAAGGCTGTATGCCTACACAAAACCTCTCCCAGACCAGTTTTGGAGAACAGGAGAATGGAGAAGAGAACGGAGAAGAGAACGGAGAAGAGAACGGAGAAGAGAACGGAGAAGAGAACGGAGAAGAGAACGGAGAAGAGAACGGAGAAGAGAACGGAGAAGAGAACGGAGAAGAGAACGGAGAAGAGAACGGAGAAGAGAACGGAGAAGAGAACGGAGAAGAGAACGGAGAAGAGAACGGAGAAGAGAACGGAGAAGAGAACGGAGAAGAGAACGGAGAAGAGAACGGAGAAGAGAACGGAGAAGAAGCCAGGTTGGAAGAGACCTCCAAGATCATCCGGTCCAACCTATCATCCAGCCCTATCCAATGGCATTAAGTGTTCCATGCAGTCTTTTCTTGAACACCTCCAAATGAGTTTGAACTCTCTACTGCAAGAAGAAGTCATTACCCTCTGTTATCTCTGGCTTATCAGAATTACAATGGGTCAGACACTCCTAAACCTGAATTACCTTTTTTTTTTCAGGCTTTGATTCTCTAATACTGTAAATTATTTCAAATAATGTGCTCAATAAAAAGACTTAAGCTGAAAAGTGAGCTGCAGTAAATATATTTTAAAGCTTATTAATCATTAAGGCCAATCCACAGTATTTCTATTTACTAAATACCTGTTCAAACAACTTCCTCGTTCTTGCTTCTACAGCTGTATTCACACCATTATTCCTGCAACTCAAATATTTTTCTCTTGGGTCAGCTGCAAATTTTCAGCTTGACTACCTCCTTTCTTTTCCCAACAACTCTGACTCATCTTTGCAGACAAGGATATCAAAAGCAAGAAATGAGACTGCAAACGTTCCTTGCTCCTATGCAAGGATATTCTCCTAGCAACAAAGGTATGTGTTTGGCTCAGACATCCCTAATCAGGTGGTCACACAGGGCCATGCTCCACTTGATCTTTAGTTTTAGTTTCTGTCTGCCCCTGAGAGACTATACCAGACACCTACCCAAACCCAGAGTATGGTATGGAAAATATAGGCTGGTTGGGAAATGGTATAAATGCTGAGATATAGGAGTGCAAAAAGCCTTTAGGAAATGTACTCAGAAGACAGTTTTGAGCAAAGCAGCCAAATATTATGTGGGTTACATTTGTGCTCAAACTGGCCACAGAAACTGTTCTCTGCTCTGAACTGTTCTGTGGTCTCTGCCTTGAGTCTCCCCGGAAATGAAACAAAAGGAAAAAAAAAAAAACCCCATACTTCTTATGAGCAGAAAACTGAAAGAGACCAAAAGAGAGTGCCTGAAGGTGTTACAGGGATAAGACAAGACATCCTTCCAGAGATTCATCAAAGAGCTTTGTCCTTAGCAACGGTGCTTTCTTGAGACACTTGATATAAGCACTGGCTTAATATGTGTGATCTGAAACAATATGTAAAGTCTAAATCCTAATAAACTTCTTGTGTCATTGAATTACTTCTTAATAATTTAGAACCTCCTCCTCCAGCAACTATGCCCTAATTTTGGCATTAAAAGTCTGCACAGATCTAATACTTCATAATCTGGGTTGTGTGGGTAATTGCTTTGAGGATGGCACATAAAAATGTAGATCCCATTAAATACTCATATTAAAATCTGAACAACATTTATGATCATCTCCTCATGGTTTTATGCTTTAAAAGGATGAGTTTGTACCCAAAAAAAATCCCCAAGCATTCCCAAATATTTTTATTTATCTTTGGAAGGCTTGACAAGTTAAAATCTAGCCCATAGCCCAGACAAGCCGTATATTACAATGAATAATAAATACATAATATTGGCACTTCTAAACTTTTCTGCAAATAAGCCAAAACACATATCTGCATTTCAGCTAGGCTAAACAAGTTATTGTTTAGATGTTGTAATCTTTATGCTAAGTAAGACAAAATTTGATTTGATGGCACCAGTAGATATTTCAAAGTTGTTTCATCGATGCTACATAACATAGTTTTTCTTCTTTCCTGATAACTATTTCACATTTACATAATTAGAACTCTGCTGTTTCCCACAGATTGGTTAATAGATCTTTCATGAAAATATATTAAAAACAAAAAAGGGGATGGTGTGTATACATTAGATTTATATGCAGATGTGACACAGTGAAGAGGAAAAACAAATCCCACACCTGAGATTTTTGGCATTTGGATCAGTTGTTTTGAACCACACAGGTCATCCCTGGGAGATGGTTTAACCACAGTCCCATTGATTGAGGTCTACTCCATACTTAAATCATAGAAAGATTTGGGTTGGAAGGTACCTCCAAATGCTATCTAGTCCAATTCCCCTGCAGTGAGCAAGGATATCCTGCACTGGACCAGCCTGCTCACAGCCCCCTCCAGCCTGACCTTGAATATCTCCAAGGATGAGGCCTCAAATGCCTCCCTGGGATACCTGTTCCAGTGTTCCACAACCTTCACAGTAAAGAATTTCCTCCTAACACCCAACCTAAATCTACTCCTCTCTAATTTAAAACCATTGCCCCTCGTCCTATCAGTGCATGCCTTTGTGCCTCTCCAGCCTTCTTGTAGGTGCCCTTCAGGAACTGGAAAGCTGCTATTACGTTTCCCTTGAATCTTCTCCATGCTGAACAACCCCAGCTCCCTCTGCCTGTCCTCACAGGAGAGGTGCTGCAGCCCCTTGTTTAGCTTACGATCTGTTTGGGCAATAGCTCTAGCGCCGATGCTGACACAAACAGCATCTCATTCAACACATGCATAGAAAATCCCACAGTCCTGAGTATTACCTTACAGCTGTCATGCCACTAGATGTCAGGTGCTCTTGCCTTCTCAGCATGTTTAAATACATCTGTTATATGAAGTGAAAGCATGAGATTCGTTCATGTTTCTGAGCTCTACTGCCTCAACTTCAAGTACTGCTGCTGCAGTCAAATCACAGCATCGGATAGGAGAGTGAAAAGCTCAAGATGTGTCTGAAAGGGCAAAACCTTTCACAGCTTCTGAACACTGACATGTTACACAGAGATCCCAGCTGTAAATCATGTCCAATTCAGTTTCAGCAGGAGGCAAACAAGAAATGTGAGCCATGCTGGATCTTCTGTTATCTTTGGAAACTATTTATTAACACCTGGAGATTCTGACAATCAATTCTCTTTAGCAGTACCTAACTGCTCAGGCAGAAGAAACATCTTGAACTGGGGACAATGAACATTTTATAGAATTATAGAATCAGTCAAGGTTGGAAGGGACCACAAGGATCATCTAGTTCCAACCCCCCTGCCATGCACAGGGACACCCTACCCCAGATTAGGCTGGACAGTCTCATCCAGCCTGGCTGCAAACACCTCCAGCGAATTCACCCCAACCACTCTCCTGGGCAACCCATTCCAGACTCTCATCATTCTCATGCTGAAGAACTTCCTCCTCACATCCAGTCTGAATCTCCCCACGTCCAGCTTTGCTCTATTCCCCCTAGTCCTCTTACTACCTTAGAGGCTAAAAAGTCCCTCCCCAGCTTTTTTGTAGCCCACTTCAGATCCTGGAAGGCCACAATAGGGTCACCTGGGAAGCTTCCTCTTCTCCAAACTGAACATCCCCAACTCTTTCAGTCTGTCCACATAGCAGAGGTGCTGCAGCCCTCTGAGCGTCCTCGTGGCACTCCATTTGCATATCATCACTGAAGATACAAGGACCACATGATTTAAATGACAATCAATATATATATATATACCCAGGCTAGATAACCAGATTAGCACATTATAGAAACATTTATTCATTCTGTAAGTCTTTCAGGATAGAAAAGGTATAAGGTAAATATATACCTGATCTTGGACTCCTAATTCTGTCAGGCTCTTTCTAAATGTCCAGTTCTAGACCGGTTTGTATTCAGGTCTCACTAGCTGAAGGGATACCTTACAGCTAAACAATGCAAACAGTCCCTGTCCCAAACACATAAAACAAACAAAAATGGGAAAGGTAAAACTAAAGCAAAGAGGAATCAACTTTTTTTTTTTTTCACCTCAGCCTATCAGTACATCAGCCAGAACATGCTGCCTTTTTCACCTTTTCTTAAGTGTGTTTCATTGAGGAATAGGCTGACTTTGAATAGGTCCTCCCAAACTTTTCTGTTTCAGGGGATGAAAAGTGTCACGTTTAAGCCTATTCCTGACAACTTTGCCCCTGTTTTTGCAGGAACAGCAATCCCCTCTCAAAAATGCTGAATGCAGACCTCGTTGCCAAATTAGTTATTAAGGTATGGGTTTCTGCTCATTGTAATCCATCTCACACTTCATTTATTTGCTTTAATCAGTTTCAGTGTTAAAAGCAAGACCATTATTTATGTTTCTATTATGCTATAATTTATTTATTAACTTTGAATAATGTACTAAAGTGCAGGGCACTGACTGCAAAAAGGCATTAATGAAATAGAAAGGAAAATTATTACCCCTTCAGAAGAACACAATGTCCCTCATCCAAGGCCTTGAATTCAGAGTCTAAGCACTGATTTTTATCTAATTTCTTTAAATAAAGATCTGGTGAACCTCAATCCCTCCGCATTAGAAAATACTTTGAAAATGTGCTGAGGCTGACTGTAGCGAGGCGAAAAACAATTAATTCTGTCACTGTATTTCAAAGCCATTAACAGGAGTTTACAGTGCTGCAAATAAAAGGTGGCAAGAGTCTCCCTATTTTGAACAGACCTGATAATCTGCAAATTTCAAGTATCTGCAACCTTGAGCTTCAGCTATATATAGAAGAAGTTCTGCAGTTAAGGAAGGGCTTTCGTGTTCTTCAGCTGGCAGCCAGGCATGTAATTAATCAATTTCTAAATGCCAATGCAAATGCTGGGTTTTGCACGTGCATATTTACCATCTTCAAACGCTGTTCCAAAATTTGGACCGCTCAAGTAAATCGTCTATAAACTGCTTCTTGTCTGTTCATTTACGTCTTTTTCACAGCAGCTTGAATTTTACATGCTGCTTTGTGCTGAACGCTTTGTTTCTTTGCACAAATAAGTAAAATGCACCAAAATAACAGCAACCTATTTCCATATAATTGCAACAATTTCAAGGCAAAACAGATGCCTCCAACTGACATTGGACTTACATTGGCACTTCAGAACCGAGGATAATTCCCTGTTTTGCAGCTAGAAGAACATCTAATAGACGCATTTTCATCAAAACACAGAGAAATCAATTTATTATCAAAATACAAGAGGAACACACATTGAGAGGCAGCACAAAACGTCCTGCGGTCCTTCACAAATAAGGAAATAGACCTTTTGTCAGTAATGATTAAAAGGCAGTCTTACCAAACACAAGTGACAGCAATAACCATTTAATTTGACAAGAAATTATGACTGCTTCTCCTGACTTCTGCCATTATTTTAATTTTGGCCCTCAGCAGAGCATTTTCTTGCAAAGGGCTCTAGCTCCCTGTCTGTGTGCTAGGACATCTCACAGTGCTGTGCATCAGTCACTAAATGGAAGGAAACAAAAGAGCTCTTATGGCTGGGTGATGTTTTATTGTTTTCTTAAGCTGCCTGATAAAGAAAACTACAACATCCAGTTACACAGAGACTTAAAATGAAAAAAACAAGAACAAAAACACAAACCGAACCAACAACGAAACAAACTAACCAAAACCCAACAACAATGTAGTTGCTGAGAGCTTGAAAGCATTATCAGAAATGTGGTCACAGCTCTTTAGAGGGAAAAAAACGTGTGCTAGCAACACTGGTTTATACTTCATGCAATGACCAATGAACAGATGAACTGCAGTCAATATTTCTTCTTTAATTTTTGTTTTAATGTAGTTCTGCTTGGGTGTTTTTTTGTTTGTGTGGGTTTTTGTGTTTTGTTTTGTTTTGGTTTTTTTAAACCGAAATTCAACTCAGCCATTTCATACTGCTTACACTGGCAACATCCTTCTTTGCAACATGACCTGTATTCGTTCAGGGCACTAGAAAAAGTCCTAACTCCTTAAACGGCCAAAACCTTACTGTGAGCTCTTAATGGTCTGGCAGAAATCACTCCAATTCTACCGGCTTGGCATTCTGTAAATCACTTCACTTTCCCTTCCCAAAGCTTCTCCAGTGGGCAAAACAATAACCCTTCTCTATGATCTTTGGCACTTACCCCCACAATGGACATGTCAACTGCAGTATATGATGTGCAAAACGTTCTCCCTAATTTTCTCCTTGTTATCTCTGATCTGCCTGTTTCCCGAATTGCAAGCAAGCCATACCTACCATAGTAAGAGCAAGAAAGAAGCAGCTGACAAATACGATTAGCAATTTAAAGGGATGCCTGGAGCTATTTGGCCACTGAAGTAGTTGCTATCGATTTAACTAGAAACTTCTTACCCTTGACTCAGTGCCACAGGGTTCAATCCTTTTCTTCTTTGACCTTCTCGGCCTAATTACAGAAGGGATTCGTGTGAACACAGGATAGCTGCTGACTGACAGCAGTCTTTTATCCAATCACTATTTGAATGCAATGCTAACATGGACACTGAAACTTTCAAAAAGTACTTATTGTATACTAACTAGAAAATTCCACTCTTTCCAGCCTCAGAGTTTCTTAGCAATAACCACGTGCACTGTCCCAAAGCATACTTACAGCATTAAGCCACATCTGTTAGCAGATTTTTTTTTTTTTTTTTTCATTTTCCAGACTTAATTTTACAGGAAATACAGTATTTCAGAGGTTGCTGTTTTAACAAGCATTGAGAGACTTACAGTGTATACAAAGTGAAAGAGTAAAAAAAAAACCCCTCTTAATGGTCCTTTCTCTGTTCTACATAAAGCTCTTCACAAGAAAAAAATCTATTGTTTTGACAACAATGCAAATTTTTAACTGCTTCGCTATAATTAAGAAAGAGTAAAGACTCACAGCTGGAATTTCAATGCAAACCACAAAATAGTTCAGCAACTCAAGAATATTTTTTTAAGTCTTCCCTGTTGAGAGGCCACGGGTAACTATTATAGGTTAAATGCTCAGCTGCTTTTCAGGCAGCTTACAATTTCTGCACTCCCAAAGCCAGATATTTCATTCTCTAATTGTATCTCTCCCTCTTCATGAGAACTTAGAAGATGTGTCAGATTGCACGTTCTGCTTTCTTCCTTTCCCACATCAATGTGACCCAAGTCCCACACCATCCACATGGCCAGATTCAGTTTGCTTAGGGACCAAGATGGAGAAGTGGTTCCAACTTGCTGACAGGCTCCTTACAAGGAATTGAGTTAAATGATATCAGAGCGAATAGCATGAAGCTCATAACAAGTACAGTGAAAATCTGAAACAGTTTAGAATTATTTCAAAGACCTAGGAAGACAACATCAAGTGACCTCAGCAATCCTTTCTAATGCAAAAGAAAGGCAACAGAAAGAATCTGACACACAAACCCAATCTGCAAGAACATTAGTGGTGCAGAAAGAATAGATACAGATTACAGATTCCTAGATTTCCTGGGGAAGGAACCTTCAAAAATCATCTTGTCCAACATCCCTGTGGTAAGCAGGAACACCTCTAACTAGATCAGGTTGCCCAGGGCCACAGAGTCTGATCATGAACATCTCCAGGGGTAGTCCTTCAACCACATCCCTGGGCAACACATTCCAGTACTTTATCATTCTCCTTGTAAAGAAGTTCCTCATGTCCAATCTGTACATACTCTGCTCCAATATAAAACCATTGCCCTTCATCCTATTGCTACAAGCCCTTCTGAACAGTCCTTCCCCAGCCTTCCTGCAGGTCTCATTCAGATACTGAAATGTAGTTATAACCTCCTTGCAAAGCCTTCTCTTCCCTAAGCTGAATGGTCCCAATTCTTTCAACCTGTCTTCACAGGAGAAGAGCTCCAGCCCTCTGGTATCTTTCTGGCCCACCTCTGGAACAGGTCCAGCAGGTCTATGTCCCTCTCGTGTTGTGGCTTCCATAGCTGGATACAGTTCTCCAGATAAGGTCTCACCAGAGCAGAGTGGCAGAATCATATCTCTTGCTCTGATGGCTACACTTCTTTTGATGCAGCCCAGGTTAGTATAGTTCTGTTCATTGGATTCTATGACAGGTCTTTGAGGAAAGTAAGTAAAGTTTCAATTCCATTAGAGAAAGTTAAGCATGGTCTCAGATGCATCTAAAAAGCAATTGGAGATGAGAGTACCTGTGATATAAAACCAATTTGCATCACTCTATCCTCCACCTGTAGACTTCTCAGCGTTTTTCAACAAAAGAGATTTCTGATTTTTGATCTTTAAATGCTATGGTGGCACTACCTGTATCTTTAGGCCTCAAAACAAAGGTGTCAAGAATCATTGTAAACGTGAAAAATGTCTTCTGTACTACCCACAGCTGTAAAACCTAAGCCAGATACAGACTCTACCAATGGTATCTCCAGAGATAACAAGGTCTGTGAGTACTTCTATAAAGGAGTGGTAAGGACTTAATTTCAGATCTCTAAAGCTTTTAAGATTCCTAGTTTCATTCATGTTATTATCAATTTTCTATTCACATTTACCCAGTAATGTCTTTCATGCAAAAGACATTACATTCTAAAGAATAGTGGCCCAAAAAGGTAGCACGTTTGCATCTCTGTCTTCCTTGCTGGATTCAGTTACAGTTTCCAACCTGTTCTCTCACTCTTATGATTACAGAGGCTCACAACACACATTCAAGGAGAGGTCTTATTAGTATAGTGAGAATGGGTTAAGGATTTTCTCCCTCTTACGCTTGTTACAATCATTATCACAAGAAGAGATTCATGTTGTGCTGTTTATTATTTATAGTTCTCATTATATTCTTTGTCACAAGATTGCAGCATCAGAATTTTAATGCCTCATATATTCTGCGGAAGATAATAGTGAAGTGTACTACTTTGACCTTTCCAGTGTCCCATAGTTTGATTCATTAGCCATTCCTATCCTCTCCTATTAACAGCATCAGTAACCTGGGAAGAAGAGGTACATCAGGCAACCAACCAAAAAGCAGAATATTGAAAAGGTTAAAATCTAGACTTATAAATCTATTCAAAGTTTATAATCCTTTCCAGACTATGCTTGGTACAAGAATTATATCTCAGCCTTCTGCAAAGATTGTCACTAGAATACAACTAATGTAAATAAACTACTTAGATTAGCTCTTTAGATGAAAAGCCTTTGCTCTTTAGAACAAGTCAAAGGTGAACGAGGTCATTATGTAGTCTATTTGTCACATACCAGGCCTATCAATTTATGTCCAGGTTATAGGTACAATTGAGGAGATGCTGTTGCAATTGCATTGCCATGCAATAATAATATCAGAAATGCCACTGAGAAGTCCTGCTTGCAAGTCACATTCAGAAAAAAAAAAAAAAATTGAACATTTGGATGTTTCATCTCACAATAAAGCAGATTTCCAGTCAGAAAGCCAAAGTGTCTTATAGACACAATCAGCAAGTACTCTCAAATGATTTCTTAGACAGCATTTACTGCACAATACAACCAGGCTCTTGAGCACAATATACAGGCATTCATGTTATAACTAAGATAATGATGCTAATAAGTGAAAAAAATATGGGACCATAGAGGAGAAATAGAAATGTCTTTGCATCACTACTCCATTTTGCTACCGCACAGTCACTGATTAAACTCAGAATTATTTTGAATTTCTTCAAAAGTTAAACAAATGATAAAATGGCAATAAAGGCTTATCCTTTATGTGCCTTTGCTTGGCATAATACACGTCACACTATATGCTACTGCGCTATTGACTCTAGCATATAGATGATTCTACAGCTCAGTAATTCCCTAAAGCTAATAGGAATTTTATAAAAAATTTGGTTATGCTGAAACTCCCAGAACTGCTGTATTTCTCAGCACAGCAAAGCATTCAAAATGGAAACTATAGGAAAAAAAAAAACTAATGAAGCAAATGAATTTTGTAAACTCAGAATTTCTTTATCTGATTCCTATTCAAGTTGGGCTTTTCTATATATCCAGAGGAAAGTGAAAAGAAGCATGGGACATTATCATTGAAATTAGCTTTGTGAGAGCAATAGTGCCATGGAGGATTTCCATTCTGCTCCAAACCCTTTGCCATAACAGACACTGATGACTTCAGGAAAAAAAAAAAAAAAAAAAGAACTGTACACTCTGCTTTCCTTTTTGGTTGAGAGCTCATTGCCTCCCTTTTTCACATCCTCAGCCATTGTGTAGTTTAATAATTTGCAAAGGTGAAGTGAGGAGGGATATACCTGTTTTTATTCAATGCAGTCTTCATCAAGCAGCCAATAAATGTGTTTTATTGCTCTTCCCATAGCAGGCATTATTGCCTCCCCTATGTAAAAAAGGGCATATATTTTGAGTTCTTATAGTCGCTCAATAGCTAATCAGGAACTCCTACTACTATAAATGTGTGGAAGACAATGCATAATGTCTCAGCCTGAGTGTTGATTATTCCGTTAAAAAGAAATCTCTGCCCATAATAGGTCACTTGTGCAGTATTCATGGGTAACTCTAGGCATAAGTTATTTTTCAAAGCCAAATATATTTATGTAGTAGGTATTCCTTAAAGATCACCAATAGAACATAATATATTTACATAAATTACTGGTACTAGTTTCAGTCCTCCTTTCTTCATTACTTGGATCAGTGTGCAAACTGTTTATTTATGCCTCTACAGTTTCAGCACAGCCTCGTCTTATGCATGCAAAGGTTTCCATACTAGATTTGTTTTCTTTATTAATAAGTGATAGCATTTCCACATAATGTGTTAAACACCTGTATTCTAATGCAGAATGCTGTGAAGTCTTCATAACAGCACTAGCATTTTATCTCATCTGAGCTGTCTTCATTACGCTTGCACTGCCTCTGCCTTTGCCAGATGCCAAAAGATTATCATTTATCTTGTAGCACTGGTGTCCCTTCCTGCTCGCCTTTCCTGCTTGGCACTGTGCAAACACAGCTGGAGCCCTTCAGAGAGAGAGTCCTCAGTAAGTGCTAGCTCAAGAAGTGCAGAATTCTGCATGCTCCAATCCAGCCTGCTACAGTAATTCTTGAGCAGCTCAGTAACAATAAATAGAAATAAAGCCAAGTAAAATGCAATCTTACCTGATAAACTCAATGTGAAAACAGTGAGTAGTAACCAGACCTTGTGCTAGAGGTCTTAACATTCTTCATGACCATTCATAAAACCTGAATTAGGGAAAGTTTTAAAGGTGTTTCCTCTCCTGTTTTCCCATAGTATACAGGATCTATAGGGATGTTTCTACTCCCCAAATCATGATCTACTCTTCAGAAAGATGTGGGTGAGAAGCATGACAAAGTTTTCTTGGAGCTTCTTTCATTTGGAAAGTCAGAGTTGGAAAAGCCTATGTCAAAACACTCAGATATTTATGTAAGCTCCCCTGTTTTATGTTACCTTCCCTCCTCAGTATTATAGAGGTCTTCCTCTTATGTTTAGTCCAGAAGCTATTTTAAAACAAAATCATATAGAAAATGAACCATTCCATGATATTCATACCAGAATATTCAGATTCCAAAGAATAATAGAGTGGTTTGGGTTGAAAGGGACTTTATAGATCATTTAGTTCCAACTCCCTCACTGGAGGCAGGGACACCTTCCATTAGACAAGGTTGCTCAAAACCCCATCTAACTTGGCCTTGAACACTTCTAGGGATGGAGCATCAACAACTTCTCTAGGCAACCTGTTCAAGAGCTACACCACAGTCACAGTAAAGATTTTTTTTTTCCTAATGTATAAGCTGGATCTATCCTCCTTCAGCTCAAATCTGTTACCCCTTGTCTTGTCAATGCATGAATAAAGTGCTCCTCCCCATCTTCAGTGTAGGTACCAAGAGTTTCCTTCTCACCATAACAATCTTTTAGTGGAATTAGAAAAAAAACTCTGCAGATAACATTAACTTCCTTTTGAATTATTACAGGGGTAAGGTCTAACTATTACACTTAGAGCCAGCAGCGTGCCCAGGTGGCCAGGAGAGCCAAAGGCATCCTGGCTGGATCAGGAATAGTGTGGCCAGCAGGACAAGGGGGGTTATCCTTCCCCTGTGCTTGGCACTGCTCAGGCCACATCTTGAGTACTGTGTCTAGTCCTGGACCACTCAATTCAAGAGACATATTGAGAACTGGAACGTGTCCAGAGAAGGGTGACAAAGCTGGTGAGGGGCCTTGGAGCACAGCCCTGTGAGGAGAGGCTGAAGGAGCCTGGAGAAGAGGAGACTCAGCAGTGAGCCTTCTTCCAGGCAACCAGCAACAGGATGAAAGGGGACAGTCTCAAGTTGTGCCGGAAGAGGTATAGGCTGGATATTAGGAAGAAGTTCTTCACAGAGAGAGTGATTGGCATTGGAATGGGCTGCCCAGGGAGGTGGTGGAGTCAGTGTCCTCGGAGGTGTTCAAGAAAGGGCCGGATGGAGCACTTAGTACCATGGTCTACTTGACTGGCTAGGGCTGGGTGCTAGGTTGGACTGGATGATCTTGGAGGTCTCTTCCAACCTGGCTGATTCTATTCTATAGATTTTCAGCTGTGTATTTGTTTAAAGTAAGGAGCAAATGGAAGAGTATTTTACCCTAGAAAGGAGAAAAAGTGTAGACCTACAGTAGAAAATGGAAAAATGTGAATTAATTTCACCCTCCAAGACTCCAATTACCATCATCAGATTTCTCCAGACTCTTGCACATTGCACCTGTTCCTAACACACAAAAGACAGTAGAGAGCCAAAGCGAACCACTTCAGAAACGTTCACCAGCAGCATGACATAGCAGGGTATATTTCAAGCCTACTTTCTGAAGGAAAAACCTACCATCATCACCATGCTAAAAAATCAAAGCCCTAATAGAACAATTAGCATATAATTGCAGTATCATGCTATGCCACATACTGAAACTGCATGGAAAGTGCAATTAAGAGCAAAGCCCTTTCCTCTCCATCAGGTAGCAGAAATCACAAACACGTTAAGAATATATATTCTGGGAATTAAACAACTTTCTTAGTAGCATGCCTTTGTTTGCCACACACTTTCAAAGGCATTTTGGGGCACACAAAGCCTTAAATGTAAATCCATCAAGCACTGAAGATCTATTCACACTTCAAGTGAAGCAACTTATTTAACAATTTCTCAGGCAATGTCTCTTGGGTTTAGCCGTAGGCAGGAAATGAAGTATAATTAGCACTTTTATGTAGCATTAACAAACAATCTTGTTAGTTCATTACATTTTAATATTTCCACCAGTCTTCTGAAAGCAGATTAAGACCAACTGTAATTTCCATATGTGAGATTCGTGGCTATAAAGCTCAGAGAATGTTCACTTTAATCAAAACCACTATGATGTCTTCAATTAATTTTTCTCCCAAGATCTTCTTGTAAACTTAGTTTTATGTGAGCGAAGTGCTAATCTAAAATGTTTACTCACTTGATTTTGCTTTTTCAGCTCACAGACACAGCCAGGGTTATAAGGAAAGGCTGTGTATACCAGCACAGAACTGAATCTGGTTTTTATGGAGAAGAAAAGTAAATGTAATAATGTCAGTTGAAATGGGGGGAAAAAAAACCAAACCCAGATATTTTGAATTAAAGATGCATCTGACCAGAGAAACTAAGGAATCAGTCAGGGCTTCTCTGCCCTCTAGCTACAGGAATATTTGAATCCTGGGGTTTTATTTAGTGTTTCAGTAACTGATACTATTGGATATTTTAGATCTTGGTATGTGGGTTTTGAGGAACACCATCCCAAAACACTTTGCCTTTGTGGTGTTTGAGAAAAGCTGGACTAATTGAGATTACTACATGTTGCTGTAGACTAAAACATAAAGAATAAAGTGGTCTAACATTCAGCACAAATGCACATAGCTGCCTAAAACATGTTCCAGAGCAGGCAATCTGAAAAGCTCTTAAAAAACTCAGTCCTGTATTGGTGCTCAATAAAAAAATCTTTCCTTTTAGCAGCTTATGCTACAAAACAAGGCTGGCAGGTAAGAGTATATATTTAAATTGAAAGTGCCAAAAGGCAATTATTAAGTCTTTGTAATCCATAGTTTCTTTACGCTGGACATTAGGAGGCATTTCTTTACCAACAGGGTGGTCAACTGCTGGAACAGAATTTCCAGAGAGGTGATCAATGCCCCAAGCCTGCTGGCGCTTAAGAGGCATCTGGGCAATGCCCTTAACATGCTTGAACTTCTGGTCAGCCCTCAATTATAGAAGGTGGAGTTTTAAAAGTGTACTGAATCTCTGTAGCCAGAGAACCTGAAAGAAGTCAATTTTAAAATTTTTTAGGACTGCCCTTTAGGCTGAAGTTTTACACTGAATCAAGGATTTTATGTTCATGACATTTTATTAATTAAGGACAATATGCTATTAAAGGAAACTTACTTTTTATTACCAAAATGTACATCTTCAACAAGCTCCTTCTCCTTTTGAATCAATTTGCCCCTTGCTGTAAAGAGAGTTAAATACTATGACCAGCATACAGTGTGCTGTGTAGATGTGATCCCAGGCATCTGTGCATTTAATTTAGCATACAATTTCCAGAATCTAACAGTTCTGGTTGCATAACAATTAATGCTGGTATTGTGTATTCCAGGCTTATCCACAGCCCAGGACTTCACTGAGCTATGAAGTGTTGCAGCAAAGAGAACCAGAGCTAACTGAAGAGGAGAAGAAGAGTGGGTCACAGCACCTGTGTCAGGAGGACTGAAAAAATCCCCTAAGTGATAAGGAATTTAGCCACTGTCACAAGTTTGCAAGTCTCCAGGCAAAAATGTTGAGGTAAAATGTGAAGGTGCAGGAAGGATTATCTTAACTGATAGCTAGTTGATTTTTTCTTTTTCTGAGACATGAATTTCCCTGAGAGAGAAAAGTACTTGTTTTAAATTTTAACAGGTGAGAAAAAGCAACCTGAAGAGTATCTAATAGTAGCTGACAGTCAATTTACCATTCCTGAGGGAGAAGCATTAGGTAGAGCCTGGTGAGAATTGGAAACAAAAACACTTATCCATTGTCATATGAGCTAGAAGCCAATAACTGACACTGCCAAAGTGTGGCATGGCTTGATCATAGGAAATTCTCTGATCATTTAAGGTTGTTTTAGTTTGCACAGTGCACTTCTGTTGATGCAGACATTTCTTTGTCCAAAAGACACTGGGTTCAGTTTACTGTCATCTAATCCAAAGCAGGACTGGCTACAGGCTTTTATACATCCTTAGCAGGTTTTCCCTATGACTAGTGGCAAATTTTGCCAAGTTATCCAGGAAGTCTGCTCCTGAAAACAGCTCGGAAAAAAACGTTGTCCCTACAAAACCAGCAAAACCGTGTACTTCAGACATATATACTCATAGAATCAGTCACACAAAAATCATCTAATTCCAACCCCCTGCCATGCCCAGGGACACCCTACCCATGCCTCATCCTAATACCATGCCCATAGCCTCATCCAGCTTGGCTGCAAACACCTCCAGGGATGTGGCCCCAACCACTCCCCTGGGCAACCCATTCCAGGCTCTCACCACTCTCATGCTCAACAACTTCCTCCTCACATCCAATCTGAATCTCCCTACCTCCAGCTTTGCTCCATTCCCCCTAGTCCTGTCACTCCCTGAGAGCCTAAAAAGTCCCTCCCCAGCTTTCTTGTCAGACACTGCAAGGCCACAAGAAGGCCATGACAAGTTCCATAGCAGCATGAAGCTGCCTGCCAAATATGCTTGGTTTGATGAATAGTTAAAAAAACCCAAAACAAACAAACAAACACCCCCCCCAAAAACAACAAAAACAAATTAAACCACACTAAAAACCCCAAACAAAAACCACATAACACTCTCTCACACAAAACTAGACTCCTTTCTTATTTTGAAAAGTTTCTCTGAAAATGTAAAAGTAGAAGAAATGAGCCTTGTCTTCTCCAGACTAAACAACCCCAACTCCCACAGTCTCTCCTCACTGCAGAGGTGCTGCAGCCCTCTGAGCATCCTCGTGGCCCTTCTCTGGACACTCTCCAGCGTGTCCACATCCCTCTCGTAACAGGGGCTCTAGCACTGGATGCAGTACTCCAGGTGGGGTCTCAGCAGAGCAGGGTGGAGGGGGAGAATCACCTTCCTCACCCTGCTAGCCACACTTCTGATGCAGCCTAGGCTATGATTGGCTTTCTTGGCTGCAAGTGCACACTGCCAGCTCATACACACACAGAATTATAAATTCTCACACATTTTAAATATAAATGAAAATAAAATGAACCTATTTTCCCCATTGCTATCTGCTTAACTAAAACCATGAGCAAGAAAAATCTGAGATATCACTTTGATAAGAGAAGGAATTCAGTATCAGAATTAATCAGGTTGGAAAAGACCTTCAAGATCATCAAGTCCAGCCCATCACCAAACATCTACTAATTAACTAAATTATGGCACTAAGTGCTTCATCCAGCCTCCAGTTCTGTATTGTATTTATCATCTGCAGAAAATGAAGGCACAACAATCAAGATGCAATGGCAAAAGCTTACATGACAGATTCAGTTACTCAATGACTCAAACACTTTTATATCTCCTGTTTGTGAGACACCCAAGGCTGTACCTCAGCAATCACAGGTGCATGAAAAAGACTTACCGGACTGCAAGCAGTGCCCACCACATTACACTCACAGTGAACTGTTTATGAAGCATGGCAGAACACAACCGTAAATTGTAGTGAGTTACAAGTACAGCCCTGGCTTGAAACAGTTAAAGTTGGTCAATCTAGCTTGAAAGTTTCCTCTGCTATGGATTTTAGCCAGATCCTTAATGGCACTTGAACATTTTTTATTGCGGTACCATTATGTAGTGGAATATTAAACATTTACTGTTTACTGTATGGGAAAGGTGGAAATACTTTTTCAACATCCTGAAGAACTACGAAAAGAAATACATAAGGGCTGGGTATATCATGACAGTTCTGAATGAGTAGAAATTGTATTACGGAAGTATTTGCATTTCTTACTTTCATTTAAACACATATGTTTGAATATAAATACTCTGACTATCACTTTTGATTTTTTTTTTCCCCACACGTTGAAGTTGGTAAAAGAAATTACTTTCACAATGTCTGTAATGAATACAGCAACAATTTAACTGGTTACCTAGGCTACATTCTCCATATATGCAAAATATTTGGGGGCAGCATATACTGAACTCTTAGTGGCTGGTGTCATAATGGGAAGTACTAATGGCACTTTCTCATATGTCAGCTACCAGTCTAGCCACCACTCAGGCACTCAGATGTAAAGCTGAGCTCCCAATTTTAAGTGCAGATGGCAAACTTTGGATAACAGAACATTGCATTAATCTTTCGAGCAATGGTTTGGCTTTTATCCTCAAAACTTCGAAGTTATGGCCATGGAAAAGGATTTACATCTGTAAGCGTTTGCTTAATGTTATAAAACAAACAATAATATGCATCAGCCTTTAAACCAAATTAAAGCACAAAATAAAGCCACATACTGTATACCTTCCCTTCTTAAAGTAATTGAAATGTGCATATTTTAGAGTATGGTGTGATCTATTTAAACCCTATTTCATACATCATCTTGATCTTTCCTAGTACCAGCAGATGAGCTGATTTTATAATCAGAGGCACTGTCAGCTTGTCACATTCTGCAGTTCAAAATGTCACATGCACTGTAAACAGGCTCAGAATAAGCCAGACACTTTAGAACAGAGAGACTGCATGCTGAGTTCAGATGTAGAGAATAGATGAACCCTCTTTATATTACACAGAATAATACATGAGCCAATAGTTGTTAGAAGGGCAAATATCCTTTGAGGGATCATGATGAACAGGATAACTGGAACAACTATCAATAGAGCCCTCACAGTCTCATTCCTTTCCTCCTAAAATTATCCTTTTAGAAACACGTACACTGCACCAGGATAAACATTCTAAGCTACCTACTTATTTATTTTTCTCCCCCTTTTGTGGGCGTTCTATCTTTTTGCCTCATCCCCAAAATTGGTACACAATTGGTAGAGCTGCTTGTGAATAAATGTTATGGAGATATACACACATGCTCACATCTGTGAGTGTGAAGAACTAAAGTCCTTGTGTTTTAGGAAGAATCAGGGAGTATCTAACTGAAGATAAAAATGTACTTTGTTTCATTACAGCAATTTTTTTTCAAGTTCTGTTTAGTTGGAAAGGGTCACTTACCTCTTTTTCATGCTGTATATGCCTAAGCGCTACACAATGTGCAGTTCACCAGAAAAAAATAGCATTTAATTGCATGCCAATGTGAATACATGAAAGGAAATCCTTTTTCTAAAGCAAAGATGTTTGAATTAACCAAAGCTCCTTAGAATGGGGATAATGCTAGAAGTAGTGCATTATTTCTACAATTAAAGTGCTGGCAGATAATTTTTTTTGGGGGGGGGGGAAACAAACAAACCTACCTGCGTTTCTTAAAAAAAAGACTACATTATCATACCTACAACAAACCCAGAATATTTTAGTCACACTTTCTTCCGGGACCAAATAGTGAAATAATGAAAGCCTCACAACTTTGCTTTCAGTATGTAAACCTGAACATATCTAAATAATCCTCAAGTCTTTCTTCTGATGGATTGATGAATAATTACATCCTAGAGGATAAAAGCAGGACTCCCAAAGACTGGAGAGCAAAGAAGCTGAATTGTCACTCCTTTCAGGACCTTTTAATCTACACCAGTGACTGTGAAGTCTGATGGAGATTTAAGGTACCCCAAGTGACTGCCTGAACTGTACCATTCATCATCTGAAATGGTGGGCAAGACACACGGACACACATAAGCCACCAAGGACAAGACACTTATCTGCACCACAGGAAGGCCAGTTGATATTTCAAGTACAGGCCAACATATTTTAGAGCATATAAGGTTCAAATCTTCACTCAAAATACTTGCTGTGAGCAACCCTAGCAATCAAACGGTAATGAGACTGCTTTTAAGAGGGTAAGATAAATTTATATAGGAAAATGTTATTGATTATCTCTGACTGTGTGTTCTTTTTGCTATCTTTTTCAGTCTCAGTAACCTTGCTCTGAATGCATCAGCATCAATATTAAACATTTTGACTCTACTGGTCAAAATCTATTTCTAATACCAGCAGGTGCCACTGGCTAAGGCTGTACTGACTGAGCATCACTTCTCACTCTTGACCAAGCCCTGAGGGATTGTGGACAAGAGTCTTCCTCACAAAGAACTTACAAGAGAGATCATCCTCACTGGTTTTGTTCAATTCTGATTTAAATCCAAAGATTCTGATGAGTATTTAGACATAGGAAAGTGGGAGAGAGCAGGAGTGACCAAAGTATTATATGACTGGATTTTTTTTCCCCTGTTAGATATATATATATATGTACTAAAATTAAATGGTATGAGAGAATGACTATTTTTGCCAAATTTCAAAAGGACTTTTTTCTTTTTCTATTTTGCAATACATTTAGTGCCACTGTGGTGATAACTTGATCATGTCTCTTCTGCAGACACTAAACTGCAGTTCATGTTATCATCACTTCTTCCTGAAAACGAAACATTTACATGTCCCACAAAAGAATCATCTCAAATCAATCCAGGCATTTCTGGGGATCGACTTATGCTTAGTAGATGGATGCATTTAAATTAATCTTTAAATTACTGCTTTCTACAAAGCTGATACCATGTGCTATGGTATCAAGAGTAAAACAGCAACTGCTTTGCTTATGTTATTTTAGTGAGTAGAGTCTCCTATTACAGGTTTAGAGGAATTCAAGATGGAGGATAACTGACTGGAGTAATGGAGGACAAGGGGAGTTGTCTCACAAGTGGTACACAAGGATTTACCATTAAAGAAAGACAGAGTATAAGATGAAGGCAGATTTATTGCATATAATAAATACCAGAAGATGAAGGCTGATCCATTCAGTGAAGCAGCTTCCTACGCAGAATGGTTCAGGACCATTAGTGCTGATGACAAACTGTAGCAGTTCTGAATGACACACTACATATTGAAAGCCTGTGGTGGAAGACATAGGCAGAGTAAAATCATGATGCTTAAATCAGGCTTGTACCTAAATAATATCCAGCTGTAAAAGGTGCATTTAATATGTAGCTATGAGGAGGGCAATATTTTAGTTTGCAAAGGAAATTAAAAAGGAATATAGAAAGATTGATTTCTAAATATAATCCAGAATCATAGAATGTCAGGGGCTGGAAGGGACCTTGAAAGCTCATCTGGTCCAGCTCCCCTGCCAGAGGAGGATCACCTAGAGCAGATCACACTGAACTCATCCAGATGGTTCTTGAATATCTCCAGAGAAGGAGACTCCCCAACACCCCTCGGCAGCTAGTCCCAGTCACCCTCAGAGTGAAAAGAAAGTATTGAGATTGCCTTCTAATCCATTTCTCTACCACTCAATGTCCAGAGGAATGAAACTTGACACCCCAGGAGAGAGATGGAGCACCATCTCCAGCCTGGACTAAATAAATGACAGGGTTCCTGTGTATTCTGTGATATATACAAACTATTCATTTTAGGTGAAGACACTGCCAGCTGGGATATTTCATTACCAATAGTTACATCACTACATTCCGAATTAAATTCAGAAAGCATCTAAATAACTTGACCTGTCCATGATGACAACAGCAACACATATAACAACAACACATATAACTTTAAGACTAAAGTTTATTCATAAGCACACTTCCCTCAAAAGGAAGAGCTCACTTTTCTTGGATCTCCTAAACTAGTAATAGGTTATTCTCAAAAACATCATATCTGAAGTACACTGCAGAACATCCAGTGCTTTCAGGTACATGCTGCACTCCAAATGCAAGCTTTCTCTAGGGCTACAGCCTGCTGACTGTACCTGGGGAGAAGAACAACTGTTTCTCCTACACTTCTGTGTTCTTTAGACATCTCTCCAACTGTAGGCAATAGAATATTGCCACTCAGTATGAGCTGAGGAGGAGCAACTTTCTTGATGGAATAGTGCATGTGCTGGTTTGAGGCTAACTGGAATATTTTAATGAGAAAAATTAGATTGCAGGTTCTGAAAAATAAAACAATGGTGATGTCTGCTTTACTTGTAGGTTTGCTGAGATGGATAAAAACAAGGACATAAACATGTTGGGGTCTGTCTGTCAGAAGTCAGGGAAAGACTCAGACACCAACAGACCCCAGCTGGATCTGTGTAATCCAACTAATCATTCTGCTTCTAACCTCCCTCATTGATCCTTCCAATTCACCTTGCATGTAAGGCAGATCCTGGCATGAGAGTGGGAGACAGAGAGAAGATGGAAGGGTGGCTGGGAGCCCCTCCTGGAGACTCTGATCTCTGGGAGGGGTATAATGTTTTCTGTATTACTTTTAAACTTTTATATTTCTGTATATAGCTGTAAATATTTGTAATATATTGTATATTGTGCTAAGCTGTGAATATAAAGCTTCATTCCTTAATTTCCAGCAAGCTGAGTCTAGTCTGGGTGAATTCCTTGGGGCAGGGTGGGGATCAGGTAACTCCCAAACCATCACAGTGCATTATTCACACAGAGAGAAACAGAGTGAGCTGGCTCCAAGTTATTTTTCCTTCCTTTCCAAGAGTATCAATTCAGCTTAACATATCCCTTGTTTCAAGATTTATCTGCTGGGCCTTCTAACTGGCACTCTCCAGTCTCTTAAATAGAAAAACAAACCAAACCATCAGAAAACACACACAAACCAGTTAAAGAGCCAGTATATGGCAACAAGTCGTGGCTTAGGAATAAGTGGGAGAGGAAGTGGTAGTCATTGCTGAGGGTAGATCTGTGTCAGCATCAACTCATGTGAGAAGAGATGGAGAAGAATTTTCTTTCCAAAATATTATGTTGAAAGCAGCTGATTGTGAGTGCACACAGCACTGGAAATGCAGTTCACTGAGAAAGGGATAGGACTGAGTTCAAAGTAAGGCTGTGCTGTTAATGAGCTATGAGACACAGAAAAGCTTAGTCAGCACACACTTACAAGAATAAGCATCCCACTGATTTTTGGGAATATACAGACTTCCTAATTTTAGAAACATGAACACACTAAAAACACATACTACTATCCTTAATGTTTTAACTTCTAATGTTCTAAGAGCTGTCTTACTAATTTGCAAAACAAGGACTATCATTTTACTAATGCTGAACCATCTAACAACTCAAGCAGTGCCAAATTAGTCCTCTCAGTGAAGTGTATGTAACTCCCACTAAAGTCAACTGAAAGTACTTTTGAATACTTCATGTAGAACTCTTTAGGGTATTGTAGACATTTCTTCACTTCTTTTCAACTACTTTAAAAGTAACAGATGTGTTTTTTGGTATGGATGGCTGGGCAAACACAAAGACCATTGACCACTACCCTATGAATGCAAACATCCAACGCATTCCTCATCCATAGAATCATAGAATCAGTCAAGGTTGGAAGGGACCACAAGGATCAACCAGTTCCAACCCCCCTCCCATGCCCAGGGACACCCTACCCTAGATCAGGCTGCCCACAGCCTCTGCCAGCCTGGCTGCAAACACCTCCAGGGATGTGGCCACAAACACCCCCTGGGCAACCCATTCCAGGGCCTCACCACTCTCATGCTGAACAACTTCCTCCTCACATCCAGTCTGAATCTCCCCACCTCCAGCTTTGCTCCATTCCCCCTAGTCCTGTCAGTCCCGGGTAGCCTAAAAAGTCCCTCCCAAGCTTTTCTGTAGGCCACGCAGCAAATTCTTCTCTCTCCAACTCCAGAGAAGGATATTGTAAGATACAGTGTAAAAGGCCTTATGTACATCCAGACAGATGACTTCTGTAGTTCTTCCCTTGTCTACTGAACCATAAAATTGATGTCTTAAACTATACATACCTTTTTTTTTTTTAATCCTGGAGAAAAGGCATGTGATAACATGGTTCCCCATATCTGGACAGGAAAAATCTGTTTCAAAATAGGTACCCATTTACAACCTGGGGTATAAAGACAGTAAACAAAAACTTCAAAGTCCAGATGGTATCATGCATACAGCAGAGGTGAACACTTGCGTCTGCCTTATGACACATGAATTGTGGAGGATGGAATACAAGGAAGGATGAGACAGAACACAGAACAGGTGTGGAAGTTCCCCAACCTGCTTCAGGACAGGTAAACTTGTCCAGTGTGCTCACTTATACAGAATAGAATAATCCAGGTTGGAAGAGAGCACCAAGCTCATCCAGTCCAACCTAGCACCCAGCCCTAGCCAATCAACTAGACCATGGCACTAAGTGCCCCATCCAGTCTTTTTTTCAACACCTCCAGGGATGGCAGCTCCACCACCTCCCTGGGCAGCCCATTCCAATGCCAATCACTCTCTGGCAAGAACTTCCTCCTAACATCCAGGCATTGCCTCCCCTGGCACAACTTGAGACTGTGTCCCCTCATTCTGTTGCTGGTTGCCTGGGAGAAGAGCCCAACCCCACCTGGCTACAACCTCCCTTTTGGTAGTTGTAGACAGCAATGAGGTCTTGCAGGTGGTATTCTAGAGAAATGTCTCTTATGACAATACATGGCACTCTTGCAAGGTTTACTAGGTTTAAGGAGAGGTACTGCATCATTTCAGTTAGGAAGACTGTTGTGCTCCAGAGAAAAATGAATATAGAATATCCTGACAGAGACCTCCGCAATGTCTCTACACTTGATCTCTCAGATTATTGTTTTTTTACTTAAAGGTATGTGGCAAACAACTTAAAATCTAACTCAAAAGCTGAAAAGCAGTGTCTTATAAAATCAATAGCCTTATTTAATAATAAATACCTTTTCTAGAGAAAAGCATTCAGTGACTTAAAAAGAGGTCTATACCTACAGTCACGATCCTAACTTTGATTTTTTTTTTCTTCCCCATCAAAAATGTATTTCTTCATAGAAGAAAAAAGATGGAGTTACCTCCCAGTGGATCCCTTTCCTCCAGGGAATAGATATTGGTAATTAACTTAACGGACGACTGGATGCAATCTCTTCTTCATATACACAAAGCTGATACAGCACTTATCAGAAAGAAAAGACTTCAGAAGGAACATATTCCAAAATGACATTTGCAAGGAGTTTTTTTTCCAGCCTGCGCTGCTGGTAAAATTGAATGCACTTTAATCCTCATAAACTGACAGTTTCCCATAATCAAAAATCAAGTAACCATTGAAAATATCATTAAAAATTAGGGCATGTATCAGAAAAGCCAAATAGATACACCCAAGTGTATCCCACTTCGTTTACCACAAACTAGTTCTCAAAACAAGAAATAAAAGGCAGGTTTAAAAGTCTGACAGATCTCCAAAACAAGAAAAAAGTTTACAGCAGGAACTGAGTATTACACATTTGATACACTCCTAGCCAGCCATCCAGAGGGACTTCAGTTTCTCACATGTGGCAATAATTATAAAAACCTTCATGGAAGATGCTTTAGAAATGAGAGGGAAAAGAGATAGAGGGGGAAAAAAAAAAAGGGAAAAAAAAAAAAAAAAGAGGAAAAAAAAAAAAAAAAAGAAAAAAAAAGAAGAGGAGGTGATCAGGAAAATGGCCCAAAAAGGCATCTGACAGGTCTTGGATTGTTTCGGTGTCTGGGCAGGGGATGACCACCTTGGTGTGTTTCAGCTCATGGGCAGTGGAACACATTCATTTCTCAGCTGTTCTGTGTTAGGATGTAAATCTCTGTGTAATAAAAAAGGACAGCAAAACAACCCAGGGAAAAAATCTGAGTTCAACAAGGCCAAATGCAAGGTCCTGCATCTGGGTGGTTGGTGAAGAACTTCCTCCTCACATCCAACCTCCCCATCTCCAGCTTTGCTTCATTGCATTACTTCAGGCTCTCTCTAAGGGGCAAATATCCACCCACAGCTTTTGATACTCCAAGCACAGAATGTATGAAACTAACAAAATATAGAATTAATGCTTTACTGGTAACAAGAACACCATAACTCACAGGCACTTGACAAATCATTTGTCTAGGAATTAGGAGAACTTACTGTATTTTGGTGAAAGACATTAATTTCAGTCAGTTGGCACATTCAACTTATGTTACCACTGCAGACAGCTGTTTGGAACATACTAAAGTAGCTGAGGTCATCCTTTTGTCCAGGACTGGGAAACAGCAGATTACCTGGTTGCATAGAAAATCTACATTCAAGCCATTTGACTCTTTTTCATCATTATCAGCTCCAAAGAGTTTTAAAACTCCATCTAGGTTTTCTCAGCTACGTTGTCCTCTTAAAGTGCTACATTTGTTTTTGACACAGGACTGCTCAGTCCCCTGAGCGTTTTTCAGGAGTGCAGAGGAGTTTGGCTGCTTGGTTGGTTTTGTTTGATGAGCAGTGGCTACCACATTTGTAATCATTGCCAAGCAGATGAAAATCATTAATTTGCTGAAAGATCAGGCAACTTTAAGGAGAAACTTAACCCCATAAGTAATTTTTAAGGAGCAAAACCATGTTAGAACAAGACTGCAGATGACAAAAAATGTCTCTCAGGTTACATTTAACCTGATTAAATAAGAACTGTTTGTCTTCATCCACTCCCAAAAGCCTTTTTGGAGCTAAGACAACAGATGTTTGTCAGTACATCTAAGTCACATGCTGCAATTTCACTGTGGGGAACATATTTTGGAAACAAACTAATGAGGTGATCTACAAGAGATATGTTTGATCCCCTTTGGCTAATATTTTATTACTGATGTAATTTACCCTCCATCATTAGGCAGAAACAACTTGTAATTACTTTATCCTCTAAAAAAAAAAAGGGGGGG
>VWZI01015885.1:213017-301077 GCA_013396835.1 Psilopogon haemacephalus | reverse complement strand
TTGATAGATTGGGATTTTCCATTGAAAAGTGGATGCTTTCCAAGGATAAATATTCCTTTTCCAATTACTTACAATTTTAAAAGTATATATATATTTTTTTTATTATGGCGTTTGCTGTATTCATGGCCCAAAAGGTTAAGTACAGTATTGAAGCCCCATGCCATTTTGTATTTATTGGCCCAGACTAGATTCTTCTCCACAAACTATAAGACTGAAAAATTACCTGAAATTTATAAATGCTCCTGGCACAGTAGAGGCCTTATTGGGAACATGGCCCAGCGAGCAAACCGTGCCCTGGGCTGCATCAAGAGAAGCATTGCCAGCAGGGCAAGGGAGGGGATTGTGCCCCTTTACTCTGCTCTCATCAGACCCCACCTGGAGTACTGTGTGCAGTTCTGGAGCCCCCAGCATAGGAAGGACATGGAACTTCTGGAGAGAGTCCAGAGGAGGGCCACAAAGATGATCAGAGGGCTGGAGCACCTCTGCTATGAGGACAGGCTGAGAGAGTTGGGGCTTTTCAGCCTGGAGAAGAGAAGGTTGCCAGGAGACCTTATAGTAGCCTTCCAGTATCTGAAAGGGGCCTACAGGAGGGCTGGGGAGGGACTGTCCACAAGGTCCATGCCTTCATAGGATGAAGTGGAATGGGTTTAAACTGGCAGGGGGGAGATTGAAACCAGATGTTAGGAGGAAGTTCTTCACAGTGAGGGTGGTGAGACACTGGCACAGGTTGCCCAGGGAGGTTGTGGCTGCTCCCTCCCTGGAGGTGTTCAAGGCCAGGTTGGATGAGGCCTTGAGTGACCTGTTCTAGTGGGAGGTGTCCCTGCCTATGGCACAAGGCTTGCAACTGAATGAGCTTTGAGGTTTCTTCCAACCTAAACCATTTTATGATGCTATGACACAGTCTCAAGTTGTGCCAGGGGAGGTATAGGCTGGATATTAGGAAGAATTCTTCACAGAAAGAGTGATTGGCATTGGAATGGACTGCCCAGGGAGGTGGTGGAGCTGTCATCCCTGCAAGTGTTCAAGAAAAGACTGGATGGAGCACTTAGTGCCATGGGATTGGTTGGACTGGATGATCTTGGAGGTCTCTTCCAACCTGGCTTATTCTATTCTGTTTTTAGGAATTACAACACTATATACCATCTTTAACACATACTAGTCACAGTAAGATCCTGTTGAAAAATAAAAACAAACTAGCCCTTTTCTGAGGTAAATATTATTACATTAGCTAAGAGAAGTCTAACAACATTACAGGTTCTATGAAAACTTGTTCCTGGAAACTTCACACAGGTTCAGCTTTAATTAGGCTCTGTTCATTTCATGACAAGACAGACAAAGGAAAACAAGAACAAAAGAAACAACAGGAGGAGTAAAGTGAGTCTGGATTCTGCTGCTTTTGTTGCTAACAACTTATTGTGCTTTTCTTTAATGAGACATTTTCACATTTACATCGAGTCAGTTAAAAAGAGAATTAAAAGTAGTTTGAAACACTTCATCTGCCCTTGACTCCTTCTGCCAAATGTAGTGATTTTTACAAATGCTCTCCTTTCCAAACGTTTCCTTCTCCTTAGCTGTTGTGTGGAGTAATCAGACATAAAAAGACAATCTGAAAACAAGTCTTTCATTTATGATATTGTTGTCATTTGCAACAATGGTAGGGTAAAGACGTATTGGACAGAAATGCAATGCTTATGTAGAACCATTAACTTGAAGCTGGATATAATTTTCCATTTATCTACAACAAGGCTGGAGAACACTCTTGAAAGGAGAATGAAAAATTAATCTTACTGAGGTAGTAACTGTGAACTATTGAGTGTGATGAACTGAGCTGCAGTTTAAAAAGAGATCAAACAAAAGGGGATCAGCATCCAGTTAACTTCACTTACATTCTGTACAACTTGTGTCTAGTGAGAGCAGACAAAGTGAATTTGTGAAGTCTCGGGGACAGGACACAGGAGACAGGTGATGGCAATGTCACTGCATCTAGAGACTGGCAGAGTTACCTGGTAGATCACACACTTCCCAGGCATGTCTGTGGAGCAACAGCCTTTAGGAGGCAATGGAATGGCTGAACAAAAAGGCAAAGCACAAAGTCACTCCTGGAAGGATTTGGGTCTTCCTGCAGTTACCCTTATTTCAATTTTCCCCTCAGGTCTCCTGCTTGAATTTTGCCTTTAGTGTGATATGGATGTAATACTTTAATAAATGGCTCGACTAAAAGCTTCTCTAAATGGGACCAGCTGCTCTACTGGCAACTAAAGAACTTTAGATTTACAAAACATCACAGAATCAGTTCATAAAAATCACTCTCAGTCACTCTCACATGGCAACACCCAAAGATGTGACTCATAGCCATAACTCTAAACTCCCATTTGTGACACAGCAGTCTGCTATAGTCACAACTCTGAAAATCACACCTTAAAATCTGCTTTGGCCTGAGCAGTTCTGAAAGGAAACAGTTACTAATCACAGAATTTCTTAGATTGGAAAAGACCTTCAAGATCATCAAGCACAATCATTAGTTTCACACTGACAAGTCCTTGACTAACCCAAATCCCTCAGCACAACATCTAAGCACTATGAATCGCTATGGTTGGAAAGGGCCACCAGAATCATCCAGGCCAACTTTTATCCCAGCATCCTTCATCACTAGACCATAGCCTCAAGCACCACATCCACTCTTTTTTTTAAACACCTCCAGGGATGGTGACTCCACCACCTCCCTGGGAACCCCTTCCCAGTGCCTGACCACCAGTTCAGTAAAGAACTTCCTCCCAGCATCCAATCTAAACCTCCCCTAATGCAACTTGAGGCCACTTCCTCTTGTCCTATCATTAGTAATTCGGGAGAAGAGACCAACATCAGCGTCACTACAACCTCCTTTTAGGTAGTTGTAGAGGGCAATAAGGTCCCCTCTCAGCCTCCTCTTCTGCAAACTAAACAACCCCAGTTCCCTCAGCTGCTCCTCACAGGTCATGTTTTCCAGACCTCTCACCAGCCTCATTGCATAACTGCAGTTTCAGAAATCCTCACAATCTGATGGCAACTACATTAGTGAGCTCTAAAATATTTAGATTCACACTTACTGCCTCTGCTCTATACAGTTAGATGTGTTTATCTGCACTCTGCATTGGTTTCATTCTGTGCTCTGCAGCAGAAGGGGCCATGAACAAATGGCTTCCAACTAATGAAATTAGTTGTTTGAACTACAGCAAATTACTCTGTAATATGAAATAAGTGTGATAGATGGTTTGGTTGATTTATTGTAGAAACTCTGAGATATTAACTCCTTATACTATGAAGACAGTTAAATACAGTCGATAAAATTGCAAATTAAAAATGCATTTGCAAAGAAAATGAGAAGGAACAAGTATAGAGTACCTACTGAAAAATGAAATTAATCAAGCAAAATTGAAATCAATGAACAATTAGTAATACTCTCAGGACTTACTCTCGGGTCTGCTTTGGATGGTGGAAAATTAATGTAAATTTTGTTGACTCAAATTCAAGCCCTCAGTAGACATCTTAAAGTGAGTGAGTTTTACAAGACACCTAATCCTCATATCTAAAACTACATCTGTACTCCCCCATCAAATACTCAACAGAGTCTATAAAACAACTAAGAAAATAACATGCAAATTCATAATAAATGGTCAGGTTAGATTTAGATACCTCTAAGATGCAAGAGCGAAAATAATCTCAATTAAATTTCATTAACCTGCGAAGTCTTAAAATTTATTTCAGAGCTTTCTAAGTTATCAACTTCTAAAGTTAATAAAGAGGACTGGAGTTTTTGTTCATCATAAAGTTTTAGTTCTTCTAACGTCACTATTTAAAAAGTAGACTTTGAAAAATATTTCAAGTTTAGAAAAGTCATCCAGTCAGATATTAAATGAAATAAGGTCTTCAAACCTATTAACATCACTAAGGGTTAGAAAACTATTTTTCAGTCTGTTTTTCACTTTTTTCCTAGTTCATTCCCAACATTTTCAAGTGATATAATTCCTGTCCCTCATCATTCATTGCTACATGCGTAGGATATTTGTATCTGCAATAATAAATTTCCTTTGCACATTACTAGCATTAAATAAATAGGAAAGCCAATGATAAATGAGCTTTTAACTGCAGGCACCTCTCACCTTTGCTGTATTTCTAACTCAGTATGAATTCCAGCAAGCACTTCTTTTTGTCATTTTCACATTTTTTGATCTGGGCTAAAAGGAAGTAATACTTGGTGACACTGCTAAGTGCTATAAGGATGATGAGGGGACTGGATATGAGGGGAGGCCGAGGGACCTGGGACTTTTTAGTCTGGAAAAGAAAAGACTGAGAGGGGATCTGATAAATGTCTATAAATATCTGAGGGCTGGTCAAGAGCAGGGGGACAGGCGCTTCTCATTTGCTCTCTGTGACAGGACAAGGAGAAATGGGTGTAAGTTGCAGTAAAAGAGGTTCCACCTCAACACAAGGAAGAACTTTACTCTAAGGGTCACAGAGCACTGGTACAGGCTCCCCAGAGAGGTTGTGGAGTCTCCTTCTCTGGAGACTTTCAAGGCTTCTCTGGATGTTTTCCTCTGTGATCAGCACTAGATTGTATTATCCTGCCCTGGCAGGGGGGTTGGACTCGATGATCTCCTTGGGTCCTTTCTGACCCCTAACATCCTGTGGTCCTAAGTGGATATTTGCATAGCAAAGACTGATGTGTAAGATTGCCTTCTAGATTCACAAGACATATTTGGATCGCACAGTAGCTTAGGGCATTTATTCCTTTCCCACAGCCAAAAACTGGACTGAGTAGGGCTAAACAACACAAGAATTTCTGCTTTAAGTGCCTCTTGGTGGAAGTTTTGCAAAACAAGCAAGGGGAAAAAACAGACAAATATGGAAGGAGCACCAGTTATGCTGCTGTCTGTAATCAAAATTATGGATATTAAACACCCATTCCTAAGCAGCTGGCTAATCTGAGTTGCTTGACAAATCTCTTACTAAGGGGATACTCAGTTTCTATCTGTAATGACTTAAAGACTTCACCATAAATAAGACAGCACTATTCATAGCAAGGTCTATTGATGTTTGTTAACCACTCGCTTTCAGTTTGTAGTTGAGAAAAGTAAATAAGGCTGAGAGAGAAACCACAGCTCTACAAATCTAAGAGTCAAGGTGCACAAGTCTGATTTCAAGTGGGTCAGAAGTTTGCAACAGTATTTTCCTAGAGGAAATGTTTGCTGGTTTGTTGGTTTGGTTTTTTTAAATAGACCAGATCTAATATTGTCACCAATGAGCACAGCCTTTGCTCAGCTCCAGATTCAGTCAGACTTTGGGCTGATAAATGTAGGATGTAACTTTCTGGTCTCAGGATGCCATAAGATTAAAGCAATAGTCCTACTCTAGCAAGATGTTTACACCCTCTGGCAACTTCCCTTTTAGTTCCTGAATAATTACATACGTATACCATGCACTTGACATATTTAATGATATAGTGTGGATGTAAATTTTTCAAGGGTGATGTATGACATTTTAATTTACTGCTTTTGCTTATTTCTGTTACATATGCACTTCATAGAAGCAGGAAAAGTTATATTATTTCATACATATATTCAGAAATATTGCCTTCCAAAAAAAAGCAAGCTGGAAAAAAGTCTCGACATAAATTATTTTTTAAATTTCCTAATTACACTTTTAACTGCAAATGATACAGTAGTCAAACCATCACAAGAAGGTAAATTATATTTGTTTTGCCCTGTGCTAGGGCGTTTGGGATTGTAACTGCAACATTTTGGAGGAGACAAAAAAAACCCCCAATGTATCCCAGAAGTATAAAAATTTTCAATCAAACTAAAAATATAAATTAAGCTATGACAAAGGAGTTGATAGCTTTCATTGCAGTAGGTAATGCAAAAATTTCTATCAAGTGTTTCTATTAAGCTCAGGTGAATGTAGAAGAACCTTGACAATGACTTGTATTGAGTCTGAGGTGGAGTTTCGTTTTGCCCACAGCAGTCCTCACAGCACTGTGTTGTTTAACTAGAAAGATGTTGACAACATACCAGAGTTTTGGCTACTGCTGAGCAGTGCTCCACAGCATGGAGGTGTCTTTCCAGCACTCTCCCCTCACCAGTAGGCTCTGGGCAAGATCTTGGGGAGAAAGGAGGGGAGACAGCCAGAATAGCTGACACAGAATGACTAAAAGGATATTCTGGACCATGGGGTGTCTGCTTGAATATAAAAGCTAACAGAAAGCAGTAGGATGAGGCCTTCATTATTTATGACATTTGTCTTCCAGAACAACCACTGTATGTACTGGAGCTCTGCTTCCCAGAAAGCAGCCAGACATCACCTGCTGATGGGAAGTAGAGAATAAACCTTTTTGCTTCCCTCTGCCTTCACAGACTAGTTTTGCTTTACCTTTCTCTTTGTCTTGACCCTTGAGATCTTTTTTTCCATCTTAATTTCTCCTCATTCACTTCTGCTGAGGATGGGAATGATAGAACAGTTTTGTGGGCAAGTGCTGGTACAGGACATATTCTGTATTTTAAAGAATGGATTCTCCTAGTAGAAAATTAGTTCTTATGTGTAAAATTATATATTTAAAATCTTGTCCCAGAACTTTAGATTTGTCAAGCAGGGTCTAGTTGTGTGAAGAAAATTAAATTTCTCTCGGATACTTCATTCAATACACCAGCCTTGGAAAAATCACTACTTAATCTTGACTTACAGGTCAGTGCTACAGGTGATAATCTGAGTAGT
The DNA here is from genome assembly GCA_013396835.1 of Psilopogon haemacephalus. Classification (NCBI taxonomy): domain Eukaryota; kingdom Metazoa; phylum Chordata; class Aves; order Piciformes; family Megalaimidae; genus Psilopogon; species Psilopogon haemacephalus. The sequence goes on along the minus strand of VWZI01015885.1, from coordinate 294,330 downwards.
CATTTATACAAATAAATCTATAAAGAACTTGATATTGTGATGGTTCATTCAAATACACATTGCAGGAAAAGCTCAAAAAATAAATAGTCAACGGGGAAAAAAACAACCAACCAAAAAGAAAGAAAACAACAAACAAACACCAAGCTAAATTGACTCTTTTCAAATGCACAAGTGAAAATCTGCCAGTCTTGCATTCCGTGAGAACAGAAATGATCAATAAATTCTGTGTTCAAATTATTTATGTAGTGAAAGTTGGTGCTCAGAATTCAAATAATGTTTTCAAAGTCAAACAGAAGCAATAATTAAGCAAAAGACTAAGGTCAGAGGAATTGTAGTCACATTCTTTCACAGTTACTTGCCTGAAGTTCACTTGTGAGTTTGAAGATTTTGCAGCATAAGTAAATTTTGCTACGGTTAGCAAATTTGCAGTGCAGCAATACTTTGAAACTCCTCTATGGAAGGCTGTGCATCAGTCTTATTTTAAGCAAAAGAGCAGAATTTAAATGTTTGGGGTTTTTTTTTTTTTTTCTTAATGTAAGTAAAGGTACACAGATTTTATGGGAAGAGTAGTAAAAAGAATCCTACTGGAAATAAACATTGATTTTCAAGGACTCTGAATAGTACAAATTAAAAAATGTTTAAGAAAGATAACAGATTTGACTGACCAAAATCAATATATTTATTTTAAGCACAAATACATTTATCTGAGCAAAAATCTCTGATGCAAATTTCAGGTTTTTTTACTTAGGCAAGACTCCCTCCCTTTTTTTGTGTGGGTGTTTTTTGGGGTTTTTTTTTTTGTGTGGGGGGGGGGGGGGTTTGTTAGTTTTGGGGGGTTTTGTTTTGCCTTTTTGGGTTAAAACCCCCATTTATTTGGGTTTCAAAAAGGATGTAGGGGAAAAAAATGTGATAACAGGAGGGGGAAAAATTATTTTAATTATTGATCTAAGTTATCATCAACTAAATGCTAAATAATCCATAAAAGCTAATTTAAATCTGCTTTCTTTTGTATGTAGAGTGTATTGTGATGAATAAGTAACAGACTATCCTCCACAGAGCCTCTATCACAAATCTTGAGCTGTATTTCCTCCAAAACGTGGATCCAAAATTGCATTATTAAGTTATAACACCTTAGTCATTTTCAAGCTCCAGGCACTTAAGATGCTGAATTTTAGATTGCTGTTTTATATTCTGCCTGTGCACAGCTTCCTTACACTATGTTATGTTATTAAAGCTGTCTGCTTCAATTTCCCCTCTGCATAGGAAGATATGACAGAAAGATAAAAAAAAAAAAAAAACCCACAAAAAAACCCTACCTTTAATCTTGAAAAGCTAAACACAACATAAAAAAATTGAAACAGTGGAACTATAAGGAAACAGCAAAACTGTGCCTTACCAACACAGTTTACATTGTGTGGTCAACGAAAATATGCTAAACTAAGAGTGTGTGACATAACACGAGTCTAGGTCTATTTTTTCTAGAAAGCCTACAACTGATGCTCCTCCTATTTTGGTTTTCCATCAGAATACCCTGATAAAAAAAAGAAATTCCATTAAATTAGCATCACCACAACATCATTTTTCACAAACAAATGGAGAGTTTGCACAACTTTTGTGAGAGCGCCAACTTTTAAACTTCACTTTGTACTTACATAAATGTGCTGGTTTGAACTAATTGGGGGATTTTAATGAGAGATTAGGTTATAGGCTGAGAAAGGAAAAAATTCCAGTGTCTCCTTCACTCACTGGTTTACTGAAATGGTATTAAGTTAGGATCAAAACATAGGAGCTGGTTTGAGCCTTGCTGGCTGCTGCATCTCTCTCTCTCCCTTCTTAGATGGGTTTGTGTAATGTCACTAAATACACTTCTGCTGCTAACCCCTCTGGTGGATGTACCTCTCTTATGTGGCATGTAAGACAGTGGGATAAGATTGGGAAGTGGGGGGAAGGTGGTAGGGTGGTTGGAAACTCCTCTTGGGACCCTGATCTCTGGGAGCGCTGTGGTGTTTCTGTATTACCTTTTTACTGTATACAGCTGTAATATATTGCAAATATCTGCTTGTATATTGCGCAAAATATAAAGCTTCATTCCTTAACTTCCAGCCAGCTGAGTCTAGCCTGGGCACTTTCACAGTGTGTGGGGGAGCAGGTAACTCCCAAACCACCATGATGAAAAAAAATGTTAACTTTGTGGAAGAGAGCTTTAAAACACTCACTAACAACTACAGATTCAGTCTGAATACATCTATGTTCTTCTAGCTTTCAGTACTTGAACTGAATTGTATCCCCACAATCCTTTACTGTGTGGCTTTTGCTGCCTTGGAAAAATACAGAAGAATCAGTTATGGATCGACATACCTAAAGTCCTAGAGGGGATATTTCTACTTACAGGTGCAATTTCAAATTGCAGTATGTAATCTTAGTTACGTTCCACAATAGACAACACCTAAACACAAGGAGGAACTTCTTTACTGGAAGGGGACCAGAGCACTGGAACAGGCTCCACAGAGAGGTTGTGGAGTCTCCTTCTCTGGAGACTTTCAAGGCCTGTCTGGATGTGTTCCTCTGTGACCTGAGTTACATTGTCTGATCCTGCTGTGGCAGGGGGGTTGACTCAATGATCTCCTTGGGTCCCTTCCAATCCCTGATGTCTGTGAGCCTGTGTGAAATACAGCCTTAGTTCCACACGACACACATATCCTGAGCTGTGTTACCACAGAATTGTACCACGGTGAAGGTAAGCGCTGGGTTCCTCATAAAGCTTAAAAAGTAGTTTTACGGTTTTTTTCCTCAAAGCATTTGTCATTAATGGTTAACTGAGCCTGTCCCCCTTTGGCTGCTCAGCGAAGCCTTTGAAAGGCATGATGGCAGCAGGTTGCTTTAGGCCAAGGGGAACTTGGCTGCTTCTGGAGTGCTGGGGACAGGAGCACAGCTGATTTTCGGTGATATATCTGCATTCCTTTCATGCTAACAAACTGCTTTTTAATATCGGGGAACTCAAACATTGCAAGACAGCAAATAAAGCCACATTTCCCTAAGTAAGTGACTACAGTTAATTACCCTTCTCGACAGAAGTGAAAACAGTACTCCAGATTCATCCATAAAACAACAGAAGGTAAGCAATAGTTTGAAACAAGTCACTATTTAAAATATAATCTATTTCATGTGTCCACTGGTAGCAAGTTTACTATGTAATTGGTGGGGTGTTTTTTCAGATTGAGTTTATTGCTTAACTCACTGAAACAGTTGTCCTACACTGATAGCAAAGAGGGGGGAAAGTTTTGCTTAGTCAACTCATACATTCTCCTAGATTTCTTTGACCCCCTATCAGTGCTGAGGGAAATATATTCTGGAATTTTCTCTCACACAACATGAAAAACCAAGACTATTTATTTTTCTGCACCGCAAAAGCAAAATTGAAGATAGAATCATAGAATTGTTTAGGTTGGAAGGGACCTCAAAGATGATGCAGTTCCTACCCCCCACCATAGGCAGAGACACCTCCCACTAGAACAAGGCCTCATCCAAATGTTAACTCTGTATCCCACAAGTAGCTCATCTGGAGTATCTGACAGGAAGAATTTCTCTATAATCAGAAAGGGAGAAATGCTAATATGAACATCATNAAAGACTTAAATGGTCTTCATGTCATATAAGAGGTAATATATAGCAAGAGGAGTGAAAAAGAGTTATCAATGTGATTACATGTAGATCTGGTTTACATACAGACCCATTCTGCCTTATAATGTATCTACTTGCTTATGCTATGACTCATTTCAGAAAAATAATAAAACCAGAAAAAGGAATAACCAAGGAATTTAGCTTGCAGACACAGTACAAACCCCTGCCACGCCAAAAGAGAGACAAACTTAAAATCCATATATTGATCAAACAGGACTTCACTAAGTGTTCAAACTGCAAATAAATACGAAGTTTGTATATTTCTCTAATTGAGGTACATTAAACCCCACTACTATTTGTCATAGAACCATTTCTAGATAAATTGTTAGGTAAAGAGCAAAGCAATTTTAGTAGAAAAAGATAGATGCACTTCATAGGGGATGTGTTTCTAGTCTTAATGTTGCCATTTTATTATAACTGGTATATTGATGGTTATTTGCATGTTACTTGTGCTGACTTTGAGTTACTCTGCATGGAAATAGAATCAGACAGCATCACAGAATGGTAGGGGTTGGAATATACTTCTGGGAATCATCTAGTCCAACTTGACACTAAAGTAGGTTTTGCTAGATCAGGTTGCACAGCATTGCAACCCACGCAGGCTCCATAACCTCTCCAGGCAGCTTGTTCCAGTGCTCTAACACCCTCAAAGTAAAGAAATATTTCTCCATGTTTAGTTGAAATCTCCTGGGTTTCAGTTTGTGCCCATTGTCCCTCATGTGTCACTAGGAAACACTGAAAAGAGTTTGGCCCCATCCTTTTTAGATCCAGCTTTGCTCCATTCCCCCTAATCCTGTCACTACCTGATAGCCTAAAAAGTGACTCCCCAGCTTTATTTATAGGCCCCCTTCAGATACTGGAAGGCCACAATAAGGTCACTAGGGAGCCTCCTCTTCTCTAGACTGAAGACTGGACATCCAAATGCATTGTTAAAGTCTCCAGAGAAGACCACAATGTCTCTAGGGAGCCTGTTCCAGTGCTCTGTCAAAATCACAGGAAAGAAGTTTTTCCCTTAAGTTGAGGTGGAACTTTCTGTGTCTGTTGCCCAGAAAAGACCAGCCTCTTCTTTTTGACACTCACCCCCCAGATACTTGTAAACATTACTAAGATCCCCTCTCAGTCCCCTCCAGGCTGAACAGCCTCAAGACCCTATCTCTTTCCTCATAGAGCTGCTATTTCAATCCCTTAGTCATTCTCATAGCTCTCCATTGGACTCTCTCTTGCATATCCTCTGTCCCTCTTGAACTGAGGAGCCCGGAACTGGACACAATGCCCTAGATGTGGCCTCACTAGGGCAGCACAGAGCGGGAGGAGAACCTCACCTGACCTGCTGTACGCAATGCACTGCATTCTCTGCAGAGAGCTCTAATAACAGGTATCTCCTTGACTACTGGGGTCAAAAATTCCAACACTGATTGGAATTTCTACTTCTCCAGCTAGCTAGTGAATGAAATGACTAATCAAATAGGATCCAAGTTATAGCTAAATACCAACAGAAGTCAAATAGCAGCATCAGCTGTGTCCTATGCACTGGTTTCTATTAAAACAGCCCAAAGCAAGGCTAGATATTTTCACATCATCTATAATCAGAACTGCATTCTTTTGTTATTTTAGTGTTTTCAAAGTGTAAATAGAACCATAGGCGATGAACACAGCCTCTGCTTTCAAAATGTTCTTCATATTCTACTTATGAAAGCACAGATTTTCACACAGTAAAAGCCATCAAATGGTTAGTTTGTGTAAACAACAATTCATTAGTTCATCATGTGCACTGCTTGATAATGACTTGACTTCATCCATTCTCTGCTGAGCACTCAACAGACCTAACAGAATACGTATGGTAAAGCAAATACAAAGTAAAAGGGAAAATTGCAATCTCTCAGCATTAGGTAACAGAAATTTGGTGAAGCTTGCAAGGAATGCCACATAGAAACAACTGGACTGACCATATGATAAAAATGTACAATGTGTGGGTAATTGAAAAGAGAAGAGCAAATACTGACCTCATCTCAACTATTCTGAGGTGGAGTGATAGGTTATTATTGGCAAAGCAGCTATGGATTTTCAATACAAGAAAGACCTCACATCAATGGGAGAATAATTCAAAGACAAAGACAATTTTAGTTCTTGGTGTTAGATAGCTTGACTATCCATTTTTGGTGTCACCTGATAACTTTCTGATCTCTAGGACATGGCACCCAGTATTTTGTAGAGCATGTCTGTAGTTTGGTGAACATGCTAAGCATAAAATATTTTAAGATTACTATGGAAGCACATTTGTGTTTCCAGTATTGAACTTATTTTGGAAATGGAAGCCCTCCACAGTGGAAGAATTTCAGAAAATATTTTTTAAAACACCTCTGCAACATCCTTCACGCAATTTCTTAAGGGTTTCAGAAGGATTTCTGCCTGATGCATGCAGAAGTTTTCTTGGCAACAGGTCTAAGCATGGAGACTTTATTACCAGCTAAAGGAGATACGGAAATTATGGCCAATTGCAATTCCCATCAACACATCTTGAAAGATGTTCTTATTTTGAACTAATGGACAGCAACTACTGCACAGAATTAAAGAATCAAGCCACAACAAGAAAAAGAATTTCTGTGCAAATCACAGATTAACATTTGAAACCTGTGGTCAAAAAAGGTTTCCTGGGTGACAGAGATACATGTATCCCATGAACACTGGTTTAAGCATGTAGAAGGAAGAAGAGTAGCACCGGAAAGGAAGATGACATGATGACAAGAGTATGATTTCTATCTAAGAAGTGTATTTTCATTGTCTCTCTCAAACACTCTTTTGTCATCCAGCAGGAGCAAGGCATAATCTACAGATGGGTCATGCTACTGTGCATATCTGGCTCAAAGGTGTGTCAGGTCCTATTTGTTAGCAAGGCAGCCAAGAGGCACACGTTGCAGGAGCATGGGATGGGAACACTACAGATGCATGTTAAAAAGAGCAAGTCAGTGTGTTTGTGGAGGATTTACATCACTGTGCAGCCTGTGCACTGCTGCTTCTCTGGTTAACTGTCTTAAAGAGGGTTGCTTTAAGAGTTAACAGTGCCTATAGCCCAGTTTTTAGAAACTATTCAGAACCTATTTTTACATCAAGACTGGGTTCACTGAAACTCTAGGACAGAAGGACAAGGTAAACCAGTTATTTTGCATGACTTCTCTTCAGCCAAGACAACACCTTCTTTCTAAACATTTTTTACAAATAAATAGCTTTCATCCATCATTTATGTAAAATATTAAAATTATTTTTCATCTTTTTGTTGTCCTGGTTATGCACATATACACAAAGAAATGGGAATAAACAGCAAAAGATAATAACCCAGATGGGGACTTCAAAGTTTCAGGACGTGGGAAACAGTTATATGATTGTTTCTATAGCACCAAAGATCAATACAGGAATATATTTAAATCTTTCCAGATATTTTCATTATGCATTTCAGCTCTAAATATTTTAGAATTCTGCTGATTTTATTTTATTAATTTTTCATTGTCTGATACTTCAAAATTACATTGTTTTTAAAATTTTTTTCTTTGGTGCATTTGAGTGCTCCACTTCCTTCAGTAGATACCACAGTAAATAGAGAAACTTTTTCCTTCATGAGCTTGTAGACACAGAGGGTAATGATACTGTGGTGCCTCACAATTATGAAATTTAAGTTTGTGTCAGGGTTGTTTTCCAGTATGTGTGGTTGCTAGCAATGTTGTTGGGAGATTGTGTTGTTCCACAGAGATTCTTGTCCTTATATACATAAAGATAATGGCTCTTGCCATCTTCCTTGCAAGCCTCATTTATCTTAAAATCTCACTCCCGGGTGATCGAAAGAGAATACCAATTTTGACTGTAAGCAGTAATTTCATGATTGCAAAACTTGGTGTAAAATGGGAAAATGCAAATCTGCATTTAGCCAAACCTTGAAGGAAAATTCAAATATTCAGACTGAATATTTGTGAAAAACAGCTATGATTCAAAGCTTATCTTGGAGCTTTTAAACTCAATTACTTTTTTAAATACCTACAGTATAAAATATTTCATCCTCATACAAATTAATATGAGCCACATGCTATAAAAATACAGCCTGAATTTAGTTGCTTGGCCTAAGACTAGTTTTGTAGCTAAAATTACAAGGCAATATTCCTTTTACAAAAAAAAGATATATTGGTATCAGAACCCATACTTGAATAGATTCCTTAGCAGGTTATTTATATATACAGATTTCTTGTGTGCCAGGACTCTCACACCCCTTCACTTCTAAATCTACTCTTCCTCAGTATATTTCTTGACACACACATGCTGCAGCTTGACTTCCCATTTGTTCTTCAAAACATAATTGCAATGCTGTGAAAAAAAAGAAATCCAAAACAATAGCAAAGTTCCATATGCAGCAATTCAATGCCTACAAACCTGTGATAGACGAAGGGGGAAAAAAACCCACAAATTATCTGCAAGAGGCAGTTGGAACAAGGGCTTGGGGTAAACAGACACGCAAACAACATGTCAGCCATGATAAAGAGCATAAATTTGAACAGATGTCACTTCCAGAGTAGCAGCAGGCAGATTAAACAGAATTGGCTTTGGATGAAATCCAAGGAAGGGAAAGAAAATACGACGCTTTCGCCCTTAGCTCTTACAGAATTCTAGTCTCCAGCACCCTTTAGTAACCATAATGGAGCAGGGCTGAAAAATAGAAGGAGACTTTAAGAATGCCAGTTGAAAATAAATACAATTATTATGCATATGCATTGTCCTGTAAATACTTCCTTTTCAGGCAAAAAGTAAAGGAGCTCCTCTCTGCTGTGACAGAAGCACCCTTTAAATTATAACAATTTACAGTAACACAGATTTCCTCAACATACCAATAGCACTTAATGAATCTAGGCCAACTCTATGAAAGAAAAAGTAATATTGCAACTCTCCAAATGACAGTCATTACAAATTTTTGGTGCACCTGTTGTTTCTTGAATAGTTCTGGCCACTAGCATTTGTGCATGCATATTTTAAATCACTGATCCTTCTTATTCACATACATCAGTTTACATAAATAAAGTTCACCGACAGAAAGAGACAGGACACAGAACAGCTGAAAACCTGAGCCAAGGAATAGCACACACATCTATTTGCATTTCCCCTAAAAACGTTCTAAACAGGCTTTGCTCTCCAGTTCTCTCTCTTCAGTTATAGCATTACCATACTTTGCAGATCCCTAAAGACTGTCCAGATATGTCTGTGTCTGCCTCACAGAGAATTTTGTGTTGGATTTTGGTTTGGGTTGTATTTTTGTTTCTAGGACTGCAGCATCTCCTTGCCTCTGAATGCCAAACAACAAAACCAAACTTTATTCCAGTGGCCACAAATTTAGTGAAGGCATTACCACAAAAGTTCTTGTATCATCCCTTCATAAGCATACACTTAGTATATTAAGTTCAAATCATAGAATGGTTTAGGTTGGAAGAGACCTTAAAGATCATCCAGTTCCAACCTCCTGCCATAGGCAGGGACACCTCCCACTAGATCAGGTTGCTCAAGACCTCATCCAGCCTGGCCTTGAACACATCCAGGGAGGGAGCAGCCACAACCTCCCTGGGGAGGAAATAAATGCCAGCAGAAATAAATGCCAGTAAATTGTCATCTCTCCATGTTTCCATGCTCTAGAATTAAGATAATTATATCCAAGCCCCATTTACAAGCCCCAGTTAATCCATTACCATTATTACCCTTAAGTGGTAGACACAGATAAAGGAGTAAGACAAAATCTGAAGCTGTAAAAGAAATAAATCAAAGCGGTAGAATATCAAATCAACTGAATTTCCAGTATTATTTCTGAAATTAACTCCATGTAATTTCCCCTCAATATTTCTGCTGGAGGAGAGAGAGAAAAAGGCACCCCCAATGTCCCCCAAAGAACAAATCAAGCTGTAGGCTTCATCTTGGCTTAGTTTATTCGACATACTACACCCATTTCCTCTCTTCCAAAGGAAACTGATACTTGCCCTACGTGCAGTGGTGGTAAGAAGTCACCCTGTGGCTCAGGAGTGTGCTTTTAGCCCTTTAAAGGCATCTGCTTTCAGCAGAGTCCACTGAACAGCATAACTATCTTCATGAAAGCAAAATGAACGACGACTTATTCCTCAACTCTAATTAATGGCAACTTCGCCACTTAATGCTGAACCCCAGGTGGAAGAGATCAAAATCACAGACGTTTAGTATGCACACCAGATGCCATTCCCACACATCTGAATAGCAGTTGCATGTTTGTAAGTCAGTATTTCAAGCTGAAAGGTTGCAGGGTTTTTCCTAAAGTCAATAATACAGCCTGCAAAATTAAAATGCGCCACTCGTGTCAAACACAACAAAATCATTGTTTGTTTATTTTTAAGGTGATAATAAAAAAGATTAATGATACTGCCGGATAATGAAACAATCTGCCACAAGGCGAGCTGCAGAATATAGAGTGGAGCTCTTTCACAGTCCTAAGAAAAACTTCAGCTTCCTCCCAAACACATTAAGAAGTCCCTTTCATTACCAGGTGACATTTTTGCATTTAAAAGCAAGTTGATTTTCATGTGGTGCTTAAAGGTCAAACAGTTAATCTACCTCTGTAAGGAGAGCGTTTTCCTCTGAAGAGATTTCTGGAGGACATCAAATCAATAAGAGTCATCAGACTCAACGAGAATAAAACCCTTCACTATTCTCAAAGCTAAAGCTTATGCCAGTCTCAAAGAAATTGGATCCAGTTCATGAAAAAAGTACAGACATCACGCAGCATTAAAAAGTGGCAGCCCTCATAGCTAAACACAGATGTGAAAGATTTTTATATCATTAATTCAGAATTAAAATTTTATTCAGTGTGGAACCTGGAAAAGTATTGGTTTCATCATACATATTCACCATGCCTTTTCATTTCTAGAAGGTAAGGACGAGAGTAAAAAGTTGAACTTACCACAGTATGACACACTGAAATTTTCACTGGTGTGTTCCTCAGCTCTCAAATGGTGTGATACAATCCCCTCAATATTTCTGCTGGAGGAGAGAGGAAAAAAACAGTTCCAATGAGAGGAAAAAAAAAAATCAAGCTGCAGGCTTCACCTTTGCTCAGTTTTATTCAACATATTATAGCCATTTTTTTCCCTTCCAAAGGAAACTGATACTTGCCCTACATATAGTGGCTTTAAGAAGCCCAGTGGGGCACTTCAATTTGAAGTAAAATGCTGAATTCTGAAAACTAGTGATAAGTCACTTCAAAATGGTGTTTGTTTCTGAAAGTCTGGAAGAAGTGTGCTGGTTTAGAATGGGATTCAAAAGAGTCAGCCTCCTGTTCCTAGCTCTGACACTATTTTGTACAAGAGCTTGCTTTTATTAGTTCCACTTTTAGAATGTGAGGATAATAATGCCCTCTTTTAGTCTTTTCCATAGATCAGGACCTATTAAAAATTGTGGCTATGTCATGATAGGTAGTGCATATGTAAATCACACACGTGCACATGTATAACAGAAAGCTTTAAGTAGCTCTAGGATATTAAGGTGAGTTAACAGCCATCTCTACAGCACAACTGCAAAAATAAAAGGATATTCAGAACTCAGGTGTTGACCATCATAGCATGCACAAAATTCCTCATGTGCTAGAAAGAAAGGAAGGGTTGAGAATTACATGGGAGCATCAAATTTTTCATGAGGACTGCAGTTTACTATTTTTCTGCATGTATAGAACAACACTGTTTATGATATTCTGATGCATTTACTTCTGAAGGACATCAAGAAAAGGCAGGGAAACAGAGTGGAAAAGTCAAGTAGACTGAAGAGAAAAAATGAGACCAAGACAATGCAGTGAAATACAGAACTAAAATATTGCATTATACAGAAAATACTAAGGTATAATTATTTAATTTGCAGGAAAACAATTAATCAGGCCATAGCAAAACAATACAGCTGCTTGATCTTGCCTTGAATTCACCTGGAGAGGGACATTGCTATAGCTGTCAGAGTTTTACACTGAAGTTATGGTGCATGCAATTTTAATTTTCAGTCCGTTTCAGCTAATCTAGGATAAGTTTCCATCATTACTCTGCCTTGCTTGCTTTAAACCCCAGGAATAAAAAAAATCCATAGTGTATAGGCTTTGATGCTTTTTTGTTTACATGATAATTGCTTTTAATTACCATTTTGCTTGCCAGGTCTCTTCAATGAAATTTAAAATGCAATTATTTTCCACTCAAATGCACACTAATTTGAACAACTTCTATTTCAATATAATTAAGGTAAAACTAATCATTATACATAAAATATTTTTAACATTCCCTGACAAAAGTATTATTTGTTTTTGAGTTCTCATTTCATTCATCATTCATTTATAAACCATTCCTGAAGCTTTAATTGCATCTAATGATTGGCTTTACAGTTATTAGATGCTGTATTGTTAGAAGTTTCCCAAACAAACAGATTTTTTTCATTTATTTTAAACTACCTGGAGCAGATTTTTTTTTTCCTCTTCTAATTAGCATCTTTTGATTCTATACATGCCCATCTTTGCCTTCAATTTTCACTTTAATAGATTCCTTCTGAGAAGATCCATGTGAGAGTGAGAACACAGACTGGAAGGAAACAGGTTTCCTTTCCATGTCCTCACTATAGTCATCAACAAACATACCATTACATTCAAGAATAAGCCCTGATCTAAAACCTGAGCTAGTAAAGGACTGTAAAAAAGGTGTGGAAGAAAGATATCTCAACTTCCACTTTTAAAAATGGAAGTATTGGAGAAGATCTTGTTCATGATGAAAAAATAAAGAATTTAGAATTTAGCAGAGTTCAAAAAGAGTCCATTACACACACAAGACAGTCCTTCAACTCTAAAATCTCCCACAAAATGGCTTAGGTTCTAAACTTTCTCCCCTCCAAGCACACTCTGCACTGCAAAAGACTAAAAGTTCATACAACAGAATATCTGCACTCCTAAGTTTAGTCAAGAAAGATCTGCTTTGCAAAGGACTATGAAAAAAGTGTGGAAGAAAGATATCTTCAACTTCCAGACACTTGGAAAGAGGGAAGTATTGGAGAAGACCTCATTCATGACACAAAAGTGAAGACACAGTCTTAACAGAATTTAGCAGAATAAAAGAAGAGTCCATTACACACACAATACAGTCTTTTAACTCTAAAGTCTTCCACAAAATGGCTCTTCCTTATTGTTAACTTAGGTTCTAAACTTTCTCCACCCCCCCCACCCCAAGCACATGCTGCACTGCAAAACACTAAAGGTTCATACAACAAAATATCTGCTCTCCTCTCCTAAGTTTAGTCAAGAAAGATCTGCCTTGCAAAGGCCTATGAAAAAGGTGTAGAAGAAAGATATTTCAACCCCCAGATGCTTGGAAAAATGGAAGTATTGGCAAAGACCTTGTTTGTGGTGGAAAAGCGAAGAAACAGTCTTTAACAGAATTTAACAGAGTATAAAAAGAGTCCATTACACACACAACACAGTCCTCCAACTCTAAAATCTCCCACAAAATGGCTCTTCCTTATTGTTGACTTATGGTCTATACTTTCTCTCTCCCCCCACCCCCACCCCAAACACACTCTACAGTGCAAAAGACTAAAAGTTCATACAACAAAATACCTGCTCTCCTCTCCTAAGTTTAGTCAAGAAAGATCTGCCTTCTGGAAAACTTAGAGAGGTAGAAACTGTAACTGAAAGCACTTATGGATTTACAGTGAATCAAGCTGACACAGCCTCTTACCTGTTTTCATGTCTCAAGCAGTTCAGCCTCTGGGCAACGTTAAGATTGGAGTTTCACAAAAAAAAACAAACAACCAAACAAAAAAAACCAACAAAACTTAAAAAAAATAAATTAAAAATCTAAATTTCAGGTCTCTCAGCCCACCACTCCTCAGCTTCCCTCAGCTATGTACCTTTTGCTCAGCAAGCAGCTCACCACTGGCTCATTAGGGTAAATTTAGTCTCCCAGGTGAACCTCGTGAGGCTTAACGAGACCAGGTGCAATGTCTTGCACTTGGGTGGGAACGACCCAGTCAATATAGGCTGGAGGGATAAGGTGACAGAGAGCAGCTGTGTAGAAAAGAACTTGGATGAGAAGCTGGATGTGAGCCAACAGTGTGCACCTGCAGCCCAGAAGGCCAACTGTATTCTGAGCTGTATCAAAAGAAGCATGGCCAGCAGACTCAGAGAGGTGATTCTGACACTTTGCTCTGCACTGGTAAAACCTCACCTGGAGCATGGAATCCAGCTCTGAAGCCCTCAATATAAGGACAGGGACCTGATGGAGTGGGTCTATGAGAGAGCCACAAAACTCATCAAGGAGCTGGAGCACCTCTCCTACAAGGTGCACCCTCAGCAAGTTTGCTGATGACCCCAAGCTGTGTGGTGCAGCAGACAGGCTAGAGGGCAGGGATGGCATCCAGAGGGACCTGGACAGGCTGCAGAGGTGGGCACAAGCCAAACTCAGGAGGTTCAACAAGACTAAGTGCAAGGTCCTGCAGGTGGGTCGAGGCAATCCCAAACACAAATCCAGGTTGGACAGTGACTGGCTGGAGAGCAGCCCTAAAGAGAGGGACTTGAGGGTGCTGGTGGATGAGAAGCTCAACATGAGGCAGCAGTGTGCATTTGCAGCCCAGAAAGCCAAACAGAGCCTGGACTGCAGCAGGAGAAGTGTGGCCAGCAGGGCCAGGGAGGTGATTCTCCCCCTCTACTCCGCCCTGGTGGGACCCCACCTGGGGTACTGCATCCTCTGAAATAGGAGCCCCTATTACAAGAGGGATGTTGACATGCTGGAGCATGTCCAGAGAAGGGCCACGAGGATGCTCAGAGAGCTGCAGCACCTCTGCTATGAGCACAGACTGAATGAGTTGGGGCTGTTCAGTCTGGAGCAGAGGAGGCTTCCAGGTGACCTTATTGTGGCCTTCCATGATCTGAAGGGGGTCTATAAAAAAGCTGGGGAGGCACTTTTTAGGCTATCAGGGAGTGACAGGACTAGGGGGAATGGAGTAAAGCTGGAGGTGGGCAGATTCAGATTGGATGTTAGGAGGAAGTTGTTCAGCATGAGAGTGGTGAGAGCCTGGAATGGGTTGCCCAGGGAGGTGGTTGAGGCCACATCCCTGGAGGTCTTTAAGGTGCTCTGGAGGGCAGGCTGACCTAGGGTAGGGTGTCCCTGGGCATGGCAGGGCGGCTGGAAATAGCTGATCCTTGTGGTCCCTTCCAACCCTGTCTGTTTCTATGACTCTAAGGAAAGGCTGAGGCAACTGGGGTTGTTCAGCCTGGAGAAGAGAAGACTCTGGGGAGACCTAATTACAGCCTTCCAGAACCTGAAGGGGGCTTCCAAGAAGACTTGAGAAGGATATTTTACAAATGGCTGCAGTGATGGGATGAGGGCCAATGGTTTGAAATTAGAGCGGATTTAGATTGGATGTTAGAAGGAAGTTCTTTACCATGAGGGTAGTGGAACACCAGAACAGGTTTCCCAGAGAGGTATTTGAGGCCCCATCCTTGGAGATATTCAAGGTCAGGCTCGAGAGGGCTGTGGGCAAGTTGGTCCAGTGTAGGATGTCCCTGCAGGGGTGTTGGACTAGATGACCTTTGAGGATCCCTTTCAACCCAAACCACTCTATTACTCTGTGACTCGTCCCTTCTGCCTACCTAAACTGGTTCATCCTCCTTCCCTTTTAGCTCTCACTGACAATCACAAAACAGCAGATGACACAGAGAAAGGTGCAGATTAATCCCGTTAAAAATACGCTGAACTTCACAACAGTTTTTAGCCATTCCATCTTGCAAAGAAGTGGGCACAAATGCTGAAGTGATATCTAAAAGCATAACGCTAAAAGAGAAATAACCCCTCCCCCTTTTAAACAACAGAAATTACAAAATATTAAATGGCAACTGGATCCTCATTATATAAATACATCTCTCTGCTGGCTCACAAAGAAAGGCAAACCAAATTCCTCAGTTAATGGATTGTTTGGTGAGACATCACTATTAGGCTTTGTAAGCAATGTGATATAACCAATATGCAGTCATCCTTTCTGGTCTGGAAGTTAATAGGTATTAATAGTCCACAGCTCAGTGAAATTTGACTGATGAAAAATAGACAGCCCAAGGCTTCTGACTGCAGTATTTTTGCTGATGAAAGCAGTAGTGAAAATCTACAACATAGAAGACTATAACCTTTGTAAAAGAAAACTTGGCTGAATTAATACAGTTATCATGAAGATATTTCCTTAGGAATACACAAGATGAAGATATTTCCTTAGGAATACACAAAAAGACTATTGGGTGACAGGACAGAGAAGCAGAATGAGAGTATATCATGGTTTCCGTGGTGATTTATTCCCATAATGAGAAAGAAGAAAAAATAATAAAAGCTAAATTAGCTACATGAGCTGAAATGGAAACTGTCATGCAAATGTTTTGATCAGGCTGCCCAGAGGACAAAATGGTCTCTTTAAAATGACTCGTGCCTTAGAAATGCAAGTTAAACTGTTAAGGCCAGACACTGGAAGGAGTATATTCTTTTACTTCTTTACAGTCAAACATTCACAGAGCAGCCCTGTCTAAAAAGCTAGTTCCAGGTAAGTAACCTGGAATAAGTCCTTTCCCCTTCGTCTGCTTTGGTTGTGATGTTTGGCACTGAAATCATAGAATGGTTTATGTTGGAAGAGACCTCAAAGATCATCCAGCTCCAACACCCCTGTGCCATAGGCAGGGACACCTCCCACTAGAACAGGTCGCTCAAGGTCTCATCCAGCCTGGCCTTGAACACCTCCAGGGAGGGAGCAGCCACAACCCCCCTGGGCAACCCATTCAGTGTCTCACCACCCTCACTGTGAAGAACTTCCTCCTAACATCCCGTTTGAATCTCCCCTCTGCCAGTTCAAAGCCATTCCCCCTCGTCCTGTCATTACAAGACCTTGTGAATATTATCACTTTTATATTTACATAGGGCTTACACCATAAAAGTAAAGGAGAAACAACAGATGCTTGGGATTTTTAAGACTAGCAATAATTTACAAAATTATTAGAGATGAGACATGACATGACTTACACTCTATGAAGAAAAGAACAAGATCTCAGTCAACAAAGCCTGAAGGCCAGAACTCTTCTAACAGGAGATTTATTTCACGTTCATTTCAGAGGAGAGGATACCAACTTGTTATGGAATTCCAGATAGCATTTTGGATTATAAAGTCGTAGTAGAGAGTATAGATCTTATTGTAATGGTTGGTACGAGAAAAAGGGAGGCAGATCAATCGTATAATACATTTTTTATGGTGTAAATATAATAGTTTCCTGAACCTATTATCTAACCAAATACTGCATTGGACATAGCCAATGTATATTCAGACTTTCCCATCTTACTCAAGCAGTGGACAACTGAAAGCAAGTTTTAAAAGAACATATTTTCAGAGACAGTCTACCCTAGGTCAAAAAGCTGCTTCGCAGACCCAAAAAGCAATGTTTGATGTGCTGTAGCTGCCAAAATTTGTTTGTACCCCAATTTCAGGAGGAAATTGAGGAACGTATTTTCTTGTTACAGAAAAAAAATCATGTGAGTCTTTCCAATGGAAATAATAAGGCTTACAGTAGCATTTAATTCTGACCTAATTTAGCCATTAGACTACATACATGGCATCAGGTCTGCCCAAAAGACTGCAACCTGAATCATGCTATGAAATAACATGGGCCATGACCTGCATTCAGCCTCAAAGACAACTTCATTAAGGAGACAGAAAACTATCTTTTCATTAGAGGACGTAAGGAATATGTGATTGAACCACAGATTTTGCTCTGACATCTCAAAAGGCTCTTTTATTACTTGTCTAGAGTCATAATTCTAGCTTTTAAATGAAAAGCAGACTGTAGTCACACAGTTTGGAGAAGTGGAGGATCTGAGGTGACCTTCTTGTGGCCTTCTAGTGTCTAAAGAGGGCCTACAAGAAAGCTGGGGAGGGACTTTTTAGGCTATCAGAGAGTGACAGGACTAGGAGGAATGGAGCAAAGCTGGAGGTGGGCAGATTCAGACTGGATGTGAGGAGGAAGTTCTTCACCATGAAAGTGGTGAGAGCCTGGAATGAGCTGCTCAGGGAGGTGTTTGAGGCCACATTGCTGAAGGTGTTTGCAGCCAGGCTGGCAGAGGCTGTGGGCAGCCTGACCTAGTGTAGAGTGTCCCTGGGCATGGCAGGGGTGTTGGAACTGGCTGATCCTTGTGGTCCCTTCCAACCCTGCCTGATTCTATGATTCTGTGTGTGCAACACAAAAAGGACATGCAATAAAAATTGTTCCTGTGGCCCAAATAAAGCATCCTGCAGCAAATGAGACTGAACTACTTTGTGAGTTATTCATTGCATCAAAAAAACCCCCACAACACAGGAAAACAAAACAAAACAATAAAAACCTACAAGTTTCCCTCAGGTAACTTCAGAAACATTTTTCACAGTGTGGTTTGTTTTCCAAATTTATACACACAAGTTAACTTCAAACATATTTCAACTATTATCCCCTCCAATACCTCACAGCAATAATTTCAGTGGGCTTACTTAAGATGTTTCTTCAAGTTTTAAAGGTCATCAGGGATAAGAGGTATGTTCTATACTTAAAAAGTTCCCTTGAGTTTCAGAGTTATTACTAGAACTCATTATATTTTCCATATATGAGTACAGCTCTTAAAGTTTACATTAAATTTTAAATAACTGGAATTTTGAAAGGTCAGATAAATAATGAGGTATCTCATTATTTCAACAAGAAATATATTCACTGTTTTGCCACCAGGTTCTCTAACACAGCTACTTCTGGAAGAAAATCCTTTGCTGTATTGACTTGTTGCATTAAATTCTTATCATGCTTATCATTACAGAATGTACAGTATAAAACCATGCTAGACAGAAGCATAATAAAATCTGTAGTGATGCTTTAGCCATGATAACCTCTTCTCAGAAACGAAAAAGTGCTTAAATATTTAAGACTAGTACTTTGCCACCACCAAAATGAGTCCTACAGCATCATGTAGTCCCTTTATTGTTGCTTGCTAATTGGTGACACCAGCGGAGACTGAAGACAAAGTTCTCTGCTTAAGATTCTAGAGGACACTTAAATTTTCTGTGTGGGACTGCATTGCTCAGGAATTGATACTACCTTCATTTAAAATGTACTGGTTTCATTTCCCAGCTTCTCTTCCCCAGCCATTGCTGACACACCAGGTACACTGAAACCCATCACATGATGGGTGATAGGTAAGAAACCAATTGAACCTGAAAATCCACTTAGATTTTTGCTCCAGACAAGCAGCACAGCATCATGGTGTTTCAGACTCCTTCTTCAATAGTTCCTTCTCCACTGCATTATTTATTTCCTATCAGTCAGTATTTTTCTATATTTTTTATATACTTCATCATTGATTAGTAACTTTACTAACTAAAAAATACACTTGAGAGGACTTCTTTTCAGCAGTGTCTGTTTAGTTTTGTGTGTGAAGCCATATAGCTTAAGAAGCAATCTGAACTACTCCTAGCTTGCATGATGTCACTCTGTGTAATATACTTTTGTACAAGGGATCTGTCAGACCACAAATAAATGGCCAAGTCTAGGCATTTGTCAGTCTTTTGTTAACTTGCCTCTCCTGAGGAAATCAGCCTTTCCCAGCAACAGCTGCATTTCTCTTATACAGTGAAAGAGAGTCTCTCATTTCACATGCTCATGCAGTCTTCCATTAGTTTGTAGCACTGTAGTTTAAAGCTCAGAGCCTTACTCGAACCTGAATCCCTAAGTAGCCCAAAATTAGGATGCCATAAGTTGGTGAAGGAAAAGTTTTGACACTGAGGTCTAATAATATAAATCAAGCTCAGGGAAGCTCATGTCTAAAATATTTTACGTTAGTACTAGTGGATATCCAAAAATCTATAGTAGGGAGTTGAAACTTCACTTTCTCACTCCCCAGGCCTAGAATTAACAGGTAGGATATACTGGAAGAGAGTTTCTTAGACTCCTTTGTCAGCTGCTTGATTATTCAGGAGAAGTAATCTGAGCTCACATTGTAGTAATTCTTGATTACAAACTTGTAATTTCTGTTCCATGGAAGCTTTGTTTCTTAAAAACATATTTTTGCAATATGAAAAGCAGACAAGAAAGTACAGGCAGTCTTGTGAGAGTCAACTGTCCATCTCCACCAATGGTTTTACAACACAGGAAGCCATTTGAGCAAACTGCTGGAACTCCTCTTTTCTCTTTACTTTGTCTTTTTGCCTTTTCTGTTGGTGGTGGTTTTTGGTTTGGTTTGAAACCTTGAAACCAAGAAGCAGCTCCCTACACAATCAAATTGCCACCTCAGGATTGAGAACTGCATTTGATTGCAGCATCCCTTTAAGCATTTCAATACATATTGTTTTGAATATTAATATATGTATGTGTGTGCATGTGTGATGTGTGTGTGTCCAGGAAAACAATGCCTTATGATTACCAATATCAGCATTAGATAACTACCCTTACTTATGAAGCACCATAACTGAAAAACAGAGACTTGGGCAGTAGAAAGTAGAGTCAAATATGTATCCAAATCTTTCCCAGGGTTTGTGGTGGTTTGAAATCAAAGGCAAACCCAATTCAGTTACACTTTTCATCTCTACCTTTCAAAAGTGTTTAGGCATCCTGAATTTGCCAGTCTTAGAAGCCAAATATATGTTTAATGTTTGCTACATAATACTTCTGGTGTGGCTGTCCAAACAGTTTAATAAAACTTTCTACTTGCTAAAGCTCTCTATTAGATTTAAAGCTGGATAACATAAATTTAACTCAGCTTTATGTTTCATTCCTGGTTTCTTTTTAATAATTCTCCACAGGAAAATTCTTTTACAGCTTGTTTCTTTGCCATCCTTATGTAGAGGATCCTTGAGGCAAATTAGAAATGTAACAATCAATGGCTGAGTTATATTAAGAGATGGAATTTAGATAGACATGCAAACTAAACATTAATATACCAATTGAGTCTGCTACTTAACTTTCTACACAAGGCTTATTCAGAAAAAAATATTGAGCAAGACAGTATAGAATTATAGAACTAACCAGGTTGGAAGAGACCTCCAAGCTCATCCAGTCCAACCTATTACCCAGCCCTACCAAATCAGCTAGACCATGGCACTTTGTGCCCCATCCAGTCCTTGCTTGAACACCTCCAGGGACAGCGACTCCACCACCTCCCTGGGCAGCCCATTCCAAAGGCAAATCACAGTATAGGTGAAAAATATTTTTTTCTCCTTTGGCACTATTTCGAACTCTTTTCACCTTTTTGATTCAGCCACAATATTCCAGAGATGACACCTTTATCCAATTCGTAAGAGTTTCTATGGTCACAGGATGGGCTATACAAAAATCTTGCAACTTAGCAACTGAGAAGCAACAACACTTAGGTGAGTGACCAATATGCTACCACTTACTGGATTATTTGGGAGATAATGTATAAAGAAAAGCAAGAGAGACTCCATTTTTTAAAAATTATTTTAAAATCCTTGGGTTTGTATATAACTAACTTTCATGAATTTGGAAGCAGAAAAACAATTTGAGACTGAGTAGAAATATGATGTAGTGAAACACTTTTTGCCATTGCCAGAAACACAACAAATATCAGTTTGATTGGGTTTTTTTAATTAGCTTGAAAAAACAACAATAGCACAACTGAAGACTCAATCTCTGCTGTTGTGAAGTTGCCACAGTAAGTCTAGATGGATGAGGACACCTCACCAAGCTAAAAATCCCATACATGCAACAGAGGATGGTAGCTTGCATGGTGAGAGACTGTTTAAGTCTTAAACCAGCACTATGTTTTACCTCCAACACAACATGTAGAGTTTCCTAAAGGGGTACCAGACCCCTAACAAGATAAGATTAACTGGACTGATGTGATGACATTAGGAAGAGATGCAGAAAAAGGCTCATTTAGCCAGGGAACCACACAATCATACCCATCCAGAAGTCTCAATTCTTTTCTGCCCTGCCAACCTCTGCAGACCCTGCTCTGCCACTACTATAAAGCTCTGTCTCAATGAGTCATTTTGCTTTGTTGAGGCCACCTTCCCATATCTAGGCAGCACTGTAGAAATTTCATAACAGCAAAGAACTGATCCTTCAATCAGGCTATCACTCACTGACATAACACATTTAATCACAGGAAACTTAAAAGGAAATATGCAAAGAGGTATTGCCTTTCCTCCTCTTTCAAGTCTCAAAGAAACATGAACAAACTGTCTCACACTATGCCAGACCTGTCTAAATAAATCTGCATCTCTGGAAGAAAAAGGCTGATGCAACACAGGAAAGACATAAACGGAAATAGATAAATAATGCCCCCGGGAATGTTGATTTTATTTCATAACCAAAGTGATTGACTATTTCCAAGAAACCCAATCAAAAGAAAGGTGTGAATTGAGCTACTATTTCTTTGACATTTAAGAGTCTGTGATTAACAAATGCTTCATTAAACAGTAGAATCAATACCTGAATGCTTAAGAGGAGTTTCTAGGTGACCATATTTTAAAGTTCTAAACTAGTGTAATATCAGCCAACGGTTATAGATCTTTCTCTCCAAAGACATCCAAACCACAGAGAATTTTCTGTTCATTCTGGGAATCTCTAGGTCAGCCTTTTCATATCATCACCAAGCCAGATGATGTAGTAGCCACAAAAATAAGAGATCACCCTCTCTACACAGGGGAAAAATAGAGAAGTTTCAAAAACCAACATGTAATTATTTTCTCAGTAAGTCCTTAGGGTGACATTTATTTCTGCTTTGTTCTAAATAACCTGTTTTACCTACTTAGCATCACTGCATCAAGCAAGTACATCCACTCAATTGCAGTCCCTGTGAATATTTCAAATCCTTTATATCAGCTGAGGTAAACTATTATACTCAATCTTAGCAGAGATCTTGAAGTAGAGTCATTTGATGGAGGGATAGAGATGGGCAATGTTATCTTTTTTGATAGAACAGTTCAACTGAATTTTTCTACCAAATTCTGTGATATATTGATCAGTGCCATCAGGTAACCATAAGGAAATGCTTTTTTTCTTTTTTCTTTTTTTTTTTTTTAGAGCTCTTGGATATAAGAATTACTCATTGCTTCTCTACATCCTTTATGTGTTTTTAATAAACAATGTTTCAGCTCTATCTTCAGTGTTCCACCTTGGAGGCAATGTTAGGGTGTACAATCTGCTCTGTTCAGTTCATTTTGTCCAATTTTTCACTTTCAGCCTGGAAAGCTCAAAGCCAGAGCTCTGACACATCAGTCACACAATCAGCTAATTTAGGCTACTCCAGTTGGTTTAACTGGCAACTTCCAAGCATGCAAAACAAAGCAGCAAGGTTTTAATGGTGTAAAGCCTCCAAAGTGGATCATAATACAAAATGTATTGCTCATCAGCTGGCATAGAAGGCAAGGGATGCCATATGCTTTCAGTTTCATTTCTGTTGTTTATCTTTAATACTAAACCCTAATGCAATACACTTTCTATTACTCTGCCATGTTGATCTTTTTTATGTGGAAGGGGGTCAGGAAAACAAAACAATATTGCTTTCAGCAAGTCACAAGCCAATACAGGCTCTGCTAATCCCAGGGCAGCTGAAAGCTATGGGCTAGTAAATCCCGTTTATTTCATGCATGAATTAGGAAGAGCATAGTTAAAAATACAGTCAAAATACTTGTTTGGATGGTTAGCTATACACTTGAAGTTAATGTTTAGATAAGTTTGAAAACAAAATAGCAGTAGCTCAAAAATACGGATGAGCAACTCAGGTTTGAAAGCATTGATACAATAGTTAAGTACTACAGGTGTAAGTACATGTTGACAAGGAAGTAGCAAAAGGAATTGCCTGCTCAAGAGCACTACATTCATACTTGTTGTAGGAGAATACTTTGCCACTTACGATAAGGGAGGAATGCCAGTTCCTCGGTGACAGTGACTCCCCACATTGAAAAGTGAGCAGTCAGCACTTAGAAAAAGTCTGATTCCACCTAATCCTACTCAGAGGTTCCCATATCCATGTCAAGTTACTGGTGCTTTCTTTCATCATGCTCCACACAGAAACAGACAAACATCAGTGTAGAGAAAGGCAGCAATGAGCATCTCTGAGATTAAATTTTAAAAGGCATTCCAACCACCTTCTCCATTAATAGCAGTACTCTTGCCTTCAAGTCAATGAAAATGGAGAAACAAACACATTCAGGTAACTTCCTGAGATTTCTTTTGCCCTTAAATTACCTTTTTGGATATCAACTTTTTCCTCTTTAGAAATGGAGGTCAATTCTTGATGACAAGATGTTTTCAGAAGCATGTATAATAGAGTAACCTTACAGAAGGTGTTACATTGCTGCTTTACTTCCCTTACTATCTGTGTAGGGTTTGAATTGATTGTGTTGCAATCTCTTTTAGTCCTCTCCTTTTCTCTGGACCTGCCCTACTCATTGTGGACAAGAAAGATGCTGCAAAATGACATGATAAGAGCTTAGAGAAGGCAGTTTGCCAACTGGCCACTGTCCTGAAAACTCTCTGGGAGAACGACAGAAGGCAGCAAGCTGAAATGCTAAAAAGAATCAGGAGGGAAGACAGAAAAAGCAGCTTAATAGAGATGCTGCAGAAACTAAAGCAGGAAACAATAAATCAAATAAATTTGACAATTACTGGGGAAATGGTAAACTAAAGCTGCACTCAAGCTCTAGGCCTGAGAAATTAGTCTTGAATCTGGAAAATAACTATTAAATCTTAAGAAAATTGGAATAAGTAATTGACCGCATCAAGTTCTTTGTGTTTTGATAGTTAAAAGCTGGCAGGTATGAAGCTGAACCAACAGAAGAGGAGTCAAAAAGTAAAGCAGATTTTTTTCTGAAAAGGAGCACATTCATTATCTTCAGGAAAGAATTAAGTCCCCGCAGTCTTAAAACACTTTGAACAGAATTTCACTGGGATAAGGTCAGAGAAGCAACTGCTTTGTTCTCAGTTAAAACATAAAATAAAATAAAACTAAACAAACAGTAAAAAAGATCCACAAACCAACCAAACAAAACCGACCCAGAAAAACTCCAGGGAACCATGTATTTTCTAAATTGCCTGTTTTATTTTAGGAAAAGCAATTAGAAATAAAAATCCAAATGCAATTAAACTACAAATCCCAGCCCTACTCCACGTATCTGTGAAGCATTCATCAACTCAACAATTATATTTGTCAAGTGTTGCTTAGCATTTGCTAACATAAAAAGAAGACCACCGTAGAAAAAAAAATCCTTCTTGGCAAGGGGACATGTCTGCAGAAAAAGATGACTTCCAAAGGACTTGCTAGATGTGTCCCAGAGAGTTAGAGCCTCCTAATAAAAAAGTCCTGCTTTGATGATTTTAAATAAAACACTGCTCTTACTCTAGGAGCTCATGACACAGCATTTTCTGTGGCTTTTACAATCTTCTCTCCTGCTAGCTCAAAGACAATTACCAAAGAAAGATTTCACTGCATGTAAATGTGCTAAGACACAGATTAAAGTTTAATTAACCAGATTAATGGTTTTCAGTGTCATCCTTTCTGAGACAGCCTATAAAATTGTAGAGAAAAAAAATATTTATATAATTTTTAAATTGCATTTGAACTAGTGCAGCAGGAATATCATTCTTCCAAAAAGTTATATTATACTTAATCTTAAGGTGACAACATTCAATCTTACCTAGCTGAGGAGCCCTGAATAGTTTGGACTTGCATAGAAGTCCAATATCTGTGCCTGAATTTCTGAGGGAAAACATTTATTTCTTGGTGTAAAATCCTAACAAGGGGAGAATTTATTAAGAACCTTGGCATTTAACTTCCTTCACTTAAACATTTACATATGGTCTCAATTCAAATTAAGCTTCCATTCTAGGGGCCATATTACCCAAGAATTAGTGAACAGTTGAGGTCTCTGGTTTCACTGGACATCTATTCCACCTAGTCAGCTGAAGCAGGTTGCCTACAACTCCACCCCACCAGGCTTTGAATATCCATGGCCATGGTGGCTCAGCCTCTCTGTGCCAGTGTCCAATGCCCATCACAGTGGAACAAGTGCTTTTCTTTTGTTTAAATGGAGTTTTCTATATTTCTGTTTCCGTCATTTTACTCTTGTCCAGTTCACTGAGGTGTGAAGAACCTGTCTCCATACTTTGCTGTGTCTATTGTGGAAAGCCAAAATAAGCCAAATTAGGCCTAAACATCTCCTGGCTTGCCCAGACATGTTTTCTGCTCTCCCTCCTTCTGCTGATGGGAGAAGCAACCCCGGGAAAGGAAGACAAAGGGCCTGGTGCCACCATATCTGTCCGAACTTGTTTATAGGGTACTGGCACATGTTTATACACTGGTGTTCTGCCCTAAAAGGTAAAAGTAAGCCCTGACTTTATCTAATATGATTAAGTTTGGCAAACTGCCATTCGGATCAGCTGATTTGTGGCCAAAGAGCTATTTGTCTTTTCCTGCTCATCTTTTTTTATCAACACATCCTGAGACTAATTGTTTTGCATTAATATTGCTTTTGCCTTAATCTGATTCTGCCAGTGCTCTGCTTCACTGCTGTTGCAGTCTGCCATGCTCTGCTAAGCCATAAGCTAGCTCTGCTCCATGATAACAAGCCCTGTTACCTCGGGTTTCTTTACCTGGCAACTGGCCTTGCCTCAAGTTTGCCAGGAAAAGGCATTAGGTACCTCATGCAATAGCCAGCGAGGCATCATGCCAAAATTGCACACCTGCAAGTCTTCTGCCAAGACTGGAAGTCCTGGAAGGGACACAGATTGTCAAAGAGGAACAAGGATCAGGTCAGAGATCATCTGCCTCTCTCCCAGCACCCTTGCTAGAGACTGGGAAGATCAAGACATCAACAGAACTCCCCGCAAGTGTCTGGAAACTGTAGTTAGCCCCAGGAATCTGGAGATATTATATTTTGGGAGTAAATACTCAAAGCCTCTTTCACAAAACTCCGTGAACTCTTAAGTGAATCTGAATACCTTCTGCCTTAAGCAGAAAGGAGTCTCTCGAGTCCCTCTAGTGAGCAAGCAGTATAATTGGCCACAAGAACATCTCTTCTAGTTCTAATGGTTTAATGTTTCTTATATTATTGCTAGTTATTTCTTAAGTGTTCTAGATCCTCTGTTCTCATCTATGTAATTATTAAAAATACTGGGTGAGGGGGCAAGAGTCCTGAATATCAAAATTAATAAACTATATTAATTTTTAAATAATCCTATTTTGGGCCTACTACCATCACAATCCCTCAGTAGGTATGTAAACACATTGACAAGATCCCCTTGATCTTTTTCTTCTCCAGATTAATCAATTTAAGCTCTCAGCATCTTTCAGTATGTCAGATGCTCAACTCTCTCAGTAATCTTCCTGGCCTATTGGAGAGGCTGTCCAGCATATCTCTTTCAAACTAGGCAATCCAGAGTGGACACAACACCCCAGTTGTAATTTCACCACTGTATTCACATAGTGCACATATCTATGCAGTCTCTATGCCAGAACAACGAGTATACAAATCTTTTATCCAGTAGCATTCCTAGAGATTCACCTTAAGATCCCTCTCTTCTACATTTGTCTCATGCATTTACAAAAGAGCTTTTGTCTCAGCTAGTCTTGACTGCTCAGCTGAGTTGAAAAATTCTGTTGTCTGTTGCATTTAGAGGGTACACTTAGATCTACATTTCTTCTCTAAGATCCCTTTTTTTATATCTTTGAGAGATGAGTTTCTATTATGCATGAATTGTGCTCTTCTGGCTGGCTTCAAGAGCTGTATTCTCTGAAGTGAGATTTTTAGCCTTGGATGGGCACAGACGTCTCTACTCTTCTGGCAAAAAGCACAAGCACTAGCAGGTGCTGCATTTGGTTGGCTTTTAAAATAAGAGCCAAGAGGGATCAGTATCTCTAGGATTTCAAAATTCACAGATTTTCTAGCTCTTTGATAATCTGCACCTCTAGTTTGGCCAAAGTTTCAATCCTGCCACCCTTCTGAAAAAGAAAAGAGGATGGATAGAGAATTTACATGCTTCCAAGGCCGTTCTCTGCTTTGCAAACCCATCCTCATTACTGCATTTATGTGAAAGACTGAGCATCCAGGAGCTGTCTGTTCTACAGTCTGCTCCCTGCATTTTGGTGCCAGGGACCTACCAGGACATCCATCACCCAACTCTGACCTGAATACAGGGGGCTTGTACTTACTACTCAGATCTCTGCAACCATTTACCACCTCGCCTGAACTGCATTGGATGGTTTCTAGGAGCAGAAACCAGTGCAGTTCCTGAATTTCCTTCTCCAGGGAAGTGAAAGAAATAACACTGACATTAAAGACCTTCTCTTATTATATATTGCCATGCGTCCATGTCTTAGTGACCTAGGTATCACTGTGAGCACATTCTCAAGGGGAAGCTAAAGCAAACATTGGAAATTTATTTCTTTGTATTATCAAAGACCTAGGAGTAAAAGTAAAATTATGCCTACTTATTTATTGATGCAGTTTCCAATTTCTATAAACCCAGAGAAGGTGTTGTAAGTTACTATTACTCTTTTGAAACTCCATTCCTCATGCTAGCTTTTATTTCTCTGACTCACAATATCCATCCAAATTAAATACTGCAGCAAACCCTCACTAGTATTGTCATCATTTTTTTGTGTTTTGGAATAATTTCTAAGGAGAGTTTAGATGCTCCCAGCCATCACTGTTCTAGAATGTTGAGAATGGATATAGAAAATTCTTAGAAATGATAGAATTATTTTCTTCCCAGAAGAACCCTTTGTTTCTTTCATGTTTTTTTTGATACCACTCATTAGTTCCCTAAGATTCTATTTCTTATTACCCTAGTGCTTTTAAATATGTAATGGATACTTCAGCAAAATCATTTTGCCATCCTGCAAAACAAGACCTATGGAAGCAGAGAGAAAATGTTCTATTTTTCTAGTAGACTATTTCTGTTGTTGTTTATGCAATGCAACCCTTATTTCCTAAAAGCTATAGAAGCCACAGAACAGATAGGCTGAATCTCTCATGATAAATTAATAGAAAAGTATACAATCCTTTAATTAAATATTTCATTTTTTTATTTCAGCAGAATGGGGGATTTCTAGCATCCCTTATTGCTTCTGACAGTGGATATTTCACTTACTGCACGACCTGTGCTTACAGGATTTTTACATACTAGCCACCAATACAAGGTCTTCTGACCATTTGTACTTTTGTCCATGTTTGGTTTCATTAATCAAAGTTATCTTCTAAAGTTATAAGCCTAGAAACTGTGAGACTGCTCCAGCTTTCAGTGCACCTTTGAATGCTGTGCTTTAGCACTGCAGCTCTCAGCATCAAGCCAGCTTGCTAATGATGTGCTAGACAACATCAACTGGATCCCTTTTTTCAATTCAAGACACTAAGTACACCTGTTTAACAGTTTTCTAGGGACAGGCTTTGTAATTTTCGATGTCTGATACACTGATTTCAGTTGTTGTTTCATGTTTCCACCTCACATCCCTCTGTGTTTTCATCTACTTCAATTTGCCACACTAGGAGGAAAGAAAATTGTATTGAAGAGACAAAAAAAATATTATTATCCCACCATATAAATATGTGATGAGTGCACCTTGAACGCTGCATGCAGCTCTGGTCCCTACATCTCAGCAAAATTATAAACAATTAAAAAAGGGGAGGGGGGGGGAAAGTAAATAATGCTGGTGAATGATGTATAACTTCTCCCAAGCAAGAAAATAATTAAACAGAGAACGCCTCAGCTCAGACAATGGATGCACAAGATGTGCTTGCAGCACATGCCCTCACAATAAGGCATTCTCTTTCCAAATCAGGGCTTACATTACAACACACCATAACTTTTCAAAATTATATCTAACAGACTCTGTGAGATATTTCCTTGAGGGACTGAAGTGCCACACAAAGTTGTGAAAGCATTTTCTAATTAAAAGGAAAAACTCGATGCTTTGTATTTAAAATTCTCACGGTATAAACCTGGGGCATTTAATGAGCACTTATTCACATAAACTATTCTTTTCTCATAGAATTAAATAATTTATTATTTGTCCCAGTTTACTACAGGTCTTCTGGAATCTCCTAGTTTTCTAACAGCTTTCTCTTCTCATCAGTTCATATTTCTAATGAATTCACTGAGGATTTCTTTGTACAAGGTTTAAATTAAGAAAATCAACTTTTGTCCTGGCTCCGTGTACAAACAGTGTTATAATGAGCGCTAAGAACACACTGAATGTTAATGAATGTTTAATAATCTTCTGTATTTCTTTCAACCAGAAAAAAAAAAAAAAAGTAACCTTAGATTTATACAGTCCTTAGATTGTTTTATTTTATATTTTCATGAATATGTCCGTTATGCTGCTCACAAAGTAGGTCTGGAAAGTAAAAGGTATTTACTGAGAAAGGTAAGTGTAGCCTAGAGATAAAAATGCAGAATGAAATAGTAAGAGTAGTATGTGAACAGTTCTATTTAATGGATTTATCATCTCAACATTTACTATTTTTTTTTTCCCAAGCTCATTAAGAAAGAATTCAGCTAAGTGTAAATGTCTGAAATAATTTTAATGGGCACTGACTCAGCTTAGGAGAGGTTGTTTTAATTGCTTGGAAATAGGGCTAAGGTATAACATGATATGTCTCCCTGCTTTGGAGGAATAAAGTGGTAGCTACAATAAATAAACAAAGCTATCTACATAAATCATCATTATTCTTTTCCAGAAGGAAGGAGTTTTCAGCCCAAATACATAGGAATCAGTGCAGGAAGCTGGCCTATTTACTAAATACTCTATTACCAGCTTACAAATACAGCTGCTGACTAGGGTAGAACAGGTGGCAATAAGCAAACCCATCTGCCAACATACATTGCAGGTTGAATTCACTTAAATTTGAGTCTGGGAATTATTAGAATCAATACAAATGGTGGTGGTGGGTTGTTTTTTTGTTGTTTTTTTTTTTCTTTTGTTTTTAACATTTCCTCTCTCTTAACACAATATTTATAAAATGTAACCTTATATGAGACCAAAGGAGAGGTCAAGTGAACAAGAAAACTATTTGATTCTGGAAGATCCTGAGTGCACCACGTAAATCATCTAACCACAACCTTTGCAGTGGCTTCCTAAGCAAAGACAAGGGCATGCCAGGAGCAGCTTGTGATAGTTTAATTTCATTTTTCAAGCTTTCATTCTTGTCTCTTAGATATACCTGAAATAAGACGAATCCTGTCCAGTTCAGAATCATCCCAACTTGTCTCCTTCATACCTACAAACTATAGTCCCACTTAATTTTTACAGACTGCTTCATTCTTCAGGCCTAAAAAGACAATTGTACTATTTACCTTAGTTTGTTATTTAAACTATATGGAGGCTTGGGGGTTTGACAAGGAAGTAATGTATTTGCCATATTAGGAGCACAAAATATAAATTTTACTATTAACAGGTGCTTCTTCACCTTCATGGTTGTATGGACACAGGCACGGGCATTTTGTCTAATTTTTCAATCAGAAATATATATTCTTTTTCTCTACTTCAGTACCTTTGAGCTACGAAGTGTCTGAAGACTTACTACAGCAAGCTGCTAATGTTGTATGAAATTAAAAATTCCTACTGAATGCATAGAGGCACTATTTTGTGCATTCACTACAGTAATATTTGTTCTAAAATACAAATTAAATATAGTTAAAAATGTGTAAGAAGTTTTTCTGTGTCACTGTTGAAGCAATCAGACAGATTAAGAGGCCACTAAATCAAGGAGAGCATACTGAAAACAGGACTACCTTGTGTTTATTTGCAAACACAGACACTGACCAGGCAACACAAGTCATAGAATCATAGAATCAGTCAGGGTTGGAAGGGACCACAAGGATCAGCCAGTTCCAACCCCACTGTCATGCCCAGGGACATCCTACCCTAGATCAGCCTGCCCGCAGCCTCATCCTGCATGGCCTATTTTTCTACTGGTTTCTTCCCCAGTGATCCTTTGTACAATAACCTCAATGTTCTCCATGAGATTCAACTCACCAACAAAGCTTTCCAAAAGGAACACTGATATCAACCGGAGAAACACAACATAAAACTGTGAAAAGTTTAGATATATTCTATGGGGTTTTTAGGGACAGTTACACTTAGTTGTGAAGACAAGTAAGTAACGTACTAATAGGAGGTAAGGAATCATCACTGCATTCTCAAAAAGTAAAAGCATTCATCAGACTCATTTTGGTTCTCTAGAGAAGTGTTGGTCTGGACAGCAGATAAAAATGAAGTTGATAAAAGAAGTGAATAGAATCCTTTGAAAATAAGCACATCTTGCAGGGCTATGCATTTTGAACTCAGGTAGATGCAAATGACATGCCTGACCTTAAATGTAACAATTTTCTTTATAGATGGGGTTATTTCTGTTAGACTTGTCAATCAAATATTGCATGAATATAATTCAACATCTGTGAAATTTGATTAAAAGTTAATTTAGTTGACTTTTTCATAAAGTCTGAATACATTTGGATGGTCCAGTACCCGTGAGATGGTGGTTTTGCTTGTTAATTGTTTTGGGAAACCTATTCTTGCTTTTCTTTTAAATGAAGGACAGTTAAAATGAGCCCTGCAATATTAACATATTCCTATCATAAGGCAATATTAACATATTCCTATCATAAGGCAGTTCTTCAGATGCCTTTTGCAGTAAAGATCCTGGCTGCATGTACTGATAAACTCTATGCCTAACAGTAAAAAAAGAAAAAGAAAAAAGAGAGGGAAAAAAAAAAGGGTAGTTGTATGATACAGAAAGCTAACACTGGAATTTCAAAAAATCGATTCTGCTTAACTGGGATTTTGCTCACACAGCCTATAAACCTAGGTATACTATCAAAAAATTACTGAATTACTTTGGCAATGTGAACAAAAAGTCTACCAAACACATCCATCTATCAGGACAGTTACTAATTATTATTATATTTATATAGAAAATGATGCACCACTCTGAAAATACTTATTTAGCAACTGCTCTGTAAATACCAGGTAAAGTCTCTAAATATCAGAAGAGATGATTTTTATCATTTGCCATAGCTTAGAAAAATGAAGTTATGACTAAGATAATTCTATCCCTTTGCAGCAATAAGAAAGATCTAGAGTTCTGAGCCCTGATTTTCATCTTTCCTCCAGTCTCTAAAAGGAACAATTTCAAAGGTACAAACCAAAGCGAAGACATTTCATGATGAATTGCATTTTATGATTCTGATCTTGGCAAGATAGATCTGTGTAATTGTGTCCATATTTCAGATGCAGTATTTTTATGATTAAATGACATCAATTGCACTCAGATTATCTGCAGCTCCAAACTAGGAAGACTAGGTTTAAAATTATTTTGCTACTTATACCTCTTTAAAGTAATTTCAATAATTATTGTATTCTTTTTATCACAGCCTTCGGAATATAAAGAAAAAAGACACCCAATCATTCTTTAATAGGAGATTTTTAATAGTGGCATATAACTATTTTATTGTATTTATAGAGAGAAATATTATGGCTGGCTGAAAGGAATACAATATGTGGTGTGCATATTGGCTGAGATGATTGCAGCAGCTCCCCATATGCAAACCAGTTCCTGTGAAGCTCTCTCCCTCCTGAAGCCAGCAGTTTGAGAGAGTACTTCATTCACCACGACAAAATTATTTTGTTAAATTATATTTGTAAATTATAATTGAACCCCAGTGTTATCATCTAAGCAAGTGATAATCATTGGATCATAGAATGGCCTAGGCTGGAAGAGACCTTAAAGATCATCTAATCCAACACCTCTGCCACGGGCAGGGATGCCTCTCAACTAGACATTTTAGGGATGTCAGTACAACTTACAGCCTGCCCCTCAAAATACTGATAAATTTTATGTTTGCAATACTCAACCATTTTTGCTCTTGGAAATTTAATCTCAGTTTTCTGCATCCATAATTTTTAAATGCTTGAGCATTTTTAGAAATATTGCCTGTAAGGATAGTGTTGAATATTATCTGTACTTCCCAGGAGGCAACCTTCTCTGCATTTAGGAAAAAAAACAAACAAACCACTTTCCCAGAACTCCATTTTAGAGTTAATTGAATCCTTTCTTTTACCCTTCCAGAAGATGGCAAGTGCTTTTAAGAAAAGTCAGCTATTTGGGCAATATTGTGATACAGAGAGAAGCCTTAGACTACTCTGTAATTTCATGAGTGATAGAATAGAATAGAATGGAATGGAATTGAATGGAATAGAATTAAATGGAACAAAATGGAATAGAATAGAAGAATAGAATAGAACAGAATAGAACAGAATGGAACAGAACGGAACAGAACGGAACAGAACGGAACAGAACGGAACAGAACGGAACAGAATAGAATAATAAGCAAGGTTGGAAGAGACCTCCAAGCTCATCCAGTCCAACCTATCACCCAGCCCTATCCAATGGCACTAAATGCCCCATCCAGTCTTTTCTTGAACACCTCTACTAGGGTGTCTACACAAACACTATCATAAATACCTTTCACCTCTGATTTCAGCACTTTCTGTCCCACTGAATACAATGGGTTGCACTGCTTTTTCTTCAGAGTTGTATGGAGGCCTGTTCCTATGCAAGACTGTGTTTTCAGTTGCTCATAGCAGTACTGAATCTCAGCACTACAGATCAGTGCTTTAAAGACACTGGGACACTGAAAGATGTGTGGACAAGAAGGCTGAACCAAGGGGAAAGCCTTCACCCTGCAGAGCCCAGGGTCCTGGTGCTAGGCTGGACCTGGGCATTGACTGTTTCTCTGAAATTCATGGCCACACCTTGAATCCTTCTCCCTGCCACAGGTCCATATAAATTTTAGTGCTTTGTTATGGTTCCATGAGCTATGACTGATGAAGATTCCTATCATGTCAGAATGCCTCAAGCTGTGGCACACCATGCTAGGTGCCTATGTCCAGTGCAGGCACTGTGCATAACCCCAAGGGGAGCTGAGGTGCTGCCCTATGCCAGACATGGCCATTTCCAGCCAGTTCCAGTGGCCCCACCGCAATGCACAGCCAAGCCCCTCAGGCTGGCAGAATCTTGGGGAACTTGTGTTTGGGAAAGGTCAAAATACTGCTAGGCAGAGAGTGGTGAGGGAAAAGAGTGAGAAACAGCCACTGACATTGAAGGCTGGGCAGAAGGAAAGAGGAGTTAGGAATGAAAGGAGGTGTGTGGGTGGGAGAGTGAAAGTGAGCTGGCAGCTGCCCATCATTTCTTTTTCTTGTCTGCCTTGAGCTTCAGCCACCTTAGGTGAAGAAGAGAAATTCAGCTAAATCTGGAGGCATGCTAGTTTTTTACACCACAGACACTCAAAAAGCTTCCACATACTGGAAGAGTAAATGACCTTATGCAGAGCCCCATGGCACTGCATATATGCCAAGGCCAGCTCAGGCATCACTCTGGATTTTGCCATGCAAACATAACCTTAAATGAATGACATGGGTCTCAGAGCCTGAGACACAAGGTTGTTCATAATTCTGATCAAAGTAATAAATGCATGCACTCAACTAAGCTCTGAGGCTTAAACTGGTAAAACAGAAGCAACAACAAATCTCCATTTACAACCTTTAAAGTCAGAGATTTATGTACTAATATAGAGGTACACCCACAGGCAGATGACTGCAGTTGTAAGGCCTTAGTCAGGAAAATCACAAGCATACAGAATAATGTGTAGGTCAAAATGGAGAACTTCTAACAGGCTTACTCTTCACGCACACTCCTGTACTATTTGTTAGTCATGGATCAGGAGGTGTTCTCTAAGCATTCACTGCTCTCGTGTTTCAAGTTATTTTTATAAAGCAGAGTCAGACGTGCCTTTTATCAGCACTGTTACAAGGATTAAAAAAATCAAATATTAGCATCACTTTTAATAGAAGTATCATCCATTCAGACAACATATTATTAGAATAATAGCTAGGGTATTATACAGATCATAAACATCTTATTAGTTTAGCAGTTGGACTGCATTTGAGTGCATTCCACGCGCTCTCCATTTTTTAGAAATCGTTTAATGAAGGAACATCACAAATTCCACCACTAAAAACTCTATTATCCATTTCCCTTAGGTTATCAGAGGCTGGATAACAACATAAAAGATGTTAATATCCCTATCCATTAGTCATGACTTGATAGAGAAGGATGAATATGTTAGCACACTTTAAATAGGAAGATGTCTCAGGTTGTCAGCGGCAATTTGATTGCTCTGCAGAAGAAACTTGCTCAGTTTGTATGCTTATGAGGCACACTGCCATAGTTTTGTGAGATTAAAGGCAGATGACCCACTGGAGTACACAGGCAAAGATAATATCCACATAAACGGACCATCAATCCGGAAAGATTCACATTTTTCAGAGTACAATCTAATTCAGAAATGTCTGAATGCTCTTCAGCAAAGTGTAGTAACAGTTTGAGTGCCAAGTGTTACCACCGGAGAGATTTCTCATCTAAGTATTAAGTTGACTGACATCTTGATGCATTCTTTTTAGTCTTTTAGCAGAAGCAAGGTAAACTTTTCTTATTCTGAATGTGATCAAGGTACACAAAAGTTGTTTTGGATAAAGAAGTCTTTGTTCCAAAGACTGGGAATCAAAATGAAACTGCAGTGAAGTGTGCTAGTTCACATCCACATACTCACCCACATATATTACAAGATAGCTATAATAATAACTCAAGCAAGGCTTATTATGGACCAACCTCCAGTCTCCACTGTGACCTCTGCAGAAACTGCTAAAGTCATGGCTGTGGTGACTTATGCATCAGAAAAAAATACTTCTGATTGATTCATTCTGATTAAGCACAGGAACAAATGCAGAGGTAATGTGTAAGCTGGTGGAAAGTTACACATCAGTGAATGTAATGTCAGATGTCAGGCAATCTTAATCTAGGGCAACCATGCTAGTAGAATTTATGTGCCAAGGTGCTGAAAGTTCTTTATTTGAAGTAGAAATATGCAATATTAATATACAGTTTAAGTTGTTTTTCTTCTCCAACCGGAATGCCCTGGCATGTAAATAAACACCAGCCCAGGCTTCTTTCATTCCTGTTAATTCAAAAGTGATCTCTACAAATCAATAAGCCCTACATCAGCAAGTGAGAATAAGTTTGGGCAGGTCTGAGCTTGTCAAAGTGTTGAAGAAAAAGTGCAAGTTACAAACAATTTATCTTAAATCACCTTTGAAACTCGTCCTTAATACTGTGAACTGAATATGGGCAGAAAATGTTCAGAAAACACGGTAGTATTAAACAGTCAACCAAGAAAGCAAACACTTAGAAATGCCTTTGCATATCTCAGTGGAGGTTTCTAATCAACTAGCTGGACTGTACTCACATGCAGCAAATTTATACACATGCCCAATTTAGTGAAGCCTTTGAAAAACACACCAGCCACACAACCAAAATACAGTAGATGCTTAAGAACAGAGTCACAATCAATTACCTTCTTACTCCTGGGATGCAAGTCAATTTCTAGAAACAGCTGCACCAGTCTAAATACTAATAGCTTAGAGTTATGAATTCTCAGTATTAAGCTTGCGACAAACTTTCCCAATGCTTACAGCAATAGAAGACAATTATTTAAAACACATTTTGGGGGGAGGATTTGAACTATTCAAAACTGCAACTGTTTATCCTAATTCTTATATGCATCAAGACAAAGAGATTTGGTAGACTCATCATTGCCCATCAAGAGAATTGCTCCATTCATTTCTCTTAGTTGCACACAGAAGAGGAATCATCTCATTCCGTGAGACATACATTAATCCTGCACAGCAATACAACAGACTCTGATTGGCTGTGCATGAGAAACACACAAGCCACGGTCACATAAAAACCACTCTGCCACCATAGTTCCTAAATTACACATTATGCTGGTATTGCTGATTAATAAAACCACTACTAACATTCAGCCAACGCTAAGACAGTGGAGAATTTCTATCGTGGAGGGTAATGAGCTTAGAAATAAGCACTGCTACTCATTTGGGCACCCAAAAGCAAATGGAACCATCTTGCCACCTCACGAGATATTAGAGTATCAACACCCAAAAGCCTGTTAATAACATCTGTGTATCTAATTACAATGAACACGCATCAGTAATGAATGAATTTCTAAGCCTGATAGCTTGCAGCACATCTCTTATGACTTGGTTTGAAAGGCTGAGAAAGTGGTTTTTTTCAGAGAAGTTTAAGACATCCCCCTACCTGCCAGACATATAAAAGTCTAAATGGATCAAGCAACTATGCTTTTGTTAGGACACAAATCTTCAGTTTGTGGCTATATGACACCAAATAAAAGGATATCTACAAAAGTCTTCTTAAAACTCAATTCAGACTTCAAGGTATTTGGACTCGGTTTAAAAGATTTCTCACTGATTTCTTTCTGTCCTTTTCTAACATGTCTCTGCTGAGATTTGCAGTTGTTAGTAATGATTCGTATGTGTGTGAGAAGATAAATGGGCATGGTTAATTATGTAGTATCTGGTGAGAATAATGTTGTGTCTGTGTTATCCACATGTATCATTGAGAAAGACAATTTTATACACAAGTCTAGGCAATTGATTAAGACGAATCATCAGATCACTGATGCCCATTTTACCACATTTCAACAGGCTCTGTATGAGAATTTCAGCATTTTGGGTTAACATCAACCTTTAAGCTCAAGCTCTGTTGAGGGGATAAGTCAAGAGCAGAAAGGCTAGACCTTTCCTGTAAAAAGAATTATGTTGGGGGGAAGGAAATACAATCATATCATATATCATATCCTATCTGCTGTGTATAAGGGCTATCCTTCATTTAACATTTCACTCTGAAATGGGTCATGAACTGGCTGGAGGGCCAGGCCCAGAGAGTTGTGGTGAATGGTGCCCCATCCAGTTGGCAACTGTCACTAGTGGTGTAACCCAGGGATCAGTGTTGGGCCCAGTCCTATTCAGTATCTTTATTGGTGATGTCGATGAGGAGACTGAGTCCATCATCAGTAAGTTTACAGATGACACCAAGTTAGGAACAGGTGTTGGAGGGTAAGAGACCCCTGCAGAGGGACCTAGACAGGCTGGATAGGTAGGCAGAGGCCAATGGGATGAGATTTAACAAGGCTAAGTGTAGGGTTCTACACTTTGGCCACAACAACCCCAGGCACTCTTAACTTTACTACATCTGAGCTACTGCAGAGACTTTTGTTCTAAATGAATGGCTTAATTGTACTGTCTACAACATTGCCAATGAGACTTACAATTCTCTCTTTAAAACTAATACTCAAACACACTCTTCCAACTCTGGAAACTATGAATCCAGTACAGGTAACTTTTTGCCACTATCCTAATATTTCTGTGTTGTTGACTATTCAACAACACAGTTGTTTGCCAACAAAGACCAGGACACAGACATTGTTTCCTTAATTTTTAAGAGATAACTGCAATTTCAGAGTAGTAGTGATTGCACCTTTTCCATCTGATGTATATTTTAAAATGGACCCAATTGAGGGTCAGTAAAACTCTTCCACAATTAGAAGAGGCAAACTTAATAGTGTCTTTACTGCCCACAAGACAAAATGTTTGGATTAGATTCTTATTTGTAGATTAAAATTAATTTGCACACATTGGACATTGATTTTGCATTAAGAAAAGGCAAGACTGAAGAAGCACATCTTACATCTGGAACGGGAGCCTTGAAATGACATTCAGGTCTTGTGGGAATACGTCCCACGGTCTAGCACTATTCCCAGGGAATATCTGGTTGCTGACTTAATAAGTTTAACTCTTTCTGTAGAACATTCTGTGTGCTTTGTCCTAAAAATCACCATTACCAAAGTGATATCAGAGTATGCTGAATGTAAAAAATAAATCCTGAGAGTTGAAATGTAGTTATGTATCATGGGCACACTTGAGAATTCGGCACAGAGATGGGGGTTAAAGAACTTGCTGATGGAGCTTACCTCACCTAGAGTGACATTCCAAAAGTTTGTAACATGTTTCTCTTTGAAGAAGCTTTCCTATTTATTATTCATTTAAAAATTAAACTAACAAAGGAAATAGAATCCTAGAATCAGTCAGGGTTGGAAGGGACCAAAATATACCAAAGATTAAAAAAAAAAACAACAAAAACAAACTTCAAACCCAACAAACACAATGCCCTGAACACCCCAATATATTAAAAATAAGGCTACATCAAAAATATTTTTGGAAGTGTTAATGCTTTATATAAAGCAAATTGCATCTGATATTGTTAAATCTTACAGCACATGAAGCACAATTTACAATAGGCCTTAAAGAGTAATATTAAGTAGAATCATTCAATAGTTTAGGGTGGATGGGACCTCATAGATCACCCAGTTCCAACTCCCCTGTGCCATAGGCAGGGACACCTCCCACTAGAACAGATCACTCAAGACCTCATCTGACCTGGCCTTGAACACCTCCAGAGAGGGAGCAGTCACAACCTCCCTGGGCAATCTGTGCCAGTGTCTCACCTCTGGACTGGCTGCAACAGTTCCATGTCCTTCTTGTGTTGTGGGCTCCAGAACTGTACACAGTGCTGCAGGTGGGGTCTGAGGAGAGCAGAATAAAGGGGGAGAATCACCTCGCTTTCTCTCCCGGCCACAGCTGCTCTTGAAGCAGCCTGGGACATGGTTGGTGTCTGGGCTGCACTCACACTGCAGCCTCATCTTGAGCTTTTCATCACCCCAGACCCCCAGGTCCTGTTCCTCAGGGCTGCTCTCAGCCATTCCCCACCCAGCCTGGAGTTGTGCTTGGGATTGCTCCCACCCAGGTGCAGGACCTTACACTTGCCCTCACTGAACATCATGAGATTGGTCTGGGCACACCTCTCCAGCCTCTCCAGTTCCCTCTAGACCACCTCTACAGCCTGTCCAGGCCTCTCTGGATCACCTCTCCAGTCTGTCCAAAATTTAGAGGTAATAGTAATATAGGGATGAAGTTTTAGCAGCAATCTTTCCTATGTGCATTTCCAATTCAGTAAAGAAAAGAAACCTTTCCTATCCTGTGATGTTATGGTGATATAGAGAACCGAACTGGGCTGTGGTGCAACCATTTAATAAAGTTCCCTATGAATTGTATCTTTAAAAGTTTAGAGGAACACCTTCATCTACTAGTTAGGGTGTTAACATTGCCGTTTCAGATAACTAAAGTATGAGAGAGTAAATCATTACTTGGGACATGTTCCCTGAGAGAGAACATAAAGAAAATAAATATTGAGAGAAAGCCTAATAAAATCCCATTTTTCTGTGTAATATATAGTCAGTGTGGAGTTTGCTTAGGTATTAGCATGTCAGATTCCTATTCTTAGCAACTTCTGTTTTGAAGAATAACCAGCAGTCCTACTACTACTGCAACACTCCTCTCTCACTGCAGGGATCATGCTTTCTCCCTACACCAGGTAACAATTTCTTGGGTGTTTTTGAGTTCCCGTTTCAACAACAACAATAATACTCTAAAATAATGATTGCTTAAAACAGGATAAGGGCCTCAAAAAGTTTAGGGCTGGATTATAATCATCTGCTCTGAGATAATATAATTCAGGATGGCGTAAATCCAGTGATGGTGGAGAGACAGCCCTCTAATCCTGCACTGGAAAGTAAATCAAAAAGAAAACAAAAAACCCAAAGCCTCAACATTACTGACACTAACAGCCTATGTTGCTTATGATTTGAATATTTGCAGACTAGACTACTGACAGGTCAGATAAACCAATGGCTTCCTTCCATTTCTCACTGACAACATTTCCTACTGCATTATATAATTTCCTGCACTGTTTTGTGTTACAAGTAACAGTGGTCAGTAGCCTGATAATGCTTTCCCATCCCTGCAGATCAAAGTGGTTTCCACAGGATTTACACAGCCTAAGGAGCAAGATATAAGAACACTGAGATACTTTTTAACAGACTTTTTTTGTTGTTTTCTGTAGATATATTTTTTTTTACTATGTAAGATTCTATGATTCTACATCCCACAATATTAAATGTCTCTGCAGAATCCAAGTAGTGCTCAGTATAACACTTTTTAACAAGGGGGGGGAAAAAAAAAAAGAGAGAAAAACAGAATGGTAGTTGAATATTTTGAATTGTCAGAAAGCACCAAAGATAGAAACATATTTTCACTCCTTTTCTTTAAAGCATCAAACTGCACTTTTTCTTTTTTGAAAAAAACCTTATTTTTTTTTTCTTGTATGACTGATAAAATGCTAAGTGCTGCACCTCATATATCTCTCCGCATTTAGTTACAGAGCAGCTGTCAAAGGCTCTATGCAGCTTTGAAAAGGTGATGAAATTCACTTTTGGAAATGACCATTTGTTGCAAAAGACACGTCAACATTTTCTATCTTTCCCTCTGTATGTATGAAAGTTATTGTTGAGATACCAGATATAAATAGGCTGCTTTGCACACTACGTGCATTGCACTCATTCCTTCTTCTTCCTTGTGATTCTGCCCACTGAATAAGCACTTCGCAGAAGCAAATCAGTAAGTCCACTAAAATGAAACATTCTCCTGTCTCTATAGTTCTTTTAAAAATAACGAGAGCTGGCTACGTTTTTTAAATGCTTTTATCTAATATCATAAAACAGATTTTTTTCCCAATATTTTCCAATGTTCCAAAGTGATAGGCTTGATTTTGGAGGTTTCAAGGACCACTTGGGAAGTGGATTTGCTTCATTATTCTGTTATTCCTCTAAAAGTCAGTTAATAAGTACATTTTTAACTTAAAAATGGCTTCAGTAGCCATTTGGTAATGAGAAATATCATCCTAGCAGGCCAAGTTGCATTTCAATGTTTCTTCAGTCCAATAAAAATTCTCATAATCTCCTCAGATCGCATTCAACCCAGTTGATTTTTGTTCCTTCACAAGATTTTTTTTTTTTTTAAATAAATGTAATTGTCATACTGCAGAAAAGACAGTGTCAAAACATGGAGAAAAGCAGTAAGTCATGTCAAAGTGGGAAAGGAAAGAAAAAGAAAAGAAAAGAAAAGAAAAGAAAAGAAAAGAAAAGAAAAGAAAAGAAAAGAAAAGAAAAGAAAAGAAAAGAAAAGAATAGAATCAACCAGATTGGAAGTGACTTCCAAGATTATCCAGTCCAAATCATCACTCAGCCCTATCCAATCAGCTAGAGAGTGGCACTAAGTGCTCCATCCAGTCTTTTCTTGAACACCTCCAGAGATGGTGACTCCACCACCTCCCTGGGCAGCCTATTCCAATGCAAATCACTCTCTATGAAGAATTTCTTCCTAATATCCAGCCTACACCTCCTCCAGCATAACTTGAGATTATGTCCCCTTGTTCTGTTGCTGGTTGCCTGGGAGAAGAGACCAACCAAAAGCCTTCTACTCACCCTGGAAGCAGCTGAAATCACACTAAGTTAGAAATACTGGACTGCTACGCTAACCTTCCATCAAAGAGGAATGAAGACTGTGAATCACCATTCACACACACAGAGCAACGTCCTCTAAAATTTCAAAAGCTTAAGTTAAATATCTGCATTGAAAGAACATCAGCGTTTAGAATATTCATGGCTCTGATATGTTATTTAAAGAGCTTCCCCAGCAGCAAGGCATAAAAACATATGACAGCTCCTCATAGATTGCTGGTTGTAAACCAACTTTGATTACAATCCCTACTACGTTTCCCGTGTAACGTGATTTGGAAAACTGATAGGTAGACTCAATGTAGTACACATTTACATCACGGAATAGTTAATGCTGAAAACCAAAAGAGGCAAATCTTAGGTAATAAAGTTCACGTGATATTAAGCTCTGTTGGACAAAATGTGAATTCTGTAACTGGAAAGTTTGGGGGTTTTCTCTAGTTCTGGTACTACAGATATTAAAGATGCACCATGACAACAGGAATATGAAAAAAATCAGTGCAATTGAAGTCTAAGATCATAGTAAACACCAGAAAATTATATTTTTCCCAAAGCAAGTATTTTTTAGGAAAAAAATTCTCTTCACATCTACTAAAATATTAGAATGTTCATGCCTTTGCTGGCTGAGACTTCCCTACTTCCGCAAGCAGAAATCAGCAACTGGTATCCGTCTTGCTCATTTCTACCTAAATATAGTACGATACAGAGGAGTAAAAATCCCAGAACATCTTTTGTTTGGAAGCACTGACTGTGTTTAATGCACATAAAAAAAAAAAAACAAAAAACATTAAAAGCAATCTCTCACAGTCATACACTCCTGAAGTCTCAATTAGGCTTCATTGTGCTCCTAAGAGTCAGCCCAGACATCTGCCCACTGGACTCCATTCCACCTGAGGTACTGGGAACAGAAATGTAGCATCTAAAACCTTGCATAGCAATATCTCCTCATCTTGTAAATTCTTTTTTCAAGTTTCTGGATTCTCAGTCTTCTCTGCATTTCCAACTTTCCTTCTGTAGCCCA
Source organism: Psilopogon haemacephalus (assembly GCA_013396835.1). Taxonomy (NCBI): domain Eukaryota; kingdom Metazoa; phylum Chordata; class Aves; order Piciformes; family Megalaimidae; genus Psilopogon; species Psilopogon haemacephalus. Next base: position 250,210 of record VWZI01015885.1, on the reverse strand, counting down.
CATAAGTCTCCATGACATTCTTACACAAATTTTTACTGCTCTTTAACTTAAAATATATTTTTCTAGCTGCACCCTTTTCATATTCCTCATTTTATGCCACACACACCCACAGAGTTTCATTCCCGCTACACTGAACAGAAAGTTTATTGTTGCTTCAGTAAGATCAGCCAGACATAAGGCAAATCTTTCGGAAGAAAGATTCTGCTCCTTCTTGTAGCATCCTGCCTGTCAGATATTAGCCAGGACTTAAGAAAGGGAGAATAGATTAGTTAGTTTGATTTCTTTTTGTCTTGGTTGGTTTTTGGGGATTTTTTTGGATGCTGGTCAAAACACTGAAAAGAGCAGCTCTTGAGTCTTTCAGCCATGCTAAATGTCACTCAGCATAAATTTCTGGGACTAGGCTCAATGTTTGAAACAAACAACTCCACTAGAAGCAGTGTGAGTAAACTGAAAGCATTACATTTTGGGGGTCCCCCAGTCCCCACGTACTTACACCTCCCCCTCCCCACAGAGACATGTATTATGGTATATCTATGTACTACTCCTTGCATCATTTTGGGATCTCAAAGCAAGAGGTACTATGTCTGCATTTTGCAGAGATGGAAAAATTAAATCAAAACTGAAGCATGATATAGGTGGGTGCAGCCATATTATTAAAAAAAAAAAAAATCAAAGTTATGTTTTTCAGTTGTTGAGATTTAAGGCAAATTATGCATGTTCAGATGCTCAGCTCCACACTGAGGAATGAGCTTCATGTTTAAAAAAAAAAAGCACCAAAAAAAGAACCCCACAAAGCCATTAAAAAAACAAAACAAAACAAATAAAAGCAATGAGGAAAAATAAACAGCAACTGCCCCAAATGCATAGAGAAGAAAAAAAAAAAAAAGGAAAAAAATCCCAGTTCTAAAGAAAGTGAATGGAAAAAATCAGTCATCCACCTAGCCTAACTCTCAGTAAAATATATTTGAAACAGCAAATTTGAAGCTAATTCTTCATCGTACTCACATCATTTAAACTCAAAAGACAAAAAAGCAAATAATTCACTCCAGGGAACCACACTTCATAAGTGAACCTATTATTTTTCAGGAATAATTGTGCTTGCTCTCTTCTGCCCCCTTCACCCCATTCAACTATGTCTCCTATGGCCACTCAATCTGAAAATACGACATTCTGGTATATTATCTAAGGAACAAAAATACTTTATCTGGGCTTACTGCTTTTATTCAACACCCAGAACAATCTATGCCTATTCCTTTAAGCTCCTTTGGATGTGAAAAAATATGGTTACATAAATCTCTGTAATCCTGAGGGGAGGATAGCATATAAAGAGTTTACTGGCATTAGGATTAAGCCTAGTGTATTACAGTGCAATCTTTAATCTCCTAAAATCTACCTCACCATTCCAAGCTGTTTTGTGCTACTAGATGAAACTTTGGAAATAGGACACAGCTGGCAACAGCGATAGAAAGAAATACTTTAAAAAGAGAAAGAAAGAAAGGAAACAATTGCAGAGATTGCGAATGAGCTGATTTAACACAGTGACTTGCACTCTGGGGTTTTTTTATTAATTTAGAAATGACAGAAGTTGGAAGAAGTCCTTGTAACAAAAATTAGGAGGAAATACACTCGCCAAATTTTGAAACCAAGTAAGTTACAAATGTGGACCAAACCCAATCTAAAAATATTATACAAGATGCAAGAACCTTTCTATGATTTTAGATTCGTTGATCCAAATGAATGTAACAAAAGTGTCATAGGTAACCAAGAAAAATTGAAAAACACTTCATGCTGAAATAGACTTTCTGTTCTCTTTTGATAGAGCTGCATGGAGTGAAAATACTGCTGAAGCCATGTATTACTTGTAAGAAAAATGTAGCAAAAGGTTATTAGGCATATTTCTAAAGAATGCCACAGCTCTGCTATTTGTGCTTCTGATTTCCCATTCAGGTAGTTTTCCACGGAGCTACACATGGCCTCTGCTGAGTTTAAACATACAAAAGGCCAAAAGCAGTACAGATCAGCAACTAATGCACAGGTCTGACTGAGAGAGATGCTGGAGCACCGATTCTGAGTGCTGCAACCTTGGCTGGATCATTTGACCTGTATCATTCTCAGCTTTATTTGGCACTGCTGTGTGCTCAGGAAAGCATATGTACCTACAGCAACATGCAAACATTTGTTTAAGGGCTATCGTAACCCATGGTATTTAAATGTGTGATTAGTTGATAACCTAATTAGAGACTCGCAGAGTAAATACAGATTACATGCTCATACTACATCTGGAAAAGAGAGGTCCTTGGTTCCTCCTCTGAGGCTGAAATCCCTAAGCACAGAAGAAGCACTTACACACTACAACAAAAAATAATTAAGTCAATCCTTCCCCTTCTGCACTGAAAAGGTACTTAGAATTGTAGAATCAGTCAGGGTTGGAAGGGACCACAAGGATTATCTAGTTCCAACTCCCCTGCCATGCCCAGGGACACCCTACTCTACATCAGGCTGCCCACAGCCTCTGCCAGCCTGGCTGCAAACACCTCCAGGGATGTGGCCCCAACCACCTCCATGGGCAACCCATTCCAGACTCTCACCAATCTCATGCTCAACAACTTCCTCCTCACTTCAAGCTTTGCTCCATTCCCCCTAGTCCTGTCACTACCTGATAGCTTAAAAAGTCCCTCCACAGCTTTTTTGTAGCCTACTTCAGATACTGCAAGGCCACCAGAAGGTCACCTCAGAGCCTCCTCTTCTCCAGACTGAACAGCCCCAACTCTTTCAGTCTGTCCTCACAGCAGAGGTGCTGCAGTGCTCTGAGCATCCTCGTGGCCCTTCCCTGGACATGCTCCAGCATGTCAACATCCCTCTTGTAATAAGGGCTCCAAAACCAGACACAGTACTCCGAGTGGCGTCTCACCAGGGCAGAGTAGAGGGGGAGAATCACCTCCCTGGCCCTGCTGGCCACACTTCTCCTGCTGCAGCCCAGCCTCTGCTTGGCTTTCTGGGCTGCAAGTGCACACTGCTGGCTCATGTTGAGCTTCTCATCCACCAGCAGCCCCAAATCCCTCTCCTCAGGGCTGCTTCTCCAGCCAGTCACTGCCTAGCCTATATTTATGCTTGGGATTGCCTTGACACAGCTGCAGGACTTTGCATTTGGTCTTGTTGAACCTCATGAGGTTGGCTTGTGCCCACTTCTCCAGCCTGTCCAGGTCCCTCTGGATGGCATCACTGTCCTCCAGCATGTCTGCTGTGCCACACAGCTTGGTGTCATCAGCAAACTTGCTGAGACTACACTCAATGCCTCTGTCCATGTCACCCAGAAAGATGATGAACAAGACTGATCCTAGGACTGATCAATTTTGAACCTGAAACCACTGTTCTGAAAAGTTTTAGCTCTGATTGAAGTACACTTAAATATCAGCACAAACATCTGTATCTGCCTGGGACACTGCCTGTGTTGATTTTTTTCCTGTTTCTTTGTCATGCCCTTTTTTTTTTTTGCATACTTTTCTACATTTGAGATTATTCCACATGTCCCCCTAAAGCTTTAAGTAGACTAGAGCTTGTTGAGAGTTAAATGAGTCATAATATGCGGAATTTGGTTTAACTGATAAAGTTAGGCAAAGTATATTGCGTGTAACTGATATTCATCAGTATTTCGACTGTGACAGGAGTTAGGTTTTAATCATTCCCAGCCCTGAAAAGAAATATTAGCAGAAAGTAATCGTGGTACTGCAGAATCTGGAAGATAGTCAAATAATAGCATTTCTTTCCTATGTAGCAGTTTGCATTTCCAAAGCACTACGCAGTCATGATCAAATAAATCTAAGGCTTACATTTCATTTTACTGATAAGGACATTAAAAGCCTCTAGCAAATGTTTAATTGCAATAAGTGCCACACATTAATTCCAAGAAACTTGTTTTAGTATCATGGAGATTTAGCAAACACCTAACAAGATTGAACTCAAAATGCCCCAGTGAACAGAATCCTGTGTCTGCTTTTGAGTCTCAGCTATCAAGAAACTGCTTTGAAATGACATCTTAGAGGCAAATGAAGGGCACATTAATAACAGGGACAACCCTAACTACACATTGTCACATAGACCATGGGCAGAAGACATAATCTTTAAGGCTGCCTTTTAGATGACAGCACAATTTTCCACTTTGTCCTTTCCATAGTTCTGATTTTGACCAAAGGTTTGCCCTCTCTAAAGCAAAGGCAGCTGTCTTCTATTTTTCTCCTCCTTTTTTTTTTTTTTTTTTTTTTTTTTNTGTTTTTAGGTATTTTTCTCCCCCTTTTTTTTTTTTTTTTTTTTTTGCTGTCTCCAGGACAGTAAGTTAATTCTCATAGCTAAGTAAAACCTGGCAGAAGGTGCCCTGTGATGAACCCAATGGTTTTGTCAGAAAACTGTATTTCAAAGAAAAGCATCACTGCTTCTTCAGCTGATTCTGCTGCCACTTGATGGGAATCTAAGTCCTTCAAGTTCTCCAATAAACACCACTGTCATAAGGAAATTTTTTTATTTTCTGTTTTTCTTGCTCAACCATTTTTTAACAAAGTGGCTGCCATTTAACCAGTTGGTCTTTTTCCACAGTAAAGGTCATGTGTAAAGGAAAGTGTGACCCTTCACATCCAAGTACCCACACCTCAAGTAATTTTGATATTGGAAGATTTTTGGCACATCTCAACCTTTAGGACACTCTGCTTCCCAGAACAGTACAAAATGGATTGCTTCCAAAATCATTATGGCTAGTGATATAGAAAACAGGGGGGGAAAACTAATTTAAATATACCAAGAAAAATGACCATTAAAATTTCACTGTAACATGCATATTCCATCGGATTGCACATGGGCATAGGGTCTGCAGCCCAGCTGTATGGCTACACAGCCTGAAGCAGGCCACTTGGGTGCATCGTAACAGAAGAGTTTTTAAGAGAGAACATAACTACAGAATACAGATTTGAAGGAACCCCAAGGTTCATCTGGGCCAATCTTCCCTTGCAAAAGCCCAGTCTAGACAAGATGGCCCAGCACCCTGTCCAACTCAATCTTGAAAGTGTCAAAGACTTTACTATGGTCCTTGGGAAGACTATTCCAAAGGCTTATTGTTCTTGCAAAAATATCATCCCTTTGTGTCCAATTAGAATCTCCCCAGGAGTAACTTGCACCCCTTATCCCCTGCCTTTTCCATATGACTTTTTGTAAAAGAGTTGCCATCTTTTTTTAAGCCACCCTATAAATACTAGAACGTGGTGATAAGGTTAAGATAAATTAAGGTCTTCATATTCTGTAATTCTGTTACTGGGTTTTAGTCTTCTTGCTTATTTACTTTTAGGGGACAGTCAGCAATTGAGGATCTGGGATATTTTGAAAGGGGAAGAAAAGGGAAGGCAGATACCAGTAATGGGTAGGGAATACGGAGCAGGAGAGTGACTGACCAATTCTATGGGAAAGAAGGTGGGATGGAAAGGCATTATATTACCAGTCCTGAAGTGCAAAAGGTTTGTTCATCTAAGTTTAGCCTCCCTAAACAATATTTTCCTGATTTTTAGTGATATTCTCCAAGTTGTGTTTTTGCTTCTCCCTCTTCAGGATAACATTTTCACTTTCAGATTAAAATAATAATTATCATAATAGCATTCAACGAGGGATTTTTTACATGTAGATAGCATGCTGAATTTCAGTCCAGGTTCCATTCTCCTTGAATAAACATACAGAAACAATAAAAAGAAACAAACCCCAAAACTGCTTAGACAGTAAGCAGGACTGGATGATCTTGGAGGTCTCTTCCAACCTGGCCTATTCTATTCTATTCTATTCTATTCTATTCTATTCTATTCTATTCTATTCTATTCTATTCTATTCTATTCTATTCTATTCTATTCTATTCTATTCTATTCTATTCTATTCTATTCTATTCTATTCTATTCTATTCTATTCTATTCTATTCCATTCCATTCCATTCCATTCTATTCCATTCCATTCCATTCCATTCCAATAGAGAAATAAAGCTAGACATAGAACAGCTTACCCAATATACCTGCCTTTAATATTTGATATTTTTTGTTATATTGAGTGTCATTCTACTAATTTACTAAATAAAGCTATACAGACTTTGCATATCAGTCTGTGCTTTGACAATCTATCAAAGCAAATAGACATACAGCCAAATATACTCACTTTAAACACCTACAGAAAAGAAGAAAACATGCATAAGATGTTGAGTTAGAGCCAGACTGGCTGGATTTCCTGCAGACCTTCCTAAATCCTGTCCAGTTTACACAAAATCAGATCATAAATACTTATTCTCATTGCCTTGCAAAACAAAAATGAAACCTAACGTAACAGCAGAACTTACTAGGCAGATGTCAAGCAGATTAATGCCTCTCAGTAGATAACACAAATGCAAAATTTTGCCTTAGTTCTAGAGAAATAAAATTTAACTTACACTGCCTTGCATTATGTTAATAATTTCTATCCTGAATGAAGACAAAGAAAGTATTTGTCACCAACTGCAGTGGGACCCCAATTTCTTCACCATGTTTAGCAGATATAAAATTGACTGGTTTCACTAAACAGCTCTTAAATCCATAATGGGTAATTTTATTTTCAACGTTTTTATGAGAGGAAAAAAAATCATAATATGAATGCATATTCATAAAATGATACCATCAGAGAATTCGAACTGAATAAATAGTGAACAAATGTTGAATTGTGGGGTGGGGTTAAAGCAACTTTACATTAGTGAAATATCCTACGGTGGCTTTTGTTATTGATTCTCTGTCAACATCATGTTACTTCTTTTCTAAATTAGTTCTGTGTCTTGAACTCAAAAAAATTCATGATGTAAAGTCCAGAGGTTCATCCTAATTGCTGTTTTTCCTGGTGGACTGCACCATGCCAACCTGTCACTCACCAAGACCATTTCTCTGTGAGCAGACTTAATTAAACACCTCAAATCCAATTTCTTTGATCCTTTCCACTATTAAAAAAACCACACACGCTCCTTCAGCTACGAAGACTTTTCTGAAGAAAGAACTCCTTAACATACTCCTTGGCATTATTTTCTACTGTTGAAGAAACAGAGAATTCAAAAAGCAAGAAGATTAATTAGGAAGGGAAAATAAAGTAGTTCTAGAGACAACAAAGAATTTGTTAACTCCTAAATATTCAGCAGAAGATTAAAGAATGATTCATAGCACCTACATATCTCTTGATTTTTTTTTTCTCTCCTTCAAATAAGATCTTCAATATGCAGAGCAGGCTTGACTTGAATATAAATTTTAAGTTATCTTCCTTCAGATTTAAACAGGTAATTGCATTATTTCTTGTGAAAGAGGTAAGCATTTCAGCATCTTTTTTTCATTTCTTAAATATCCAGCACATTGGCAAAATAAAGCTAAAAACACTTTGAGGGTGCAGTTTTAATGAGAATGATTCACAAGTTGTTTCATTTTCTATTCTTAACAAACATTTTTTTTTCCCATTTAAAGTTTATTCAGTTGTTGTCAAATTACAGCCACTCGTGTTTAATCTTAAAATTGCATTTACAATGTATTTACATCCCTGTGTTAGCTGGAAACTCACCGCACCATCAACAAGTACACAGTCTTCAACAGACTGCTAAAAGTTATAATTTCAAAGCATTCCTTGATAAGAAATTTATTAATAATGATTAATTCCTACTATGGGAAATAATTTTTTTTTTTTTACTTTCAAAAGTGCTATTTCTATAAGTGGCTTTTATGAAAGAAAATTACTAGTTACAAACTGGGTTTATTATTGCAAAGTCTTTAATGCCTGGTGGGCTAATTTTTTCTTCTTGCTCTCAGTTGTGGATTTTCCAGAGTTTTATGGCTGCATGAAGGAGACCAGGTCTCTGCAGCCACATCTGAAGAAGACTTTCTGTATGGCAGGTATTTCTCTGGCTTTGTAGTATCTTTACTTTAAGTAAGGCTGCATTAACATGCACTAAATAATTATGCAGCCCAATCCCCAAATTTGGACTATGAAAACATCTGCAGATTCAGGTCCTCCCCAAGAACAGCAATAGACAAGGCTGGTTAGCTTGCCATTTTATAGTTTTGTCCATTTGGAATTTGGGAATACAAAGTTCATATCATAAGGACATCTAAAGAAAAAGTGCACTGAGGTTTCAAAAATACTTTGAGCTTCTGAATCAGTGTTCAAATATTGCCGCAATGAGTTCTGTCATTAGAATTTAGATCCCTCACACTGTAAAAAACCTTAAGGCTCTTTTTCATGTTTGGTGCAGAAAACAACACCAGCTCACTTAAAGTACACAGGAATCAGTCTAGAAAAGACAAATATATCCAAAGCCCATGGCATTCTGGCCTGTATCAGGAACAGTGTGGCCAGCAGGACCAGGGAAGTCATTCTGTCCCTGTATTCAGCACAGTTTAGGCCACACTGTGTCCAGTTCTGAGCCCCTCAATTTAAGAAAGATGTTTAGGTGCTTGAAAATCTCCAGAGAAGGGCACCAATGCTGGTGAGGGGGCTGGAGCACAGCCCTGTAAAGGAGCTGGGGGTGTTCAGCCTGGAAAAGAGGAGGCTCAGGGGAGACCTCATTGACCCCTACAACTACATAGAAGAAGGTTGTAGCCAGGCAGGGATTGGTCTCTTCTCCCAGGCACACAGTGACAGAACAAGAGGACACAGCCTCAAACTGCACCAGGGCAGGTCCAGGTTGGATGTTTGGAGGAAGTTCTTGCCAGAGAGAGTGACTGGTATTGGAATGGGCTGCCCAGGGAGGTGGTGGAATGCCCATCTCTCGAGATGTTTAAGAGGAGGCTTGATGAGGCACTTAGTGCCATGGTTTAGTTAATTAGAAGGTATTAGATGATAGGGTGGACTCAATGATCTTGAAGGTCTTTTCCAACCTTACTAATTCTGTGATTGTGTGAAGACAGTGTGTGTGCATAATCTGTGTAATGTCATGCTTTGATACTTCTCTTCCTTTGAGTTTGTATCACCTTCAAGAAATATAAAAAATATGTGACAATGTCTGAAAACAATAAAAAAGGAAACTAATGTGACATGATTGACCTCTGGTGTCAGGACAGACAGACTCATCCCTGTGCCATTAAGACTCTGTATCTCCGTATCTATAGGGATACAATATCTGCCTTGTATGATTGCATACATTAGGTCTTCAGAACACTGCTAAATTTTTCTGTTTACAAAAGTCTGTCAGTAGGTATAACCTGTCCCAGTGCTTTCAGCATGCTCTTATGCACTTGCTGTTCATTAATTTGTCCGAATCCTTTCTGCTTGATATTGTCTTCATCCACAACCTTCAGTGGCAGCAAACACTTTAAGTTCCCCCTCCCTTATATCTTGTGCTGAAGGATCTGATGAACAGTTCACAGGATCACAGGGCATTAGGGGTTGGAAGGGACCCAAGGAGATTATCAAGTCCAAACCCCCTGCCAGAGGAGGACCAGACAATCTAGCACAGATCACAGAGGAACACATCCAGAGGGGCCTTGAAAGTCTCTCTGTGGAGTCTGTGCCAGTGCTTTGTGACCCTTACAGTAAAGAAGCTCCCCCTTGCATTGAGGCAGAACCTCAACGCGCCCTGTGATAGGACAAGGAGCAACGGGTTAAAGTTGCAGCAATAAAGGTTCTGTCTCAACACAAGGGGGAACTTCTTTACTGTAAGGGTCACAGAGCACTGGAACAGTTCTTGCAACACATTCAGCATATCTATAACCTTTTCAATCATGAAAATTTTAGTTTGTTACCTCCTTCATTCTAGCAGCAACTATTTCAAACACTGGACCAAATACAGTTCTGCCTTAGAACACATTTAACTGCTCTGAGATGGAAGATGGGGGACAGAGAACTGCAAAAGGGTATTTATAAATACAAAGACCAACATGATTAATTATATTCAGGGGTAAAACAAAATAAATATACAAAATCCAGCAACACAGACAGCCACTGTATTGGTCTATTATTTGTACTCATTATAGCTCTCATTATGGCAGCATTAGTGCTTTTACACACATACAGAGACATCCTCTCTTGCAAAAGGAGGATGTTTCCACATTACAGTCTAAATGCTGCTATTACAGCTTGATTAGATATGCCCAAACTCTGAAGTAGGTCATTAATAATAAGAAGGATGTGGGTGACAACCCATCGTGAAAAGACTCGAGTAATTAGCATGTACTGAACTCCAGTGATGCCTGGCAGTGTGAATGGCAGCTAGTTCAGAGATAGCCAAACAAAAACTTGCTTTTAAGAGAAGATTTACTAACGTGATACTTTTTGTCTTCACACATTGCTGCTCAGCAATTACCACCTTTACCTTGTAATTTCATACCTTTTAAGCTCATCTTGACTCAGAAGATTTAGCACTCCTTAGCAACAATAATGAAAAAGCAGGATAATTTTTGAACATATCAAAACAGCATAGACAGGAGAGAAAATGACAGGAGAGAAAAAAATCAATCTATAGACAAATTAAGATCAATTCAAGTAAATGGGTGGTCTCAGACCTGCCAATTCAGTAGTAAATTCCAGTTCAGGATCTTTTGTTGTGTAATTGCACTTGGAAACTTTTTTTCTGATTACCCAAGTAAACAGAGATCAATGTGTACAACAAGCATGACTTAAATGACATAATTTATGGGTTTAATAGGAGGAATAATTCCCACATTTCAGCTCTTTTGTCCATCAGAATAGCAACTGAAAGGTCAAGTTTCACAAACTGCTATTTTCTTCTGTGCTACCCCTTGAGAAAATTTCAGAGTTGGCTTTTTCTGTAATGGTAAGGATTATCAGAAGTAAAGCAACCCATTAAAACTTCAGTATAGGCTTTGCACATATATTTGTATATCAAATATTTTGCTTTCTCTTAAATTTGAGTCTTTCTCCTATGAACAATCCATTAAGGAAACTACAACCAAAAGTAACTGAAGTAGAAATCTCTTTAGAGTATATTATACTTATTTTTTACTACATTTTAAATATCTTTAGTTAATTTTATTTTTGGTGGAGAGTGTAATAACTTCATATAATCTTTTCAGAACTAGTTTTATTTCAATTTAAAAAATATATTATTCCAGTCTCCGCTTGGAATGCAAGGTACACTTTGAGGAACTGCAATATAAAATTTATCACAATCAAAGCTGAAAAGTGGCATTAGATTTGATTCAATAAAGCAGCGTTAACAGAAAGGGCCCTGAGCAATGCTGGGGATTCCATATGTGCTGAAAACATTCCTGTTTCGGATTACAGCACTCATTTGTGTTATCACACAATGAGAGCCACACAAACATTTTGCAGTCAGACACTGCTATATTTTATTCTAATTGAGTATTAAGGGCTTTAAGCAGGCCTTATTCTGCCCTAGTGAGAACTCTGTCCAGTTCTGGGCTTCCCATTTTAAGAGAGACAGGGAACTACTGGAGGACCTCCAAGAGAGGGCCACTAAGATGCTGAGAGGACTGAAGCATCTCAAAAGCAAAGGCTGTAAGACATGGGACTGTTTAGACCAGAGAAGAGCAGCCTGAGGAGGGACCTTCTCAATGCTTATCACTATTTAAAGGGCAGGGGTCAAGAGGATGGGGCCAGACTTTTTTCAGTGGTGCCCAGTGACAGGACAAGGGCTGGTGAACACAAACTGGAACCCAGGAGGTTCCACCTGAACATAAGGAAAAACTTCTGTGCTGTGAGGATGTAGGGATCCTGGAGCAGACTGCTGGGAGAGGTTTGGGAGTCTCCTTCTTTGGAGATACTCAAAACCTGCATCTATGTAATCCTGTGTAAACCTGCTTTAAAACCCCAGAGATCCCTTCCAACCTCTACCATTCTATGATTGCATGGTTACCAGATTGCCAACACACCTGCTGGAGCCACAGCAAACTTTATATATTTGTTTTCAAAACAGCATTAAAATGAATATGAGGAGAAAGGTCTTTGTGTTTGCTAGGTTTCTTACCAGTAAATCCCCATGCTATTGCAAGGCATAATGACACAGTTTCAGAAGACAGGACTTTCTTGTGACAGATATTTCCAACACTAGAAAGTGCAGCAACATCTACTACTACATGTTATGAGAACAATTAGTGACAAAGCCTGTTGGTCTATATCAGCAGCATTTCAAAACAGAATCAATGTGACTTCTTTTTCTTTCTTTTTTCTCGTTACAAACCCCACCATCCACTACAAAATAAAATTACTGAAAAAAATCACTGAAAATAAAATGAATGAAAAGAGAGGAGAGGTGGCTAACACAGCCAGCTCTGATTTCCCTAAGTATTCAACCGGGTCCAGTTGCCAAAGGGTCTTAAATTAAGCTGACATAAGATAAGAGGGGAAGTCCTCACAGGGATAACTAACTAAAAGAATGGAAACAAAGAGCTGCAATAAATGGTCGATTTTCTCAGTGATGGGAAGGCACCAGGGGAATCCCATAGGGATCTTTGTTGGGGCCTCAGCTGCTCAATACATTCAGGAACGGTCAGGAAAAGAGAATGGAAGACAGGAGATTAAGTTTGCTGCTGGTGATAAGTTTTTCAGGGGAGGAAAAACAAAAGTTGACTGCAAAAAAAAAAAGAGTTTCAGAAAGATTCTGTGGTTCCCAGTGATTGAGACTGAGGACATAACAGCAGATGGCATTCAAACTAGACAAATGCAAATCTACAAATTTAGCAAAGAAACCCCGCAGAACAGTTCTCCCTTCATGCACTCAGTTATTGATTCTGAATCAGCTCCTATCAAAACCTAAAGAGATCTTAGGTTGAATTAATAGCCTTGTGAACATGTCCATTCAGTAGCTTAGGAATTATTATTAAACAGAAGAAAACCTCAGAAAATTTAATGCTACTAGGTAAAGTCAGTGTTGTGCCCACATCATAACTATTATGTGAAATTCTGGTCCTTACACCTGACAAAAAGCGTGTAGTAGAATTGGGGGGGAAATTGATAAAAAACATCAAAGGTAACCAAAAAACTGCAGCACAGCAAGAAGGTATTTACAGGCTAGGACTGCGAGTCTAGAAAAGCAACAACCAACAACCAGGGGGGAAAAAAATTACAGGTATGAGGGAGGTGAAAGAAAAATCCGTTACCTGACTCTTCCACTACAAATGTTAGGAGGAGGTTCTTTACAGTGAGGCTGGTGAGATACTGGAATAGATTGTCCAGGGAGGTTGCTCCCTCCCTGGAGTTGTTCAAGGCCAGGTTGGATGAGGTCTTGAGCAAGCTGTTCTAGTGGGAAGTGTCCCTGCTTATGATGGGGGTTGGAACTGGATGATCTTTGAGGTCCCTTCTAATCTAAACCGTTCTATGAAATCCACAAACACCTCAAATAATAATTAGCAAGTGGAATTTTGACATTAAAAACCAGACACGCACCTCTTCACTTCATGAAAATATGAACCGTGGAACTTCCTGACATAAGACATTGTGAATGCATGGATTCACAAACTTTAGGAAATATTCATAAAAAAAAATCTGACAGGTGATTCAGAACAAAAAGCCTATCCCTGCTTCAAGGAGCCCCTTTTCCTCAGAAGCCAGGAGAGCATTCATTAGAGTTACCACAAGTCTCCTTCTCATATGCTTTGATTTTTAGCCCATGCCTGAGCGGGGATACTGATCTAAATGAGGCATTAATCTAATCTGTGATGAATTTTATGAGCTCTACAGAGAGACTGCCAACAGCCACAGAGTCACCATCTTGATAACACATTGCAGTGCCAGAATCCCAAGGGCAGCAGTTTCAAAATCCTGTCTCAGTAGGACTACGTCTGTCTATTTTCACCAATTCTCCTTAAGTTTTGTTTTAAAATGAGACATTTATAGAAACAAACATGTTTGGTTTAGAGGACAGATTTCCATTCTGGGGGCAAAAGGAATTTGAATTGGGAAACAAATAACATTATGCACACTAATAATTTCATAGTCATTGATATCATGTTCTGTAGATGAGAGGAATAAATGGCAGAGCAAGCTGCACATAAAATCAACCTCAAATGCTCATTCAGTGTTCTGTACATTGAGCAATGCAGTTTCCTAAGACTTAGAGGAAAACCTCACCGGTAATTAGAACAAGGATTTTATTCCATACATCACAATAAAAACTGGGGCAGTGGTGGTGTTTCTCCACTCAAAATGTTTTATCCTACAGTCTTGCAACTAGTTAGAACTGCCAGAAATGTGTCATAAAAGTCTGAAATGTGTTTTTCTTAAAAAGAAAAAGGGAAAAAAATAAAGCTGCATCTCAGTTCACCTGTGCTACTAACTGTAACAACTTCAAGAGTTTTAAATAAGAGTAATAATATCAGGAAAATTTTAAGTTCTTGCTTACAAAAATGTGGGATTCTTCTTTCCTACTTTGTGAGCTGTACCTAAAACATTTATCTGCCTTCCCATTCTAGAAACCGAAAATAAAGGCTACAGTCTTACAAAATAAGGGTGTATTTGATCTCCAAGATTGAGGGAGCCACACATTCTGGATAAGATTTTAAAATCCTAGTAAAAGTGTAAGTTTGTTTTTTTTTCCCTTAGGACTCCTGTTCTAAACCACTCTGCATGACCTATAATTAAAATCTCTTCTATGGTTAACAGGCTTTATTTCTTTTAACTCAAGACAAATAATACATAACTGCACTTAATGACTTTAGCTATCTTATCCTAATGTTGAGAATTTGATGATCTAACAAACTATACCTTCTACAGTCTGCTTTCTTTACTGAACAAATCTACTGCAATGAAAAACAGAAATGCAGGCAGACTTTGGTCATCCAACTGTACACTAATTGGCTGAGACAGGTTCCAAGCAAAAGCAATTGTTAGTTGTGAGAATATAAAAATAACAAATAAAGTTGAACATTTTGAGCAATGGAACATACTTCGTTAACTATGGAAAGTTATTTTTCTTCACCTCTCACTGCAAGTTTTTAAAACAATAACTGATAGAAAATAAAATATAAAATATCCATGCTGTCTAAAACCTGGATGTAGCACATAAATTACATGGTTTGCTAAAAAGGGTTAACAATGTTCTTCCTCTTTGGCCTAATGGCAACTTTTAAAAGGGCCAAAAAAACCCAGCAGCATCCTGAACAGAAAAACGTTTTCCCATCAGTCTATTCTGTTAAGCATCTCACTGAACATCCAAATTCTTTATTTTTAGGCTCCAGGTAACACCTTTCCTACTCTTCTCAGCTCCACTCATTTTACAACAGCATAATCAACAACTAGTCCCAAACAAAAACATTACAAGCTTCACGTCAATGTCATGTTAGGGATAACATGAAAGTAATGGAATATATAGTGAGAACTTAGCTGAACTTCAAATATTTAACACCCAAGTGCCTTTGGCTCCCCAATGAATACCACAATTGAAGAAGTTTGTAGGAATAGCAGGATAACAAGCAATGAAATCTAATGTTGTAAGACTGGCATTACCAAACCAATAACTAAATGCTAATGTTGGGAGGCAAGCACAAACAAGAACAAACTATGATGTCACAGCATTTCCCTAACCTTCTAATCGGTCCAAAAGCAAACAGTCAGCTAAGCTAACTTGTAGGCTCATTAACATGCAGACTGTGCATAGATCAGTGAAACCTCTCTAAGCCTCGGCCAATGATCATCTCTGAGTTGTAAGATTAATTTTAAAGATCAAAGTGAACAGTAGCTTGAAGGAGTTCCAACTAAGTCCACTAACATTCCTCTTCCTGAGAATCTCATTTTGGACAAAGCTCAGAATGCAGCCCAAACCATCACGCATTCAGATTATCAACAGGTTAGAAAGATCTATGGCACCAAGGTAACTTTAGGGCTTAGGGTTTACTAAGGCAGGTAAGGAAAGAAATGTATGCTGCCTTCATATTAACATATTCAATATTGGAGAAGGATTCCAAACCATTTGAAAACAGATGGTTACACCATAATTTTGCAAAGTAAGAAGAATTTATTGCGTTGCTAACAGGAGCTTGAATTTTACATGCAAATCCTCATGACAATTGATTTATCAGTCTGCTCTACCTTTCTGCTGCTGTGTTGCCCCCATTGGCATTAATTTGTGTTTTCCTCTGGTATGCGAGACTTAAAACTGACTGCAGGGAAAAGATTAGAAGGGACAGAATTAGAGATCCTTTACTGGCATTAACCTTGCCCTCATTTATTTATGGATGAAGCTTTGTGGTTTAACAAAGACAGGCATTAGCAGGTTAATGAGTAGACAATTTTTTTTCTTGCAGGCAGTGCTATTTGCTGTACAAAATTCAGATTTTGAGCTGAGGATGTGATAATTAATTTTATCATCATTTGTTCTAGAGCACTCATCACCATGGTATTTAAGTTATTAAAATAAAAACATCATAATCTTCACAATGCTCCCTAGGGACAAGTAGGGCCAAAATTCTGAAAGCAGTGTGTTATATATTATTACACAGACATTGTGATATGTGAGCTACAAGTTGCTGATATTTGTTGGTTTTTTTTTTTTGTTTATCTTCACCTCTTGACCCTAGATTTGAGGGGGGATGAGGCTTTATTTTTTAAGGAGAAGGAATCTTCAGATTCACTTCATGCTTATCTGCCACTTGATTATGCAAGAATTACCTGAAGGAAAGCATTAGCAGGTTAATGAGTAGACACACATTTTATTTTTTCTTGCAGGCAGAGCTATTTGCTGTACAAAATTCAGATTTTGAGCTGAGGTTGTGATAATTAATTTCATCGTCTTTTTTTTCTAGAGCACTCATCACTGTGGTATTTATTAAAAAAAAAATTAATAATCTTCACAATGCTCCTTAGGGACAAGTAGGACCAAAATTCTCAAAGCAATGTGTTATATATTATTATACAGACATTGTGATATGTGAGCTATGAGTATCTGATATTTGTTGGGGTTTCTTTATTTTGTTTTGTTTTTCTTTGCCTCTGGGCCCTAGATTTGGTGGGATGAGGCTTTATCTTTTAAGGATAAGAACATTTTAGATTCACTTAATGCTTACCTGCCACTTGATTACGCAAGAGTTAACTGAAGGTACTAGCAGGTTAATGAGTAGAACACACAATTTTTTTCTTGCAGGCAGTGCTATTTGCTGTACAAAATTCAGATTTTGAGCTGAGGATGTGATAATTAATTTTATCATTGTTTTTACTAGAGCATTCATCACCGTGCTATTTAAGTTACTACAATTAAAAAATCATAATCTTCACAATGCTCCCTAGGGACAAGTAGGGCCAAAATTCTGAAAGCAGTGTGTTATATATTATTACACAGACATCGTGATATGTGAGCTACAAGTTGCTGATATTTGTTGGGTTGTGGTTTTTTTGTTGTTTATCTTCACCTCTTGACCATAGATTTGAGCCTATGAGCCTCATAGGCTTTACTTTTTAAGGAGAAGGTAACTTTAGATTCACTTCATGGTTATCTGCCACTTGATTACACAAGAGTTAACTGAAGGAAGTGCTACCTTTTAAAAATCTTCCTAGTCAAATTAGCAACAGACTCACTCATTCTGACTGTAAATCTTTGCACTTTTGAAAGGAACACAGCACTTATTGGAAAGGAGTACGATATTAACAAGAGTACTTTAAATTACTGAAATAAAAATCTCTGGGATTTAAGTACTATAGCCAGCTGATTTGAGAGATCATCCAACATCTGAATTAATATTGGTGATAAATTATTTCACAGTGAAATTATTCATAGTCGGTAGGAAATTAAATTGTCATAATATGATAAAGTGTTAAAGCAACAGTATCTCTTATCTACGCCTACATATGTTGTATGAAATCACTGAGTAGTCGTTTTTCATAGTGTTATCTGTAAGTTATTCCACTCTATACATGGAGTAAAGTCATGTTGCTTATTTAGTACAGGTTACTGACTTCATTAACTTTATATTAAAGTCCTACACTGCTCAATAAGTGAGTAGTGAAGGAACGTCAGAGCAGCTGCACACTGACAGCATCACTACAGATCACAGTTAAAATTAACTTTCTACCACGACTTAATTTTACAAATGTGTAGGTCAAATCATTTAAGATTTAAGTGACTGTACGGTACAAAGTTTTTCTTGCAATCTAAGTATGAGTTTTCCATTTTCTGGCTTAACAAGAGGGTTTTTTTGAGCATTGACCTTCAGGAAGGTCAAATGCATTATTAGTTACATCTTGTCACAATAAGACATCAATTATAAATACAACTGCAAGCCAGGGAGATGTGGGGATTTTATCTCAGCTTGGTATTATGTTGTATAAATAATGTAGAAGGTTCAGATCTCAATCCAGTGTTCTCAGAGAAGAATATCTAAAGCAAATTGCCTATGGCATTGTGCATTCTCATCGTACAGAAACGAACCACGGTAGAGATGTCTAAGATGTTTAGGTACGTCAGTCCAGATTTCCATGTGTAGTGGTTACAGATCATTGTTTACCACTTACGATCTGAAGTATTTTCTTGTTGTTAGGAAGAATATTTGCAGAATAAAAATGATTGACACACAGATTTCCTAGTGGTTATCATCATACCTGCTGAACAACATATCTTTTTCTGCCAAAGTCAGGAAGAATTTTGCAGATAAACTATCTAGAAGTTCACATAACTAATTAGAGTCATAGAATCAGCCAGGTTGGAAGAGACCTCCAAGCTCATCTAGTCCAACCAACCTATCACCCAGCCCTAGCCAATCAACTTGACCATGGCACTAAGTGCCCCATTCAGGCTTTTCTTGAATACCTCTAGGGACAGTGACTCCACCACCTCCCTGAACAGCCCATTCCCATGGCAAATCACTCTCTATGAAGAACTCCTCCTAATATCCAGCCTATGCCTCCCCCGGCACAACTTGAGGCTGTGTCCCTTCATTCTGTTGCTGGTTACCTGGGAGAAGAAAGCAACCCCCATCTGACTTCAACCACCCTTTAGGTAGCTGTAGAGTGCAATGAGACCACCTCTGAGCCTCCTCTTCTCCAGGCTAGACAACCCCACAGCCTCTCCTCACAGAGCTTGTGCTCCAGGCACAAATAACTACAGTCCTTCATGTCTTAGCATGAAGCATGAGCATAAATGGAGAGACAGATAGGCTTGTTTTACAAACAGGTCCAGCATCACTAACAGATCTGATCCTCCTTTTCCAGGAAGGTAGAAAAACCAAGCAGGTCTTAGAGACTTTTTACCAGCATTAAGATACCAACATAGATATTCAAGGATGCCAAATGAGAGACATTCATGTGGCCAAAATTAATTGCCAATCCCTCACATTCAGAGCTTTTTTAGATACTTGTATAAATTAAGAGTAAATGTGACCAATGTCAGAATATTTTCTGCTTACCTTCAGGGTGATTGCAAAGAACTGGTAACCATTTTAAAAGACACACAAATTGCCAGGAAAAAATAATGCCGTACTCTGTCCTGTGCTAGTCTAGATACCCTAATTAAAAGATCTTGTCTGGGTACCTAAAATTAATGAATGTGCTTTGCACAAAATTTTCGTGAAATCTATCTATATTATGACTTTTTAAGTACAATTTTGCTAGAGAAACAAACCCATTAAAAGGCAAAACTCACAAAGAACTGAAACAATCATGTAGGAGTTTTTCTTGTCTCATAATTCAAGTGTTTGGTTAATGTAATTTTCCTACTGAAGAAATGAGTGGAATTAAATCGAGATTTGGAAGAGATGTGAAATAAGATGTGTTAAAGGCCTGTTTTCCAGTCCTTGTTATAACAATTTAACATGGTCCTAATCTTGTTATTTTCTTCCTAATAACTGAAGCACTCACTGAAAATGTGAAAGAGCATGAAGAACTTTTAGCTTAAGGCTAAAGTTTGTCAATCAGTTTTGCTTTAGCAGGTAAACAACAGTTTCAGTTAAAAGAAAAATAAATACAAAGTTTCCTTCTCTTGAGAGCACAAAGTCACCACTACAATTGCATTTGACCTTTACTGCTTGAATTCCAGGGAAAACAACCACAATTGATAGACTTAATTAAAAATACACAATGCTGCAGAAAACTGAAAACTTTTTGAAAATAGAGAAAATTCTCTTCAATAAGTAAAGTTCCAGGTGCAGTTGTTTGGCNCCTTTTTTTTTTCTTTTTTTTTTCTTTTTTTTTTTTTTTTTTTTTTTTTTTAATCCCTGCTATTGCAATTATAGCAATAGTTATTATTCTGCAATTTCTTAAATTTTCCAATTTCCTGAATTCTATGATATAATCCTACTGTCAAAAACACCTCTGTTGAACTAGATGTTCCAGAGATTTGGGCTGCAGAATAAATTGATACATTTCAAATCTGATCTTTTTGTCCTGATATGAAAACATCTGAATGCATACCTATGCATAGAGAGTTATAGTTTGTATCTTCCCACCTTGTAATGTAACCATTAGGTTTAATAGAATCATAGAATCTGTCAGGGTTAGAAGGGACCACAAGGATCAGCCAGTCTCAACCCCCCTGCCATGCCAAGGGACACCCTACCCTAGATTAGGCTGGACACAGCCTCATCCAGCCTGGCTGCAAACACCTCCAGGGATGTGGCCCAAACCACCTCCCTGGGCAACCCATTCCAGTCTCTCACCACTCTCATGCTCAACAACTTCCTCCTCATATCCAGTCTCAATCTCCCCACCTCCAGCTTTGCTCCATTCCCTCTAGTCCTGTCACTCCCTGATAGCCCAAAAAGTCCCTCCCCAGCTTTTTTGTAGACCCCCTTCAGATACTGGAAGGCCACAAGAAAGTCACCTGGGAGCCTCCTCTTCTCCAAACTGAACAGTCCCAACTCTTTCAATATGTTCTCATAGCAGAGGTGCTGCAGCCCTCTGAGCATCCTCATGGCCTTTCTCTGGACATGCTCCAGCATGTCCACATCTCTCTTGTAATAGGGGCTCCTACTACAGAGGATGCAGTACGCCAGGTGGGGTTTCACCTGGGCAGAGTAGAGGGGGAGAATCACCTCACTCAACCTGCTGTCCACACTTCTCCTGATGCAGCCCAGCCTCTGCTTGGCTTTCTGGCCTGCAAGTGCACACTGCTGGCTCATGTTGAGCTTCTTATCCACCAGCAGCCCCAAGTCCCTCTCCTCAGGGCTGCTCTCCAGCCAGTCACTGTCCAACCTGGATTTGTGCTTGGCATTGCCTCGACACAGCTGCAGGACATTGCACTTGGTCTTGTTGAACCTCCTGAGTTTGGCTTGTGCACACTTCTCCAGCCTGTCCAGGTCCCTCTGGATGCCATCCCTGCCCTCCAGCCTGTCTGCTGTGCCACACAGCTTGAGGTCATCAGCAAACTTTGCTGAGGCTGTACTCAATGCCTCTGTCCATGGCACCCACAAAGATGTTGAACAAGACTGGTCCCAGGACTGATCCCTGAGGGACTCTGCTTGTCACTGCCTCCACTTGGACATGGACCCACTGACAGCCACTCTTTGGGTACAGCCATCAAGCCAGTTCTTTATCCATCTGGTGCTCCACCCATCAAACCCATGTTTCACCAGCTTGGAGACCAGGATGTGGTGCGGGACAATGTCAAAGGCTTTGCTCAGGTCCAGGTAAATGATGTAGACCTCATGCAACACTGAAATAGCTGATCTGATTTCTCTTAAGATATTTAAAGTATATTAATAGAATTGTTTATTTGGGGAGGCTTCTGATCCTTTTCTATAAGGGTTACTTTAGCATTCACTGCTTAGAATAAACAGAGAAGCTACAGCCAAAGGGCTTAGTCAGAACCATGCTCTCAATAATGCTGTTCACTAAATAAGGCAGGAATAGTGCCTGTCAAGGAAATTTATAAATGCACCCTGTGTGCATTAGATCAAAGTGCAGACCTACTCATCGGACTCTAACGAAAAAGTAAACAACACTGAGGGTCAGATCAGAAGACAGCAACAGTCTGCTGTCTACAGGGAAAATAAGGGTTGAATTAAATCCTCTATTGGTAGCACTGCAACAGGTAGAGATGTATTTCACTCTTCAGACATATAAGCTGTTCTAGAAAACCATTTCCCAGCTTATTGTCACCAAGGTCTTCTACTGATCACAGTAAAACAACACTGATTGATCCTTCCTGTCTGTAGTATTTCCAATATGCTCATAAACTAAAAGTCAAGGCACCGTTGGAAGTTAATGGGACAGTATGCTTGAGCTCAGGTTACTCAACATGTGTACAGTCCAAGCTCTTTAGCTCTGTTGGTTTTACTGCAAAGAAACAGCTGACTACTTAAAGAGTATTGCAGATAAAAATATTGTGTGATAAACCCATCACAATAAATACACATCTCCATTGAATCATACTGATTGTATACATTTTTTTTCCATCCTGGCCTTAGGAGTATAGTAGCTGTCATATTTATCACCTCAGTGCTCAATGCCATCCTCTGTTATTTCAAATCTCACCTCCTTTTCTCTCAGGCTGTGTTCCAGGTCCTATATTTATGTTTGTCCTTGAGCTTTCTAGTGACAATTGGGAGGCTTTTATTCCTGAGAGTTTAGCTTTCCTGTTGACACATTCTATGCAAACATGCAATCTTTTCTCTAAATTTATCAGTCTTCACTTGTCTGAGCTTACTGCATTAGCATGTAACTCAACAAGTGGAAATTTAGCAAGGAAAGGACAGGAGGAAAGCAAAACAAACAAACAAAAATAACGACTAAAACCAGCCACCCAAACCAGAGTAAAACTGGCACTTGCCAAGACAACAGAATAAAATTTGTACACCTTAGTCATTATTAAAGCAACTGCTCTACTCTTGTACATCTTGTGTAATCAATCTGTACTCAGTTCTCTGAAATTGGTGTACACACCAGTACACATCTCTCTGTATTTCTACTGCCATGAACCATTTTTATTGATAGCAGTGTGCTTCCTGATAGGTCTGCCACATCAAGTGTTCCTGGAAGATAGGAGAAATCATCTCCATCAGCAGTGTAAGGCTTATCTCTTTCTCAGAAGATCTACTTCCTATGATATCCTGGACAGTGAGGTTAACAAAACTAATATCACACTGAAAAAATATCCTGTTCAGTCAAGAATATAGAAAATTAATAAAAATTAGCTACTATTTGTCAATTTTAGTGATGAAGTAGACACAGAAAATTAAGTTATGTGAACAGAACTATCTAGAATTAGTTCTGGAGGACAGAACTATGGTGCTGATGCCCCCACTCATTGGATGTGTATAACATACTCGTGCATCTACCTGCATTAATGAACACTTGAAACAAAGCAAGATCTAATTCAAAGCATGTGTACAGCACAGCTTTGCTTTGAAGAGGAACTTCATATAAGCTGTAACTTCATATAAGTTACGTGAAGTGATATATGACTTCAGGCACTACCAATTAGCCAGTAGTGAGAAGCCCTTTAATTTATTTCACTCTGTTTCTCAGGAATCCACTGCTGGAAACACACTTGAAGCACAGAGCATAGAAAGTGAAGCTAAAGGGGGGAAAGGTGAAATGTGCAGAGACAAAAAAATATCACTGAAGTCAATATGGAGTAAAAGTGTTGGCAACTTCACCATAAGTTAACATTTTTTATTGAATGAAGCACTGCCTGTAGTTTGATGTCTGTTATTTCAAGTATGTGCCAACTTTTGAAGAAGTTACAGAACTGACAGGAATTATGACCATAATCAATTCCTTCCTGGAGCAAACTCCTTCAGTTTTAAAAATTAAATCTAGATGTGAATAAAATACTTCTCTGCAGTATTAGTTTAATTTGTTCTCTTGTTTCTTTCGCTATGTCTGGAATGGTATTTTTTTTCCTTTGCTTTGGGTTTTAGTTTTGTTGGTTGTGGTTTTAGCTTTTTTTTTTTTCCCCCTCAGTAAAATCATATATGTTCTGAAATAAATAAAATTCAAACAATATCACAATCTGTTTTTTTCATGAACTGGATATGATAAGGACCCCAAATACTCCTGCTACCCAAGAAAAAATTCTGGGACCTAGAAAACAGTGTAAGACTTTCCCTGCAGCATCAAGTCCCTTGGCAGAGATATCAGGCTGTATTCTGTGGCACCGAGAAACTTTTCTCATAGGAAATAATTTCAATATGTTTGTTTCTTCTTGTAAAGTAGAAAGAGTAGTCCGTTCACCAAGCATGAACTACGATTCTCATGGCAGAGGGCTGTCCCAGTCAAAAACATTTCTAAAATAGCTGGAAGAACTGTCAGCTGTAGAACTGACCAGCATTGATTCAGAAAACTATCCTTTCATGCTACCTTCACCATTTGGAAAGCACTATTTGCAAGTTAGAATAAAATCAAACTATGCATACTTTACCAGCAATGAATCTTGAGCAGACTTCCAAACAGTGTGAGTCAAAAAAACATTTTTTTATGAGTGTTCAAATAAAGTCCTGAGCCTGAATTTCAGTTTGACTATCTTCACACATCTTAATTTTTTATACACTTCTAGTTAAGAAGTCTGTTACTAGGAAGTCTGTAGCGTAGGTGAATGTAAAAAAAGAAATAATAATTTTCAAAAACAGTATACCTGGAAAGTGAACCTTCAGTTAATAAATCTACTTGCATTAGCAAGTTGGTTCTGAAAGAACACTTGATCCTTTGACGTAGAGAAACTTACTTGATCTACATGACCGATCCAGTTTAAGTATTATTTAGAAGTAACTTTTTAAAAGGTAAGTTCTATCAAATCAGCCTACAAGGAATCAAATCTTGATTAAATACCTACCTCTATTAATTCACTGGGGTTTTTTATTAGTCCTCACCTACACTGTTCACAGACTTTAATCTGATACCATATAAGTGACAAAGGGATTCATAGAAAAATGATGCTGCTGTTGCCTCTTTTAAACTCACCTAATTATTTGTTCCAACCTTCTTTCTTTCTGAAGAGTCAAGGAAGCCTCTCTTCATCTCCTGCAAGCTCATCCAAGGACTGTCACAGCACTATGGTGCTGGAAAGAAGACAGATGAAGACAATTTTATTCAGACTGAAAATGTTGAGTTGGCAACAGAGCTCCAAAATATGAAAGATATGCTTGGATCAGTCATGTTAGAAGTAAATGCAAGTCACAGTTTAAAGATATTAAATTCAACCTTAAATTGCATTGTTTAATCAGTGCATTAATGATATTTATGATGCTCCAGATTCTGCAGTAACTACCACTCCTGGATTGATTTGCCTCTTTAAAATGTTTGCTTTTAATAACAATGAAGTATAACAAATAGCAAGAATAGAAAAGCGATGTATAAAAATGAGGCACTCTTAATAAAGGTTCTGTAGTAGAAATTATTTTTCACTGAGGAAATATTAAAGAAAAAAACAATGCTTGTTCTATGTTCTACCAGCTAAATCTACTCTAATTCCAAGTGATTTACTCCAGTGCAGTTGCAACATCAAAGTCCTCTTCTCTACTTAATTAGTGGACTGTGCCCATTAATTAATAGAGCTGGAGTTGGTCTTAAGAAACATCAGTTTATAAACATTTTGAAGGCCAAGATGTTGCCTGGAAATGGATTCTCCTGCATTAATATATTTATACACCATGGATTAAGTAGGCTGCAGGATACTGAAAAATGCATTAAGGTAGTTATTAACACATGCTGCTCATCTAAGAACCATGGATCAGGCTACTTGGCAATTCCCTTCTACATAGGAAAAAACCAAGTTTTGTTTATATTTGCACCATTGCATATTTTTAAAAATTCTTTTTTTAAAATGTGCATTAGAATATTCTGTTTTTCTGTATATATAAATACACACAGAACAGATGCAAAATACTGCAAAGAACTCTTCTGTTGTCTTAAAGCTGTCACTGATTCGAAGCAGACAGAACATTATTTCATTTAACAATCATCATATGGAATGATCAGGGCAAAAAAACAAGTAGGTAAACGTTCCCAATCCATTACTTAATTATATCTTGAAATGAAATTTCATTTCAAATGTAATGGAAAAGGCCAAATTGAAAACAACAAAAAAAAAAAGTTTTTAGGTCAAATTCCATGTCTGCAGTGATACATTAGAGATTATTTGTAAATGTTTTCTGTTTCAAACCTCTGAACAACTCCATTTAGCCGCCACCCTCCAATCAATTTTTCCACTCAGGTCTATTTCTAATACAATCTCCTAGAGGTCAGTTTAGACATATATAGAATATATATCATTTTAACCTGAGCAACCTGTCTTATAGATATAAGACATGAAACTGCTAGTGGAGGTAGTAATTTCTCTCTACAATTGACCTTTCAGTCCTCCATCTATTTCATATTTCTGTTTAATCACAGCCAGGGTTATTCTCACTCAGCTACTCTCCACGCATTTTTACAGGATTCATCTTTTCTTTCTTTCTTTTATGCCATAGTTCTTTCAAATCAAGTCACTTTTAAGCTGGCTTCAAAAACAATGCAAAATTAAAGGAATTAAACCGGTGGCTTCTGAGTTGGCCATTATTTCTTCATTAGAACAAAATTAAGTGATATTTTTCATATGAGTGTTTAACAAGTCATTCAAACCAAAATTGGAAGCTTTTGGGTTTTTGGTTTTTTTGCTTGTGGTGAAAGAAAAACCATTTGCATCTATTAGTAAAGAAGATTACAGGTCACCTGGGTAGAAACACAAGCCAAACACAGGTTAGCTCTACCACAAAGAAGCTGGCTGACATTGTCTTTTCATCCTCCATCAGAAATGCTATGCCTAAAGAGAACCTAGAGAACGTATAATGACATTTTATGTATTTGTCAAGCTTGGATGCCAAGTATGGATTATCACTGATTAAAGTGGCAGCTTACACTGAACATGTCACCGTATAATCACAGCTGCAGTAGCACAATTTTTCTTAGATATAATTACAGACCACAATTTCACCACTTGCCCTCAGTCATGAATTAATACACCTTCTGAAAAAAAGCGGAAGATCAAATTTAACTTCGCCAGCTGTGCAAAGATGAAAGTCATTTTTAGAGAAGTAATCAAGAAATATGATAGTTGTTTGCCTCCAGGTTTACCTTAGCCTCTTTGCAACATGATCATTTCTCCTGTACAATTTGTACTCTGCTATTAGAACGCATCAATATTAGAATTATAGAACCATAGAACGGTTTAGGTTGGAAGGGACCTCAAAGATCATCCAAACCCCTGCCACAGGCAGGGTCTAAGATGTTTGTTCCCATCTTAAGAATTGTGTCAATATTCTCATTCTGAAATCATTTAATTTAAAATAACTTAAGAATAACTTGTTTTTTTCATATTAAGGTTGGACCAGATGACCTTTCAGGGTCCCTTCAAACCCTATATGTTCTGTGATTCTGAGATACACAAATTGGAAATGACGTCATATCATGCAGCACCCTGGAGGAAACGTCCACAGTTCAGAAACCCATAGTGGAAAAGTAATATTCAGAGATGACTCTCTCTTAGGACTCCTGTCCTGGACTGTAATTAGGAAACACAGTTTTGGGTTCCAGCTTCAGTCAGTCTGCAACCCACTATATGCACTTGGAGGCAAATCATTCCCTGTGTCTATGTGTAACTCAAGGGATGTCTTCTCAGCAACATCTGATTCAGAAACTGCCAAGTGTATTCCCACACACTTTGTTAGTCCATGGTATAGAAAACTATCTCAATTGAAGCCCACGGTGTATACTATTCCATTTTTAACTTTCTGGCTTTAACTGGTAATTCTTTGTCTTACAACTTCAGCCCTTTACCAGGCAAGGTGTCTTATTTCTACAATAACTTTCATGATTTTCCATGATTAACATTTTTGAGGGGGGAAATCTGAATTTGAAGAGCTATTGTTTGGGAAATCTCAAAACTTCTCGGGGTAGCACAATATTTTTACCATATGTTTTGCTTCCTTTGCTGCAAGTAGGGACCAGGTTGCTGTGGCAACTGAGTTACAGCATAACTACAGAGCCCTGTTTGCTGACACTGTGCAGCCAGATTGCTATCCTCCTTGAAGGAAAAGTGCCATATACTCCATTTCAGTTGTTCAAGAGGGTGCATTTTGACTCCAAAGTCAAGTTGTCATCTTGCTTGTATTTAAATCTTCTAAAAGATCTGAAAAAGTCTGCAGAGCCAGCTCCTGTGACAAGGTTCTAACTGTGGACTCAATTAAATGTTTGCTCCCAACTGTGAGATGATAAAATTAAGGTAGATGCAGTCCTATCCTAGCAGAACGGTTTGCTCTATAGTACAGATCTGAGAAACCTGGCTTCATACTTAATGCTTTTATTTTATTGTACTTCTGCAGGTCTCAGTTTAAAGGCCGAAGTGGAGTGGTAGGCTGGACTGTCCCTACAGACAGAACAGACCAAAAGTCAAAATGAAAACAACATATAGATTGGTGCTTGCTTTTTCTGAAAATTTCCATTGGCAGGCCAAGAACACAAAAAAAAGTGCATTAGTGATGTCAGGTGGGAGACCTTCTGAGATGCCTCTAGGCATCATGAGCTTTTCAGTTTCAGTGCATCAGGAAGGTAAGCAGCAAGAGTCTCCCTGAAGCTTATTTAAGAAAGCAAAGCTTTCCACTGGAGTGATGACCTACACCTCCTTGTGGCCCCAACATTTGGAGCTGCAAGACAGTCAGTTGGTATCCAGGCAGTTTGGCAATTGTTATCCACTAGTGAATTCCCTAAACAGTCCAAGTTTCAGGCCACTGTGGCTGTACAATCATATATGCTCTCGATAAAGCAAACAAACAAATAAACCCCATCAACACAAGAACTAAACTTTCTTTTTTGAGATGGAAAACATCCTCAAATTTAGGACAATTATTTAATTTTCTCGTACTATGTCAGGGAAGGAAATCCACTTTTCTTTCTGTTTCCAGGTTTCTCTCAAAGCCCTTCCTTCATCATACTACCTTCATTCTATATATATATACTTCCCAACAACATATCACATATTAATACAAAGCTTCAGGGCAAAATCCTAACCTCTCTGATGCTACTGTTTTACCACTCAGCTTCCTAGGGCCATAAATTAATTGGTGGAAAAGGTAAGGCCCATCAAAAGAATATGCAATTGTCATCACTAAAACTAATGTACTCTCCAAGGTAAACAAAATCCTGAAAATAACTTATTATTAATAGTCTTAACCTAACATTCCTTCAGGTCAAAAAGGGCTTCTCTTCATTAAAATTGCATCCAAATATCACTTATCAAATTGGCAGATCTCATTAGTTAGATTTTGCTGTAAAATCTAATCAGTATTTTAGTCTCAAATCATTTTTATGCTCCTTCCTCATTACAAAACCCTGCTATTTTCAACTTAATCAATTTTACTACTTATATTTCATTAGGCATAAAAAAAAGCTGTGAGAGTGGGGTAGTCTGTTACAGAAAGCATCAGATTTAAGTCTTGGTGTCTCAAAAGTAAAGTTCTCTACAGGATCCCCTAAGAGAAGAGACTGAAGGAAACTTTATGCTCACGGAAATTTAGGAACTATACCTTGCAATATATTATTAGGTCTAAAATACACTACTTTTAAAAGACTTCCCAGGTTTTTTTCTAGTGGAATTATTGTCTCTGTATCAGTCAGAGGTATTTATTCCTGTGTGCAAATCCTCTAAGTTGACAAGAGTGGCATTCAAAAATCAGGTATGCATTCACCCCAAAGGCTGATCATTTCTCAGCTCTACTGGGATTTGAGGTGGAAAGAACCAAACCACAGAGCCAAAAACTTGTCAAGATTGTCATGCCAAACATGAGAAAGAGCAGTGAGCAAAACTCCACTCTAATGTTTGTTTGAAGGTTGTGAGGTGGCTGAGTCACATTGAAATTCTCCCAAAAACTCAGTGCAACAAGTTTTGTAGGATTTCATAGGAGGGATACGTGTTTTGGTGTTCCTCTGAATGTGTGATACTTACCACAAGCAGACTACAACCACCCTTACATCTAAACTAGGACCAAGGCTGAGCTCCAGTGTACAGCTCCAACTTTGTGTCCTCTTTGTAACTGACCATCTCTTTCTGAGTTCTGCTGGAGCAAGAGCTAGACATTCAGAATCTGTGTTTAGAGCTTGACCTAAGTGAGGTTTAAAATGGTGGTTGACTTTAGTCTATGTGATGCTTTAAATGATCACTGAGTGCTAGGTTGGCTCAACCTGTTTGATTCTCTTCTGAAACAGTCTAAAATCATTCCAAATAGTCCTCATATCCAAGCTAAAGGGGGTGATGAGGCCATGAGTACAGGAAACTACACAAGGCTACTGTCATAAAGTTAATACCTCCAAAGCATACACTGCAGGACAAGACCTTTAAGAACTGAATCACTAGAGGTCAGAGTTTGTGATACTAAAGTCTCCTCCTGTTTAGCTACCATCATGCTCCATGTACTGTTTCTACTGTAGCAGTGTGCATTCCGTGAGCTCATGCTCCTATTTTGAACAGCAGCTTAGGATATTTGTCCAGCCTGGTTCAATCTAAACTACAAAGTAGGAATGGATCTGCAAGTTCACATCCACAAGATTGCTAATGATCATCATAGGTAATTGCCTTATCCAGCCAAATCTTTTATTTCCTAGGAAGTAATATATTTTCCTCATCACCATGCTACAGAAACCAGAGAAACAAAATCATTAAAATATCACTACCAAAGGGTTAAACAGCTTAGGCCATAGTACTGCTTAAATACAAGTAAAAATGCACACAATATTTAGATGTGTAAGAGACGCTGCTGATGTGTCTGCTGCTCAGAGAAAATTTACAGCTCACATGTTGCATGAATCAGTGTGATGGCTGCTGTCAGCTACAAATATCAGCTGCGCATTACGCACCTACCACATGCAAAACACTCCTGCAATGATCTTATTAAGGAGGCTGCACCATACATCAATATAAGTAATACTGTAGCAGCCCTGGGTACTAAAACATGCCCTGCCTGCATATTTTGTATACAGAGAAAAACTACTCACTTGTGGGCAAAGTCAATCATTAATTCTGACATAAACCAGAATACCTGCTTGATAACACAACTGAGGTATCTGAAAGTTGGGCTAAATGTTAGTGAAAAAGAAAGAGAGAAAGGGAGAGGAACAGAGATGACAATCACAGAATCAGTCAGGGTTGGAAGGGACCACAAGGATCAGCTAGTTCCAACCCCCCTGCCATGCCAAGGGACACCCTACCCTAGATCAGGTTGCCCACAGCCTCATCCAGCCTGGCAATAAACACCTCCAGGGATGTGGCCCAAACCACCTCCCTGGGCAACCCATTCCAGGCTCTCACCACTCATGCTCAACAACTTCCTCCTCACATCCAATCTGAATCTCCCCACCTCCAGCTTTGCTCCATTTCCCCTAGTCCTGTCACTATCTTATAGCTTAAAGAGTCCCTCCCCAGCTTTTCTGTAGACCCCCTTCAGATCCTGGAAGACCACAAGGTCACCTCAGAGCCTCCTCTGCTCCAGACTGAATAGCCCCAACTCTTTCAGTCTGTGCTCATAGCAGAGGTGCTGCAGCCCTCTGAGCATCCTGGTGGCCCTTCTCTGGACACACTCCAATCATTTGAGCTACTCACCATCCATCATCATCGGATAGTGAGTAGCTGAGATGAATGATAGAGAATCCTCACAAGATTTCTTGAGTGAAGTCTGAAAATATCTCAGTCTGAAACAGAAGAGAAACTTTTTCAACAGTTACTTCTGAGTTTCCTTCTTCCATCCTTTGTGAGAGAACCAGCTACTTTTACTTGTTTCAATGTCCAAAAAGCAAAATAAATTTTGCACATAAACATGAAAGAACTGAGGACTATCTTGCACCTGTCCATGGCCTTGAGTAGACCAACATTCATTAAGGTGAACTAAAACTGAAGAGAGAGAAATTGCAAAAAATTTTGACTCAAGAAAACATGATCCCAGAGGCACCTTACACAGATAAGATCATTTATACTTCAGTACATTCAAGCAATAGGGATACTCCTCTACTTTTGTAGCTAAGGTCCTATCCATAGTATGCATGTATGGCTTAATTTCCTGGGCAGGATACAGCATACCCCTTAAATATTACCTAGCTCTAACAGTAACTTTGGCAGGACCGCCTCTTCATCCCAAATAGGAGGGTGAAAGGAAAATGGAGAAGCCCATATCCCACCATGCATGGACGAGAGGAAAAAAAATGGAGAGGAGAGGAGATGGAGAAGAGAGAGGAACCAAAGAAAAAAAAGATGATTTTTAACTTGCATGTCAGCAACCAGTTGCAATTTCCCCAAGTGCTGTGATTTGACAGAATGAAAGCATTTCTTCAAATACCTTTGCTTTAAGAGGTGAACCTGCTCCTCAAGAAACAAATGTATTCCCCTCTACATTTCCTTTGCTGCATAGAAGTTATGCATAACCCACTCTGCTCCACATTTTTTAAGCAGGCCCATTACATTGTTCATTTAAAGGTCAGGACAACACATATGGCACACGATTCAAAACAGTAAACACGAAAATATTTGACGTTAAATGATTATAACCCCTGAGCAAAAAGTAAATATAAATCATTACCTACAAAGAACACCTCATTTCCTACAAAAGGAGGTGGTAGATGCTCATTAGCCATGAGCTGCAGCCAGTATAATAATTTGAGATTTTTTTCTACCACAGTTGGTGCTCCAGCTAGCAAATAACACTTGTGATTGCTGCTACTGTTAATGTGTCTGCATGCCTAATTTCTGGAGCACTGTACCCAGTGCTTTCCCCTTAAGGTAGCTTGAGCAACTGGTCTGTATTTTGAAAGAGGGAGCCATATGTAAGAAGAGCAAATCTTTGAGGAGACAAGCCACGCTTTTAACTTGTTCTTGCTGCCAACATAGTACTTGCAGTAAAAAGAGAACAAAACCACAAAACCCCCAAACCAACCACAAGGACACACCTACTATAAACAGATGGCTAATAAAAATTTGGGAGCTTTTTAAATACAGAAATTAAGTACTCTAAAAAGACACCTACATAACAAATGCTTGGACATGTTGTCTCCTTTTATAGACTACTTAAAGATGTGCCCTTTAGCTCATCAGCTGAGCTGTTTGTTCCTTTATTGCCGATTATAATCAGAACATCCAGTGACATGTATACCAAATATTTAACCTGGATAATAGATTGTAGCAATGTATTCGTGCAATACAGGCAGCAAGTATTTACTGCAAATGTGACAGCCTCAAATCTGGTAATTTTGATGCTATATAGACCACAGGTCTCTGGTCCATCTTCTTTAGACAAAGGATAGTTCGGATGAAATTAGGAGGCTACAATATAGAGTACAAACACACCTTAGTCCACCGAGCTTTACTGATGACTGTAAACATCTGCTCTTGTTTTGTACTTCCACTTGAAGACAAGAACAAATATTTCCATTTTGCTCCAAAATGTTGACAGGTGAATCACTGTTTCGACATTAAAGTAGGTCAGTCCGTGTTGCATTATTCAGTGTAGCAACACGACACTTCTAAATAATGAAATATTGTCTAATACAAATTCGAAGGGATAGAAACATATATCTGCTTTCTGCAGAGGAAAAGCTACTTTAATTTCAAAATGTTCCTCATCCATCTGTAAGAAAAAATGTGAAGTATCACGAATATATATTTTTTTTTCGCCTATCTTCCTCATCCCAGTCAATAGCTGGGCAAACACATGAAAAAAGGACATGGATATGTGTGTTCCTAGGCAGCACAAGTGACAGCAGATTCAAAGTGGCATCATCAGCTTTAAACATAGCATAAAAAAAAAAAAGAATAAAAGCTATTTTAGGTACTATGAACATCTTGGAGTCTCCACTGACAGTTCTGGGAGGCAAAACCAAGTAGCCATTTTCTGTTTCTTAAAATGCTTTCTCTCCCTTGTTTGTGCTTGAAAACTCATGCCCCTAAGGGAAACAGTCACAGTGTTCTACATTACCTGTACACAGAAATACTTGTCACTGGGGAAAGTAATGAAAGCAAAGCTGGCACCTCACACCTGCCTCATTTGCAATATTTCTTCATAGAACTTTCAGTAAGGGGAAGCTGGAGATTTTCAGGAAGTGTCTACCAAACGAATTTCTCTCCCTGAAACAGTGAAAAGGAATCAAAATTGCGTTTCTAACAAGAAATCAATAGTGTGATTTACACCCAAAAGCACCTTTTTGTTCTCTTTTTAGAATATGTTATTGTGTCACAGGTTGGTGACAACATATAGCTACTCTAGAGTTTCCTCCATGCAAAGAAAATAAACCATAGACATTGCAGCCAGTCCTTGAGTACTTATTTAGCTAGAGCAGAAAGGTGCTATGTTTTTTGGACGTAGTTTTTCAAGAAAAACTTAGCAAATTCGGTAATTAAGAACACAATGTTGTGATTTTTAACCAAACCAAGCAACCCTCTCATGTCCTATTTATAACCCAAGTAATTATTTATTAATTAGGTCAGAGAAAGGAGGTTGTACGCAGACTCAACCATTAATTTATGGAGCAACCAGCCTGAAATGCCACTTTTTGGCACTGAGGGGAATAAACTTCTTGACTTTAAGCGTGTTCATTCATCTCTTTGTGCAAGCAATTTGGTTATTCAGGCAGACTACACATATGCTTAAAGCTAAATATACCTGAAAATATCCTTGCAGATGGAAGAGTGGCAGATAAGAGGGAAGAAAAACCTTACAACATTTTAAAGCAATACTAGCAAAGGAAGCTGGTGTGGATTTAGTCAAGAATATAGAAAAAAATCACCTCTCGTGTTATAGAATCGTAAAATGGTCTGGGTTGGTAGAAACCTCCAAAGGTCACTTAGTCCAACCCCTCTGCAGTGAGCAGGATCCTTTAGATCAGGTTGCCCAGAGGCATGTCAAGCCCAAATTTGAATACCTCCAGGGATGAGGTCTCCTCTACCTCACTGGACAACCTGTGCCACTGTTCCACTACCCTTATGATAAAGAACTTCCTCCTAACATCCAAACTAAATCTACTCTTCTCTAATTTCAAACCATTGTCCCTTGTCCTGTCTCTGCAGGCCTTCATATTCCTAACGTCCAAACTAAATCTACTCTTTAGTTTCACAGGCTCACAGGATGTCAGGGGTTGGAAAGGACCCACAAAAGTCATTGAGTCCAAACCCCCTACCACAGCAGGGCCAGACAATCTAGCTCAGGTCACACAGGAATGCAGAGGCCTTGAAAGTCTCCAGAGAAGGAGGCTCCACAACCTCTCTGGGCAGCCTATGCCAGTGCTCTGTGACCCTTACAGTAAAGAAGTTTCCCTTTGTGTTAAGGTGGAACCTTCCTGTGCTGCAACTTACACCCATTGCTCCTTGTCTTATCCCAGGGAGCAGCGAGCAGAGCCTGTCTCCCCCTCCTGCCCCCTAGCCCTCAGATAATTATAAACATTGATTAAATCCCCTCTCAGTCTTCTCTTCTTCAGACTAAGCAGCCCCAGGTCCCTCAGCCTCTCCTCATCAGGCAGTGCTCCAGTCCCCTAATCATCCTCATAGTCCTCTGCTGCACCCTCTCCAGCAGATCCCTGTCCCTCTGAAACTGGGGAGCCCAAAACTGAACACACTACTCAAGATGAGGTCTCAGCAGGGCAGAGTAGAGGGAGGAGTGCTGGACACACTCTTCCTAATACACCCCAGGATCCCATTGGCCTTCTTGGCCACAAGGGCACCTTGCTGTGCCATGGACGTTCACCAGCACTCCCAGGCACCTCTACTTGGGGCTGCTCTCCAGCAAATCACCTCCCAGCCTATACTGGTGCAGTTTATTATTCCTCCCTAGATGCAGGACTCTGAATTTGTCCTTGTTGAACCTGAATTGGTTCCTCTGTTCCTCTTTTTGAACCCATTGCCCCTTGTCCTGTCACTGCAGGCTTTTGTAAACAGTCCCTCCCCAGCCTTCTTGTAGGTTCCCTTCAGGCACTGGAAGGCCACTATTGGGTCCCCCCTGGAGTCATCTCTTCTCCAGGCTGAACAACCCCAGCTCCCTCAGCCTGTCCTCATAGGAGAGGTGCTTCAGACCTCCAAATAATCTTCATGGCCCTCCGCTGGATCTGCTCTATCAGGTCCCTGTCCTTGTGTTGAGGGCACCAGAGCTGAATCCAGTAATCCAGGTAGGGTCTTACTAGAGCAGACTAAACTGCTGGAATCACCACTCTGGATCTGCTGGCCATGCTTCTTTTGGTGTTACATTCTGCTATGTCCTGTTAATTCCCATTAGCAGCATGTTACTATGTGGTGGTTTCATTTGTCTCTGGTCCTTAAAAGACCTGATGCAAGAGATTCAGCCCTTCTCTGCCACACTTCATAAAACCTTCAAAACCACAAAATGATTAGAAGTGACTGGAGAGAACTGCTGAGCCTGTAAGTGTTTATCAAAAGCTCACATTTATGTAAATTGTTTTCTCTAAAAAATAAATTTTTAAAACCCACAAGCAGCAAAACCAAAACCAAGCAAAATGCAAAGCAACTGATTACTATTAAGTCTTTTTCTATTGTTAGAACATTACAGATGAACAAAAAAAAAAAAACCACCTCATAAACCTTCTTAACACAACCTTAAGATAAAACCTCACCAACTCTGAGCTACCTCATGTACCCAAAAAAGCTCTACACTTTCTGTAGAAAAGAAAAAAGGCAGTGACTATCCTTGACAGGATTAAAACTTTGGTTAAAAACGAAGTTTTTAACTCAAAAACAAAGGGAAGAAACAGTCCAACTGAAGCAATAGTGAATAAAACCACTGACATTCTTTCTCTCAGTCTTTCCTCAAATTACAGATCCCATCCCTTCCAAATGTTCATTTATAGCACGTGCCAAATAACCCAGAGCACAATCCTACAGCATGTGTTCTCCCACATGCTGTTGATAACACCCTGGGAAACACAATAGCCAGCTATTCTCATGACATGAATTTCCATGGGCTTGCCTTTCTGAATATGAACTCTTGCATAAAGCTCAACAGTGAAGCTGGAGAGTAAAGATCGAAAATTTCAGCTGAAAGAACCAAGTCTGTGCTTCCTTTCTTTAGGTACATTTTCTGCTAGCCAACACTCCAATCAAGTAATTATTGATGTGAAATCACCAAGAGATTTTAACTCCAATCACATTGAAGCTTGGCCACACAGAGATCATTCTTTTAAACCTTCTGGTAACCACATCTTAACAGATCTAACATCAGAACAGCCTTCATTCCTCTGTTCCAGTGCACTTGGTTTTTATTAAAAAATTGCCTGACTTTTTTTTTTTTTTTTTTGTTAGTCTCTTGGTTCTCTTTTTT